>CAUYUJ010000892.1:593956-618956 GCA_963575745.1 Prorocentrum cordatum
CCTCCTCCTCATCCATCTTCTCCCCCTCCTCCTCCTCCTCCTCCTCCTCCTCCTCCTCCTCAGAACCCCTAACATCTTGGGAGGGGACCTAAGTTCAGGAGGGCCGAGAACCATCAGGGATAGGGGGCCCAAATGCTTAACCCCAAAAGAAATCCTAGAGTAGGGGCTCAACCACAGAACAACCTTCCACAATAAACCCAACCCTGAGACCCCAGGATGTCCCTTGATGTTTGGCGTGGGAACGTCGCGCGTGCCACAGCAAGACCGACGAAAGCGAAGAAGCCCAGGGCACCCTGGAGGCAAGCAAGGTGTCTTGGCACGGGCCTCCACGGTAACCCAAAAAGAAACCGTAACCCTCTGGGAGGGGAGCTAAGCTAGGAGGGCGGAAGGGATAAGGGTGTCATTTGTTCTCTCTGCAGGTGCACCATGCCAAACCGCCCAAATGTATTTTCCCACATGCGGAGACGGCGGCCTCAGAGGAGCCGCGTCTTCATCGTGTGAGTAAGGTTAATTCGAAGTTCTGCTGTTTCGATGGCCAAAATCTACAGGAGAACTGGGAACAACTGAAGGCGCCCAAGAACACACCAAGACATAGACACGGGTCACCGGATTTCCTAGATCTCTCAGAATGTTCTGGAGTTTTGTCATCCCCCATCCACTTCCCGTAGGTTCCAGATGTTCCTGGGAATCGATGTTCATTGGTGTCTGTGTGCGTTTCCCTCCTGAAGGGAGAGTGGAGGCAGAGAAGGAGACATGCGGCGCTGCGGATTCAAGCCGAGAACCCAACAACACAGGAGGGCTGACAGAAACTGACACTCGCTCCAAACGCCGTGAAACCCTTATATCAAGCGGCAAATTCCCGCCCAGAAAGCCGCTACCCCCCATACTGAAGATATTGGCCCGCGCACCGCATCCACCACGCAGCAGCCAACCGTCCAGCCAGCCAGTCGACCAGCCCATCAGCCAGCCAGGCAACCAACCAGCCAGCCGAGCTTCCAGCCTGCCAGCCAATCGGCCAGTCGCCCAGGCAGCCTAACCAGCCAAGTCGTGCGGTCAGTGAAGAGGAGGGCTGGCGGCATGGCGCAAAGCCCTTCGGATAATAGGCGGGACAATACTGTGGAGCCTCGGCGAGGAAGTCGCAGTTGGAATCGTCATGGGCCAGGTCAAAATACGTTCCGACTGCGCCCATGTCTGTGTTTTCGCAAGGGGCGGGAGAGGGAGGGGCAAAGTTTGTGCCGCCTCCACATACGCAGCACATCTCCCTGGCCGTGAAGTCGGAGTCGTCGACCTCTTCGGCGGGGCAGCGCGCCGGAAACTCGGCGAGCAGGTCGCAGCTCGCATGCTCGTCTGCCAGTTCGACCCACTGTCCGACAGCTCCCATGTTGGTGTCCTCACAAGAACAGCCTCCGGGCTCGTCTATGGGGTAGCCGTCTCCGCAGGTTCCGCACGTGAAGTCGATTCCATCACTGCAGTGTAGGCAGGCTTCGCAACTGGAACACACGTCGCCATGATCAGGGTGGCCTGGCGCTCAATTTCGGCGGAAGACGAACCTCCCTTTAGTAAACCTCCCCTTGGTGAAAACAGCCTAAGACCGAAACCGACAGACCTGGACCCGCAAACATGACGGCCGCGACGTCCTCTCGCAATCCGAAAACGGCCAATACACTAATCGACGGGTCAGGGTAAGGGGCCTATCAAACTCCGACACTTTCATTGAACAAATGTCTAATCTTATCCGGCATCGCCGTTTTCCTCCTTCTTGCACGCCGGACAGCTGGCCTTTCGGATGCCCCGACACGCTGGAGCGGACTGCCTTTAGGTCGGGCATGTCCCCCTACATGCGGACTTTGGACGAGCAATAAGAAAATACCCTCCAAAATACCCCCAAAAATGCAAAACATTGGTCAGACATATCGTCCCCAGACAATTTGTTCCCAACCATCCTGTGGTGTGGGGTCCTCGTTTTGAAGAGACGGTCCCCGCGTCTCCTCCTCCCGCTGCCCCGCCCCTCCCAGTGGGGGTGGCCACATGCGTCCGCCACACCCAGTACAGCGCTTCGTGGTCCCATAGGGAGCTCCACCCAAGGCCCCAGAGGGGGCGGCCACACGCGTCCGCCAAACCCAGTACGGCGCTTCGTGGCCCCATAAGGAGCTCCACCCAAGGGCCCAGTGGGGGTGGCCACATGCGTCCGCCACACCCAGTACAGCGCTTCGTGGCCCCATAGGGAGCTCCACCTAAGAACCCAGTGGGGGTGGCCACATGCGTCCGTCACACCCAGTACATCGTTTCGTGGCCCAATAGGGAGCTCCACCCAAGGCCCTAGTGGGGGTGGCCACATGCGTCCGCCAAACCCGGCACAAGGCTTCGTGGCTTCATAGGGAGCTCCACCCAAGGCCCCACTGGGGGTGGCCACATGCGTCCGCCACACCCAGTACAGCGCTTCGTGGTCCCATAGGGAGCTTCACCCAAGGCCCCAGTGGGAGTGGCCACATGTGTCGCCCCGCACCAAGTACAGCGTTTCGTGGCCCCACAGGGAGCTCCACCCAAGGGCCCAGTGGCGGTGGCCACATGCGTCCTCCACACCCAGTACAGCGCTTCGTAGACCCATAGGGAGCTCTACCCAAGGCCACAGAGGGGATGGCAACCTGCGTTTGCCAACCCCGGTACAGCGGTTCGTGCCTGTATATAGGGAGATCCACCCAAGGCCCTAGTGGGGGTGACCACATGTGTCCGTCACACCCAGTACAACGTTTCGTAGCCCCATAGGAAGATCCACCTAAGGCCCAAGTGGGGGTGGCCACATGCGTCCGCCACACCCAGTACAACGTTTCGTGGTCCCATAGGGAGCTCCACAGAAAAAACCCAGTGGCACCGCCAGCATGCGTCCGCCACACCCAGTACAGCATTTCGTGGCCCCATTGATTGGGAGCTCCACCAAGCCCCAGAGGCACCGCCCGCATGCGTCCCCCCCACCCGGTACAGCGTTTCGTGGCCCCGTAGGGAGCTCCACTGGCCACCGAAGGCCCCAAGGGCACCGCCCCAATGCGCCCCCCCCTTCCCGTGGCCCCGAAAGGAGCTCGACAGAGAACCCCCAGTGGCACCGCCCGCATGTGTCGGCCACCACCCAGTGCAGCGTTTCGTGGCCCCGTAAGGAGCTCACCAAAAAGACCCCAGCGGCACCGCCGCATGTGTTTCCCCCAACCACTGCAGCGTTTCGTGGCCCCATCCGGAGCTCCAGCGAGAGGCACCGCCCGCATGCGTCTCCCCCACTCATTACGGCACGTCCCTCACGCGCTTCGTGTCCCCATATGGAGTTCCACCGAAAGCACCCACAACGCGTTACTCACAACTGCATATGGTTGGTTCCCTCGCCAGGATAATGTTCCCAACCATCCTGTGGTGTTGGGTCCTCGTTTTTTGAGCAAACATCGCCCAGCGTCTCATTCCTCCTCCCTCGTCCCTCCTCCCCCTCCTCCTTCCTCCCTGCGGTTCACCCACCCAGTACAGCGTTTCGTGGCCCCACAGGGAGCTCCACCTAAGGCCCTGGTGGGGGTGGCCACATGCGCTCTCCGCACCCACTACAGCGCTTCGTGGCTCCATAGGGAGTTCAACATGTGGCGCCCATGGGGGTGACCACATGCGTCCGCCATACCCAGTACAGCATTTCGTGGCCCCATAGGGAGCTCCACGTAAGGCCCAAGTGTACAGCGTTCCGTGGCCCATTAGGGAGCTCCACCCAAGGCCCTAGTGGGGGTGGCCACATGCGTCCACCATACCCAGTCCAGCGTGTCGTTGCCCCATTGGGAGTTCCCCCCAAGGGCCCAGTGGGGGTGGCCACATGCGTCCGCCACACCCAGTACAGCGCTTCGTGGCTGTATATAGGGAGCTTCACCTAAGGCCGCAGTTGGGGTGGCCACATGCGTCCGCCACACCCAGTACAGCGCTCCGTGGCCCCATAGGGAGCTCCACCTAAGGCCCCAGTGGGGGTGGCCACATGCGTCCGCCACACCTATGTCGGCACACCCTTTACACGTTTCGTAGCCTTATAGGGAGTTTCGCCGAAGGCCCCAGTGGGGGTGGCCACATGCGTCCGCCACACACACACACAGTACAGCGCTTCGTGACCCCGTGGGAAGTTCCACCGAAAGCGCTGTGGGGGTGGCCACATGCGGTCGCCACACCCAGTACACCGTTTCATAGCTCCATAGAGAGCTCCACCTAAGGCCACCTACCAGAAAACGAAAGCGCCCATAATACACTACAAACCCATACAACATGTTTTGGGTTACTTCTACTCTTTTCGGTGTTCATCGAATTCCTCAGGATCCCGCATACACCATTTGAGCGGCAGATTGATGCTCTCCTCGTGTTAGTTGCGTTCATGTGGATGGTGACGGTGTAATCGGATTGCCGAAAAATCGAATCCGTCCCCTCTGAAACACCCCTGTCACATGTCCTTCCTGGTTCCATCGTATTCCCTCCCTCTCGTTTTACTTTCCGCTGGCATTGTTGTGCGCCCTCTTTGCAAGCATTACCCGCAGGGTGAATTGCTGTTTCTTGCTAGATCCTGGGATATGCACACACGGATCCTTGGCATGATTTGGGTTTTTTGGGGACCCATTGGGCATCATTAGCGCCATTATCTGCACACCTTTGTTCCCCTTCTTCCGTCCAAACTCTTAAACTTTCCCGATTGGACTGTTTTGTTATTCGCGATCACGCACGTGTCCGCTCAACTCCCTTCCCCTGGTCACGTTACGATTCGCGCCGTCGCCGCGCGGGAATAAGCTCTTCCGAAACAGTACCAAATGGCGCAAGCGCGAATCCTGACGTGACCGGCCCCCTCCCCTCCACCCTGACTCGCACCTGTTGCGTGGGACGCCACCACGGGGCGCTGGGCATTAAAGTCAGAACCGATGGACATTAAGAGTACCAAAGTCGACCTCATCGACAAGTACCCCCCAAAAACGGCTCGCTATCAGGCACCCAACAAATGGAGGCGATCAGTACCACGATCCGATGAAACAAGACTGCTATTTCGAGCGTTTGCACGACTTCGCGTCCACTGAAAACCAGCCAAGGGTGCCCCCGTTCCTCGCCAACATTTCTCCACGACGGAAGCCTGTTTGACGAGGTCTGCGATCGGGTGCCGCAGTGGTCGCAGTAAGGGCGGCCTAGCTCATGATGGCATCATAATGTCACTTTGTGGTTAACAGGTCCGTGGGGGAAGGGGGCGCGCGTTTAAAACATTGTTCCCTTGCTCGGGCGAATTACAGGGTGGCGCCCGCCTGATTGAAAATCAAACGCAGGTGCGCCGGGGATTAGCGCCGACGCCCGGCAGCCAGCGAGAAGGCGACAGACAGCCCCTCGGGCCTGCGGGAAAAGGCGGGCAGGACGGGGGGGGCGGGGGCTTGGCAAATCGGGGATTTGCCAAGCAGCTCGCGACGCCGATTTTCCAAACGCCTCCCGGCGCCCAGGGGGGCCGTGCGTCGAGGAATGGCTCTTCGGCGGGGCGGCCGAAACCAGCTGCGCCTAGCAGGTTTCGCAACCCCCCCTTTGCCATCCCCGGGGCTTTCGTCCGCCCCGAACACGGCGGGCAGTCCTTCTCCCCCCCCTCGTCGTGGTCGTCGTCGCCCCCGCCGCCGCCGCCAGTCGTGGCCGTCGTCGTTGGCTTCCTCGTCGTCGCCCTCGCCGTCGCCGTCGCTGCCGTTCCCCGCCCTGCTTCCGCCCGCCTCCACCGTCCACTCTCTTCGTCGCACTGGCCAGAACTTCTCTTCCTCCTCCTCTTCCTCTTCCTCCTCCTCCTGCTCCTCGTCCTCCTTTTCCTTCACCTTGTTTTCCCTCCTCCTCCTCCTCCTCCTCTCCCCCCGTGGCGCGCGCGATTGCAAAGAAAATGTCGAGCCCCGCGGGGTCTATTCATCAGCCCCGGGGGGGCAGTCACCTGTGACTTATCACAAGCTGATGTTAGCATACGTCACCCGATGCATAGGAGGCGCGACGTCTACAGCGCTAGGGACGAGGCACGCCGTGTACAACGCTGCGCTCAAGGTACACCGTCCTCGGCACGAACTGCTACACCCTTTTAGCAGTTCGGTCGTTCCCTCCGACCTCCCCGCCTTGCCCCTCGGTGGGCCTCTCGGTGGTTACAGCCAAAAAAAGGCCTGCCGACCTTCCGCCGGGACCTGCTGACCAGGGCCAACCCACCCCTAAGTCGGGTCTGTCCTTCTACGGGAAGAACCTTCAAACATAGATTAAACTTATCCTGGCGAAAGACCCAACCATATGCAGTTGTGAATAAAGGCTGTGGGTGCCGCTTTCGGTGGAACTTCATATGAGGCCACGGAGCGCGTGATGGACGTGCCGTAATGAGTGGGGGAGACGCACGCGGGCGGTGCCACTGGGGACTTCGGTGGGGCCCCCCGTGGGCCACGAAACGCTGTCCTGGGTGCGGCTGACGCATGCGGGTGGTGCACCTCGCTGGAGCTCCCGATGAGGCCACGAAGCGCTGTAGTGGTTGGGGGAAACGCATGCGGGCGGTGCCCCTGTCCTGGGTGTGGCTGGCGCGTGCGGGTGGTGCACCTCGCTGGAGTTCCGGATGGGGCCACGAAATGCTGTAGTGGTTGGGGGAAACGTATGCGGGCGGTGCCCCTAGGGTCTTTATGTGGAGTTCCCTACGGGGCCACGAGACGCTGCACTGGTTGGTGGCCGACGCATGCGGGTGGTGCCACTGAGACCTTCGGTGGAGTTCCTTATGGGGTCACGGGAGGAAGGGACGCATGCGGGCGTTCCCACTGGGGCATCCGGTGGCCACTGGAGCTCCCTGCGGGGCCACGAAACGATGTACCGGGTGGGGGGGACGCATGCGGGCGGTGCCACTGGGGCTTAGTGGAATTTCCAATCAATGGGGCCGCGAAGTGCAATACTGGGTGGTGGACGACGCATGCGGGCGGTGTCACTGGGGTCTTGTGTGGAGCTCCCTATGTGACCACGGAGCGTTGTCATGGGTGTGGCGGACGCATGTGACCACCCTCATTCGCCGTGGGTGGAGTTCTGTACTGGGCCATGAAACGCTGTACTGGGTGTGGCGGACGCATGTGGCCACCCCCGCTGGGGCCTTGGGTGGAGTTCCCTCTGGGGCCACGAAGCGTTGCATTGGGTGTGGCGGATGCATGTGGCCACCCCCGCTGGGGCCTTGGGTGGAGCTCCCTATGTGGCCACGAAGCGGTGCACTGTGTGTGTTGGACGCATGTGGCCACACCCCCTGGGGCGGCATGCGGAGCTCCCTATGGGGCCACGAGACGCTGTACTGGGTGGGTGAAACGCATGGAGGCAGAAGGAGGGGGGATGGGGGAGGAGGGAGGAGGGGGAGGAAATGAGACGACAGGAGAGGATGGACGCAGGGACCGTCTTTTCAAAAAGAACATCCAACGCCACAGGATGGTTGGGAAATAGTGGAATAGTGGGGGGACGAGTCGTTGATTTTCGTTTGGCATTTTTTGGGGGGGAATTTCGATATCTCGTCCGAACTCCGCCTGTAGGAGGACAGACCCGACCCGAACCCAGACCCGGGTCGGCCAGGACCCTGCATGATCTTGCAGGATGCTGCGACCGAGCCAGGGTCAGTGCGCCCCTTGGCCCACCGTTCTGGCTGACCCCCGTTAGCTCCCGCTCCCTCCCCTCATCTTTTTCATTGGCGAAACACCATAGCTTCGAGGCCGCTCTCAGCCCAAACACAGAGGCAGGCGCCGCGGCGCCGCCGAAACAGGGACAGAAAAAGAAAAGGGTGGGCGGGCGGGACAAGCGGTCCCACCCTCGAGCCCAAAACAGCGGCAGGCAGGCGGCGCGCGCGCAAAAGGCGCGAGGAGGGGCAGCAGGGAGCCTAACATTGCTTCACCTTCGCGAGTCCGAGTTTGCATTGGCCCCCGCCCCTTGTGCCCCGATCCCCTAGGCGGCGACGATGGGGGCGCATAACCTCCCCCATCCTCCAGCAAGGGCAGGTCCAGCGCCGGGCCCCGGCGGCGGGTCCGTTGCAGCGGCGCGGCGCGGCCCCCACGCGGGGACGGCAGAAACCGCTGCGAGAGAGAACAGGAGGAGGACGGGGAGGAGGAGGAGGAGGAGGAGGAGGAGGAGGAGGAGGAGGACGGGGAGGAGGAGGAGAGGAGGAGGAGGAGAGTGGGAGGAGGAGGAGAGTGGGAGAAGGAGGAGAGTGGGAGGAGGATAATGCCGATGACCTGTCGTGCAAGTGAAGAATAGGAGCACGGGCAATACATTGTGGGCCCTGCTGGGCTACAACATTAGACGAGTAGCTTCCCCGTCTTGGGATTGTTGCCAGACTTCATGGCTGTGATATCATATCGTTTCCTATCTCTGCCCTGGGAATCCACGGAAGGCCATTTACAGTCATCGTCCAGAGTACAATTCGCCGGCTGAAAAGACGTCTGATAGAAGCCACAAAGGGTGCACACCATGGCACCCTTGATCAACAACACCTGGTGCCCACGGAGCTCGACGATCGCCTCTGACGGCTACAATGTTGGAATACACCCTCCCTCCAAGCTCCCTCTCTTTACAAGCCTCTACAACGGTTCATGTCCATTAGGGGAACTGCCTCGTTGGAGACAACCGTTTGAATACCCTGAAGCATGCCAAACATATGGTTCTCGGGATTCTAATGCCACGGATCAATCTGACTGTTGCGTGTTGACGGTCCTGACTCGTGCCAGAACAGTCCTGGGACTTCAACGCAACGAAACAACGTATCTGTTGCGCCCGCGTGTACCTTTCAAAACCTAATTTTTGATACGCTGATGATGGGAATCCGTGAAACTCTTGCAAACTGTGTAAACAAATGCGTGCGGCGCTGAGACGAGAACCAAATTTTGAAAAGGTGCCATCCTCAATCCGTGAAGCTCTTGCAAATGTTTAAGATGAATGTGCTCCGCGCTGAAGCGAGAACCACATTTTGAAACGGCCCGCCCTCAATCCGTGAAACTCCTGCTAATGATCACGACGAAGGTGCGCCGAGAGAAAGCGAGGGCCAAATTTTGAAAACGACCCGCCCTCAATATGTGAAACTCTTGCGGGTGTCTAAAAACGAATGTGCGCGGCGCTAAGGCGAGAACCACAGGTTGAACCCCACCCACACTTAATCTGTGAAAATCTGGCAAATGTGCACAACGAATGCGCGCCAAAAAAAGGCGCGAGCCAAATTTTGAACACGGCCAGCACTCAATATGTGAATCTCTTGCGAATGTCTAAAATCGAATGCGCGCCGCGCTAAAGCGGGAACAACAGTTTGATAACCACCCGCCCCGAACCCGTGAAACTTCAACAAATGTTTAACACGAATGTGCGCCGCGCTAAGGCGAGAACCACATGTTGAAAGCCACCCGTCATCCATCTACGAAACTGTTGCCAACTGCTCAGCTTCAGAATCGTAAAACGTTAAAGAAATCTCAAACTAAACGCCCATCCCGCCTTAAACACTGGCTCTGGGGTGCGACAGGGAGAAGTTATCCGCAAGGAAATGGAATGGAGGAGGAGGGGGGGGACGCGGAAAAGGAGGACAAGCAGGAGAAGGGAGGAGGAGGAAAAGGGACCACCAAAACAATTTCGAACACCACAAAACTACCGAAACAAAAGGGTGGTCACGTGTCTGGCCCTGGGGGGCGATACCCGTTCGACACTGTTGTGTTGCCTTGTGGGTGCTCGAACATATGTCTGGGATGTGGTCCGCAAGTGCGATGGGAGCAACACAACTTAAGGGCCACATCCCAAGTAAACTTTCGAACGCGCAAAGAAGTGCCGACACAGTGTCGAGCGAGTGTCGTCCTCCAGGGCCAACACGTGCAGACCCGCAAGGATATAAATATTTGTATGGGTGCTCGGAATTATTTCCAGTGGCTAACACTTAAGTACGTTAGAACATCATACAGCCACCACTTACGCGCTTCGCCATTTAAGCGTTTACGCAAGCATCTTGGCTACCCATGGAGCAAACAAAGCGTATGGGCGACAAACGTGGCACATGGTAGAATCCATCGAGCGCCACTTCCCGGAAGTCCAGATATGGGTGATGTCGGCGTGTTCAATGTTCACAAAATTAGACCAGAACGTTGCGAGTGCCAAGCATAAACTCACCAACGCGTTGCTGCTGAGATATCACGCAACTGCATACCACTCCTACTACCCTCGCCAAAACAAACCTCACAAGTGGCGAACACGCCCATGCGATGTCGGCGCGCCCTTCAATGTCGATAGATCGATCGAAACTTCTCCAATGTCGGGGCCACAGCAAAGGTGTTCTGACCGGGAACGACTCGGAAGTTCGATGACGACCGGCAGTGGATGGGGCAGCGCATACAAGTACCTTGCGATCACGGCTACCCAGTCCAGCTCCCCACCACAAACAGTTCAGCCACGTAAGACACTGTTGAAGGTCATTTTGGCGAAGGTTGTAGGGCGAAGTCTACAGCAACGATATGTAGACACGGATCTCTCCAAGTAGCCCCTCCCGGCTACCTCCCCAAGGGATCGTTCCATATCGAATTTGGGTGGTCCTGGAGCACGAGGGCGGGCCCCAGAGGCATAAATCTATGGTGAACGCAGAAAGTTTGCAAAGTCACACCTGCCGACCCCTTTGGGGTCCCATCGGTATGTGAAATGTTTCCCCGGGACACGGAACGGGCGGGCTGGGGGGGGGGGGCTGGGGGGGGCACTTCGCCCCAGAAATCTGGTTGGGAGGGCATCGAAAGGCATCAAACAAAAAAAAACACGAGGTTCCCTATATCTCCCAGACGGCCCAAGGGGGCCCCGGGTGCCGAAAAATCGTCCCAGGGCGCCCAAGATGGCCTCCAGACGGCCCAACATGTCTCCAAGACGCCCCAAGAGGCGCCGAAGCGGCTCAACCGAGGCCTCCTAAACGCCCCTTCGAAATTTCCTGGACCCCGCGGGGGGACCCCAGATAGCGCCTGGAGGCTCCTCCGGCATGTCCCACGGTTTGGGCCGCAGGCCGCTGGTGAAATCCACAATGGTTCTCCATCCCTGCCTGATTCCTTGCCCTGTTTCTCACTATCATGAGGTTCTCCGCGGCTACACGCAGAAATGGCCTTTGGTTGCAGTGACCTTTGGTGCGCGGTTCTTGCAGGGCCGCGGAGGGGAACCAAACAAAAGCGCGCACGATGCTGTAACCTGGGAAGCAGAAGCTTCACCTTCGAAGGGGCTATTTGCGAAACGACACGGGACAGCCGTGGCGCCGCGTCCGAATTGCCGAAGCACGTCCTGCGCTCGCGCCCTGAATCTCCTGTCAAGAAGCATCTTCAGCTCGCTGAAAGCATGTCCAACGATCGCCGCGACCCGATGCAACGCGACCCGCAAAATCATCGCGGGGCGAACTGGCAGGGAAGACAAGAGCCCCCCGCCCCCCGACCGGCTCCTGGCACCCACCCCCAGGGCTTTACTAAAACAGGCCGCGGCCTTTACTAAAGCGAAGAAGCGGCTATCTCAAGCGAGGAAAGGGCTTTACCCTAGCGAAGAAGCGGCATTACTAAAGCGGGAAAACGGCTTCAGTAAAGGCGCGCCGCTCAATGCATTCAGAGAAAACCGGCGTTTCACCGAAGCAAAAAAAGAGCTCTCGTAAAGCGGAGAGACGACCGGGGTAACACTGCGCGCAGAAATTTCGCTCCTCCCATCAAATCTGGCGCGCAAGTTCGCCCGTGGGCCCGGGCCCTGTCGCCGCCGTCGCCGCGACATTCGTCGTCGCCGCCGTGGCCGTCGTCGTCGCCGCGACGCCCGCGCACTCACGTTATTATCAGCGGCGGGTCGCGCGTGGCCGCGCGCGACATTGCGCTCGCATTTCTCCTCCTCCGACGGGGGGCCAGGCGGACATCGCGTATTTTTCTCCACCAGCAACTCTTTCAAATTAAAGGTGGGAAATTACGCCACTGATTATCGCACCGCGCTCGGCGATCGGGGGACCCCTGTGGGTCCGCACCAAGCGTCACTCCGGTGAGGGGTCACTCTTACGTGTAAAAAATAATAATAATAAAAAAGGCATACACATAACATGTTGGCGCTCGAAGCGGATTTCTTGGATCTGCGCTGGACCTCGCGCCAGAGACGGCGGTGGAAGCGCGACTTGGGGGGCCCAGCGCGGATCCAAGCAACCCGCGCGGAGCGCCAAAACTTTCTGTTTAGGTCGGACATGTCCCCATACCGGCGGAGTTTGGACGAAAACTGAAACCTACAAACAAAACAATCCAAATATGCCAGAACAATCGTCCCCAGACCATGGTTTGACTTGTTTGTTTTCCTCCTGTAGAGGGACAGGCCGGCCCGACTTCAGTTTATATCTACGCCGTCTTTTCTCCCTCGAATGTAATCGATATCCCCCCCGGGGCAATGCCGACCGACCAAGGCCACCGCGGTTGCTGCTGCTACTGCCCATGTTTAGTCTTAGGTCCAGCCTGTCCCTACAGGCCGGTTTTTTGATGAAAAATACAGCTGGCAAAACAACAATCAAAAAATAATACTGAACCATCGTCCACTGACTAATGAATATTCCCCCTGTAGGGTGACATGTTTGACTTAAGTTTAGTCAGCATCGGCACCGCAACATTTTGTCACAAGCCATGTTCAGTGCAGAGCTGAGCGGATCTTAAGGCCAGTCTCTGGACAGCAACTTCTAGCGAAGTCGAGAGGAAAAGACACGCTGATCCTCTCCTGCCCCTTACGGTCGGGCCCAGGTCAGAAGAACATCCCTCAAAAACATGAGACGCACAGGACATCCAAGGATACCCTCCCCAAGATGCACGAGACCATCCAACAAACACGAAGAGCAGTACGGTACCCTCCCCGAACAGACCTCAATCTTATACCTTGCTCTGGACTCAGACATACGACGTCCTGATTGTTTCAGGACGGCACCCCTGGAAGTTCCGATTCTTCCCCTGGGAACTGTTGCTCGTCCTGAGTCGTTGCTTGACGGCCCCGAGGCCTGGCCGCTCTCGCCCCGCAGGCCAACAATCCCGTCTGGGGATGCATCCAAGGCACACGCCGATCGATCAAGGCCACCGCGGAACTCCTCCCGCCCTCGCGAGGCCACCCCTGGAAATCTGTTGCCCCCGTCATCCGTACGGGCCACATCCCAGAAATGAGGTCGAGCACCCAGCAAGGTACATCCCAGAAACAGTGTCGAACGAGTACACTACGAGTAAAGTGTCGAACGAGTACACTACGAGTAAAGTGTCGAACGAGTGCAGTAGTGTCGAACGAGTACAGTGTCGTACGAGTACATTGGACAGGACACGCGAGAGGACACAAGACCCTTCCGAGGGCCACATCGCCATAGGAGTGTAAGCAGGCACGTGTCGCGAGGCACAGGACACAAGGGTACCCTTGAGCTGGCAGGGTCGACCTACTTCTCTGGGCCGACTGCATCGCCTCCCAGGGCCCGACACGTGATAACCACCTTGTCTCGGCATTTTCTTTGTGCTCGATTTCTTTTCTGGTGATCAATTGAGCAGCAACCGACCGTCCCAGCCCTCCTATCGTCCTACCACGAAATGTTCTTAGAACCACAAAAAGGTTCTAAAAACAAAAGCAATGCTCTTAGAATATGAAACCCATGTGCTAAAACAAAACAGACTCCGCCAGAAATGTTCTGATGACATTTCGTGCACACCTCAAAAGGGTCTTCGAACATTGTTTGGTAGGGCTATAGGCGAGCCAAGACGCTTCGCCACTGCTTGATACTTTCTTGGTGCTCAAACTTCTGTCTGGTGCTCGAGACGCGGCGCGGGTCCCTGGCGCGCGACGCGCGACATTGTCTTCGCGCCCCCCCGCCCGGGGAGACCCGGCTGGCTCTCTGCCCCCCATCCCCGAAAACGAAGCCACCCCGTCCTCGCCCTCGTCTTCGGCCTCGTCCTCCTCCTGCTCCTCGTCGACCTCGTCCTCGTCCTCCTCCTCCTCCTCCAACGTCTCCTCCTCCCGCTCCTCGTCTTCTTTCTCCTCCTCCTCCTCCTCCTCCTCCTCCTCCTACTCCTCCTTCTCCTCCAACTCCTACTCCTCCGACACCTCCTTGTCGTCGTCCTCCTCTTCCTCCTCCTCCTCCTCCTCCTCCTCCTCGCTACCCCTTGTCGGTGGTTGCAAGGAGTGCCCCTGGGCCAAGGTGCCCCCCAGGATTTCCAAGGAGGCCCCCACGGTCTGCAGAGCACCCTTCGCGAGGCCCAGAGGGCTCCAGGAACTCCAAGATGGAGCAAAAAGCAGGGGGAACACCAGGGGTGCCTCTCGCAACCACCCATGTGGGCCAGTCGAAACAAAGCCGGTCTGGATCAATCGAGAATCTCTGAGGACCGGCAGATCTTGAGGATCTCTCGGGCGCCGCGGCCTTCTAAGATCGCTCCCGAACGCTCTGAGAGTGTTCCGGGATTCGCTGGAACGGATTGATCCTCGTCATACAGCCAACCCGTATCAGGACGCGGCCATTTCGAAGCTTTTCGAGTGGCCAAGGATGGACCAATGAGGCAAGGATGCAAGGGCAACCCGTGGGAATGTTGCCCATCCTTACTATGCGGGTTGACTGTAGCGAGGAACACCACGACGCCACAAAGTCTGGGCAGTACGGCGCGTCGTCCTAGCCCCGTCCGATCCACCCAGCGACATTACACACGAGAAAAACCCCAATCAATGGATGTTTTTCGCTGAGGAGATCGACCGGGAGCCCGGGAACCCAAATGAGCCACAGAAATCGGCCATGGAACCAATAGCCGATAACCCAGTAACCGGGAATCGGGAACCCGGCCTGCTACCAACATCGGCGGGACACTGTCCGCCAAATCTCCCCACTTCTGCTAGGACCCCTCCAGTGCAAGCACTGACTGGGGAAAAAGAGAGAGAGAGAGAGAGAGAGAGAGAGACAGACAAGAGGGGGTAGATTTCTGACTCAGGCCGGCCTCGGACGCTTCCCGAGGTCCGTGGGCCCCCCTCTATCCCGCTCGCGGCCTTGGCAGAAGCTGCCGTAGTCGCACTCCTCGTGGCGGTCGCAGTCCGCGGACCGCCCGGGCCGCGACGAAGCTCGGCGCCACGACGAGGTAGCTGCGCGCGGGGTCGGCGCCACTCCTCCTGGTGACCCGAGAGGGGTCCAGCTGAAAAGGGGGTGGTGCAATACAGTGAAACCGTATAGTAAGGACGCGTGGTAAGGACGCAAGACCCTTGGAGGCTGAAATTGAAGTATTCTGGGCGGCAGGCGGCCAAATCCCCAGGGAACCTGTAGATTCGGGGAACCTGTAGATTCGTTTGTCCTGACTATGCGCGTTGACTGTAGATTCGGGGCAAGTGTCTTGCAAATGTGTTGCGCCAGTGAATGGTATTGCAATGCATTGCAAGAAGTGCGTTCCACGCGAGAATCCAGCAATCCATCTGCGCCCCGGAGTTTTTTCTACACCCTAAATGTACTGAAGCTCCACAAACCTATTGCACCGAATCTATTGCACCACCCCCTTGTCGCTGGACCCCCTCTTGGGTCAACCCGACCAACACGTATGTCTAGCTGACGTATCTTGAACATAAAAATGCCCAAGGACACAAATATGTTCTGGAGTTTCCTCTCCCCCCAACTTCGCACATTTTCCCATATTTCCCTGGGAAGTCGCCAGTGAATTGTGCATGTGTGTCTGATCCCACCTCATCGTTGCCCCTGAGTCGTGGACCCCCTGTTGGTTCAACCCGAGCTCCGATGACGGGGGTCGGCGCCACGACGGAGTACTTGCGCGCGAGGGCCCCCGACGACGCGCGGCGCGCCGAACGCGAGGGAGCGGGGGCCGGCTCCCGCGCCGCCAGGGCGACGCCGGGGGCGGGCTGAAACGCGGCCCCGTCGAACGCGTACCTGAGGGGGGGACGATGCAGTCGTGGTGCTGCCAGGGCGAGGCGGCGGCGGC
Organism: Prorocentrum cordatum; assembly: GCA_963575745.1. Lineage (NCBI taxonomy): Eukaryota > Dinophyceae > Prorocentrales > Prorocentraceae > Prorocentrum > Prorocentrum cordatum. The sequence continues at coordinate 609,892 of CAUYUJ010000892.1, forward strand.
GGCGGTCTCACCATGAGATCCAGGGCCTGACGCATGCTTGCATCGGAGGAGGAGGAAGGAGAGGAGGAGGGGGAGGAGGAGGAGGAGGAGGAGGAGGAGGAGGAGGAGGAGGAGGAGGAGGAGGGGGGAGGAGGATGGGGAGGAGGGGGAGGAGGAGGTGGAGAAAGGGGGAGGAGGAGGAGAAGGAGGAGGAGGAGGAGGAGGAGGAGGTGGAGAAGGAGGAGGAGGAGGAAGGGGAGGAGGAGGAGGAAGGGGAGGAGGAGAGGAGGAGGAGGAGGAGGAGGAGGAGGAGGAGGAGGAGGAGGAGGAGGAGGAGGAAGGAGAGGAGGAGAAGGAGGAGGGAGGAAGAGGTGGATAAAAGGGAGGAGGAGGAGGGGGAGGAGGAAGGGCAGGAGGAGGAGGAGGAGGAGGACGGGGATAAAGGTGGAGAAAGGGGAGGAGGAGGAGGAGGAGGAGGCGGAGGAGGAGGAGGAGGAGGAAGGAGGAGGAGGAGGAGGAGGGGGAGGAAGAGGTGGATAAAGGGGAGGAGGAGGAGGGGGAGGAGGAAGGGCAGGGAGGAGGAGGAGGAGGACGTGGAATAAAGGTGGAGGGGAGGAGGAGGAGGAGGAGGAGGAGGAGGAGGAGGGGAGGAGGAGGAGGAGGAGGAGGAGGAGGAGGAGGAGGAGGAGGAGGAGGAGGAGGAGGAGGAGGAAGGGGAGGAGGAGGAGGAGGAGGAGGAGGAGGAGGAGGAGGAGGAGGAGGAGAGGAAGGGAGGAGGAGGAGGGAGGAGGAGGAGGTGGATAAAGGGGAGGAGGAGGAGGGGGAGGAGGAAGGGGAGGAGGAGGAGGAGGAGGAGGAGGAGGAAGAGGAGGAGGAGGGGGAGGGGGAGGAGGATGAGGATAAGGATAAGGCCCTTGGGGGTCTGTCAACTTCGCCTACCGACAGGCATGCCGACCCCTGGGAGATATATGGATGCGAGCCCACCCTTGCCTTGGGGGGGGCGCCTGAGGCGACGGGGCCCGCCCCTCTGGTGGACGTGGTCCCCGAGCCTCGCTAGCAGGGAGACCCTGCCTCGGTATCGGCCTGTCAACTGTTGCAGGCGGTGGGGGGCTGCCTCGCTGGGCGCACCCCCCACCGCTGAGAGCCCACCCGCCTCCGCCCCCATCCTCCCCACTCCCCACTCCCCAGACGGCAGAGAGAGGCAAAAAAAAAGAAGAGGCGGCCTGGTACATCTCCCTGAAGGCTCTCGGCTAGTATAGATGCATGGCCGCGCTGGCCCACGCGGTGAGTGCTTGCAGCCGAGCCCCCGCTTCTAGGGCTGAAGTGGGGAGAAAAAAAGGGGGGGGGCCAGGCCTGGTGCAATCTGCTCTCTACTGCTGCCCTATGCCCCAGCCTGCCGCTGCTGCAGCCCTTGGCGATGAGAGCCTGACGTCCCTGCTCTGAGCGGAGCCGTCGGCCTTAGTGACTGCTGTGGCGGCGGCTGGGGTGCTAGAGCTGGCCTCACTGCACAACACCTTGCCGCGGTTCTCCCAGCCCTCTACGCTCTTGCTCGGGCTGGTGCGCGGCGGCCTGCGAGCGGGCTGGAGGTAGTCCTTGATCTCCATCTGCAGCTCCACCATCGGCTCCGTCTGCGTGTCGAAGGCGAAGGAGGCCTCGTCGTAGGCGTAGCCGTGCGGGCCCTTGGTCCAGCGCGTGTATATGTTGTCGATCTCGTCGGCCTGGCGCCTCGTGTAGTCCAGCTCCCATGGCATCGGGCCGTGCATCATCTTGCCCAGCTTGTCGTCGGTGATGCCGTTGGCGCTCCTCATCGAACTGATGGCGCAGTTGATGTCGTGGAGCTGCTCCTTGAGGTAGAGCTTCGCTTGGCTACGCTCTGCTTCTTCATGTGGATCGAGGCTCCTCGCGTTCATGCGGCCTAAGGTGGTCACCACCTTCTCCCGCTGCTTGTGGAGCGCGTGGAGAGCCTTCTCGCAGTGCTCGGTCGCCACCTTGAACGCGACGGCGGTGCTCTGGAGTGTGTTGTGCGCGATCTCCAGCCTGTACGCCGCCGTGCCCGCGACTTGATCCGCCGCTCCTCCCGAGCCTCCTCTGTCGTGCGGCTTCTGCACTATCGTTGGCTGCAGATGCTCGGCTTCTTCTGCAGCTGGCTGCTGCGCCATCTCCCCCTTCTCCGTGTGCGCCTGCGCCGCCATCGCAGCTCTGGTCGCGCGCCCTCGGGGCGCTGGCTCTGAACGTAGGCGGAGTGTCCGCCAGCAATGGATAGAGAGGCCGCGAAGATGCTCGAGTCGCAAATGTCCTCTGGTAGTATGTCGAGCTGTGTACCGATCCTCGTTTACCTTAGTGGTTCCAGCCTACTGTTGTACACCTTAGATATTGTAGTAGTTTCCTTAGTTCCCAGTAGTTGGGCCGTAAGGAACCGTAGTAGGACCTTGGTGTGAGAGTAGGCGTAGGCTCGGTCGTTTGCTGCTGTCGGAATCCTGTGCCTGTCCTTAGTGTGCGATTCTTACTCACTCTATCCTCTAGAGGTCGAGAAAGGTAACAGCTGTGATAACTAAAGCGGACGAAGGCTGGATGTATCTGAGCGGGAGAGAAGAGGTCGAACCGTGGTCGGATCACAATCGCATGGCTGTGCTGGATGTTGTGGTGTGGTAGTTCCCTGTGTATGCTGTCATAGTACGCGATGTGTACCCTGTAGCATGTACTGTCGTTCTGTATACTGTCCGGTACGAGTTCGCAGATACGTCGGCTCCGAGCGTGCATCCGCGATACTGCATGACAGACAAAACCCCAACTGCGAGTGGAACTAATAGAGAGCTGATTGCCTGAGAAAGAGATGGTAGGTTGGGAGTGGGAGTTGGTGGGAGGAGGGGGCGTAGGTGGTGGGAGCCCGTGTAATGGTAGGGTGACGGCTGAATAATTAGAAGGTCCGCCGTCCCCCTCATTTTTTTGCCATAGGCTGGTAATAGCCCCTTGGTCGTAAGTCCCGATAGTACGTAGCCATCCGATATAGGTAGGCCATCTGGCCTCCGTGTTGTTCGGCCTGGCTCCTGAGACTCGTCATGCGAACAAGGTCTGCACTAATCTGCTGTGCATTTTTTCCTCTCGGCTCACTGGCGGCGATGCTGGTGGCCAGGCACGAGGGCGCCCCATGGAGTTGAGGCGTGGCTCGACGGCGCTGCTCGACAACGAGCTGCTGGCTCCGCTGGGCTGCGGGCCTGGTGGGAACTGGCCCGCGGGGCTCTCTCGCTCGCGGCGGGGCGAGCTGCTGGGCATTGGCTGGGGCGTGCCTTGGCTCACCTCCTGTTGAGCTGCGCCTCCACTGCCCTCTCCAGGCCCGTCTTCGGGCCCCCTGAACGGCTCTTCGTGGCCCCGAGGTGCGCCAGCGCGTGGCCCAGGGCCTGCTTGAATATGTCCCCCTTGAAGCCCGCGATCTTGTCGCACTGCTCCTGCTCGAGCTTCTGGTCGTACAGCACGGCCCTGAAGCTCGGCGCCGTGTTGATCGTGTAGATGAGCTTGGCCTTGCACTGCTTGGTGTCCATCTCCACGTCCTCGCCCGTCTTGTTGTACGCCTCCTGGATCTTGCACTGCAAGAAGACCTCCGTGATGAAGATTGGTCCCCAGGGTTCGTCGAGCTGGCTCATGAACTCTTCCAGGAGCTGTCTCACGTGGAGGAGGGGCGCGTCGAGCTTCTGCTCCTCCGAGTCGAGCACCGCCACGATCTCCTCGACCAGGCTCGCCGCCACCTGGCCATGCGGTGGGCCGAGGCCGTGCCCCTTGCCCAGCTGCTTTACCTTCCGCCCGTACTCTCTGCCTGTCTCCATCGGCGCCTGCACCCATTCTGGCTCGAGCGGCGCCAGCCAGAACTCTCCCGTGAGATGCAGAAAATTGCGAATCTCGTTCGAGTTCTGGAGGGTGAGCCTCTGGAGCGATCTCAGCTGGTCCCGAAGCTCCACCTGGCCGCCTCCTCCACCACCACGGCCGCCTCCTGGGGGTCCTCGACCGCCTCCTCCTCGGCGCTGTGTGGGGGGCGGCTGCTGCGGCGTCTGCTGCGACTGCTGCGTGTCTGACGAGCCGACTCCGCCTCCGCCGAGGTGTGGGCGCTGTGCTGGTCGCTGCCCTTCGGCTGCGCCCCCTCCTCTCTTCGTGCTGGCTCTGATGCGCCAATCGCCGTTTCCCCCGTGCGACATGTGCTCCTTCTCCCCGTGCTGCTCTGATCGACTCTGGCCCTGCTATGTGCTCGCGCATGTGTGCGCGGTACTCCTCAAGAGTTTGAGCCTCGTGGTTACAGATCTGGCAGCTAAGGGAGCTGGGGTCGGAAATGGGGTGGGACCACATCGACCTGTCTTGGTGGCAGATACCGTGACCGTGTACAGCCCTGACCGCGTGGTCGACACATACCTTACGATTAATAAATGTGCTCTTGCACCAGGGACACTGGTTGTTGACGATTACGGACGCCACCACTGGTCGGATGTTGTGGGTCTCTCGGCGACGCCCAGCTAGTGCTGCGCATGTCGCAAAGCGCATGCCACACCTCTGTTCCGTGTCGTTTTCGCCCTTCGTCGTATGATCGCACCAGTAAGGTTTTAATGTATCCTCCCCCCTGCCCTCCTCCTCCTGTAGCGTCGCATCTCGTGCCGTAAGCACATCCCAATTTCGCTCGTAACTGTACAATATTGATGGGTCTGTTTGTAACCAGTTTTTTTTGTTCCGTACTCCCCTGTTCGAATATGGCGAGGTCGGATCCCCTGTATGCATACCATCCCATGCTCTCGTCCACAGTTGCTATCACCTGCATGTCGGCTGCAAACTGCTGTGCCCACGGGGTGGAGGAGGGCCCCACGAATCCCTGCCCCTCTAGTCGCCGTATGTCCTGAGCCGCATCTAGTCTGGATGTTCCGAACACCGCTGCGATGACTGCTCCGTGCTCCCAAGGGTGGCTTGACCAGTTCTGGTACCATCGTAGGCGTCGCACAAACAAAGATACGGATGTGCGCTCAAGTCTCCAGTATCTGAACACCTGTCGCAAATTGTTGCACCTCACTGTCCCATCTGTTCTGGTCCACGACATTGCTCCTCCCGCTAGCGTCCGTAGGTACTTGCCTAGTACGCTGTCGATTGCTGTTGTGTGGGTATCTGTCAGAACTAGCGCAGGCAATCCGCTAAGGGCCGCACCTACCACGAAGGCCATGAACATCATGCGTTTTATTGGTCGGGGTACCTTAGAGGTCCAGAAGATCCCGCACTGTCGCCATGCAACGCGGATGGCTGCGATGCGCCGCACGACCTCGCCAGCGATGCCCTGGCCAGCTGGTAGGTAGGGGCCAAGTACACGCATCTCCCTTAGCGCCTGACCTTGCAGTGTTTTGCTGCGTCTGAGTTGTCTGGTTTTCCCGTAGCAGCCTTGCCCTACTAGGTATAGTAGGTGGTTGGTCTTGGCATTGTTAAGTCCCCATCCTCCTGCTGCAATTGTTTGGGAAAGGCGTTCTGTGTTGCTGTTGAGTTGTTGTTCGATATCTCCAGCCGTCGCTGCGGGTAAGATTGTCTGCACATAAGTGATGTCGTCCATGAACGTGTTGAGAGCTAAGTCGTGAGTGTTGCCTGCGACTGGGTTGGTCGTGTCGTGGATAATCTGGTCTGGGTCCGTGCGGCCTTGTTTCCACCATTTTGTGACGTACAGGTTGTATGCGTCGTTGAATTGCCTTGGGCAGAGGGTGAAGCCCATTTGGGCGCCTGTGGTGCTCTCAGCTTCGACTGTGCCGTCGGCAGCTTCGAGCGTCAGGGTAGAGTGGTCAATTGCTGCCATGGCGAAGCGCTGGTCGTGCTCGTGTGCTTGCCTGAAGGCAACTGCTCTGAGTAAAGCTCGGTTGGTGGCTGCAAACGCGTTGGTGCCGTCGTAGTTGGTTGTGATTGTGCTCACCCCCCCTTGGGCAGCCCTCCATTGGGCCGCTTGTACGCAGAGGATGGCGTTTTCCCGACAGCGGTGTGGGAGGCCTCCTTGGGCCCAGGGCGCCTGCGTTGTGGGTGAACCACGTAAGTGGATGCCTGAGTGCCAAGCCATTCCAAAGGAATCGTAGACGTGTAGTATACGCTTCCCTAGTATCCCTTCTTTGTTGTTGTGTTTCTCTGCTGGGAATGCTTGTGATCGGTGCCAGTCCAACGGGGTGACCTGACAACTTCGGCATTGTGCAAGGAATTGGTCTAGGTACTTCATGTACCCTTTGCTGTGGTCCGCAATCGTGTCTGCACCTAGTCCTGCGTACCTGCCCCTCCCCACTGCATAAGATTGCTGCTCCCAGGCGGCTCCTTCTGTCCCATCAGTCGCCGTCGGCACACGTCCCAACCTGGTGCCTTCCGTCCACCCCATCCGTCGAAGCAGCTCCCTCCCCTTCTTGCATCGTCCCAGTGTCGTGTAGTAAGCAAGCTCATCTTCGCCCCCCCTCTTCTCTGCAGCTGCTACTCGCTTTTCTTCTAGTCGTCTGCTGAGCTCTGCTGGGTCCTGAAGATGGAGGGTGGGATCGATCATCAACCATGTCATTTCGATCGGAATGCCCCATGGTGGCCAGGCCCGTCGTTTACTGGCTCGCTGGCAATACCTACGCATCGCTCGCTTGTCGGCCTCGACCTGAAAAAGAAGATCGTGGTCGGTCGGCAATCGGTCGATGTGCTCCTGGACGAAAGCCTCGCGTTCTGCTCTCTCTGCCTTTCTGTCGATAGGCCTTGTTCCTAGTCCCCCTTCCAAAGCTGGATGGGCGAGCTCCTGATACCAGTAGTCGCAAGGCCAGTGGGTTCGAGCTGATCGGTAGTACCTTTTCTTTGGCCCGCGTCCGTTCCTCTGGTACTGGATGCGTAGTCGGTGCATCTCGGCGAGGTTCCGTTTTTCGTAGGCCTCCCATATGCGTTCGACCAGGAGCGCCCGTCTTTGTTTCTCTACACCTTCTCGGGCCTGCTTCAGCGCCGCCGTGACTTCTTTCAGCTCGTTTTGTACCCAGTCGTAGTCGTCGGCACACTGTTCTGGTGTTAGGCTCTGTCGCAGTGTTCGTCGCTTCCTGAGGAGCTCGAGTCGGTATTGCTTGGCTCGCTTCGTAAGCTGGTCGATCTCGTCGGGTGTGCCACTTTTTCCGAAAGTCGTGAGCATGGCCGATCGTGCTGCTCCTCCCAAAAGGTCCCAGGTCTCGTCTGGCGTCGCCGCTCCCAGTGCTCTCTCCCGCTGCTCCCCACCCACCTCCTCCACCTCCTTGTCGAGTTCGGTGAGCAGCATCTCCCTCTTGTGGCCGCTGCGCAGACACTCCATGAGTCCGCCCCTGCACAGCCCCTGTTGTAGGCGGGCGCACGTGGGGAAGGAGGTGTTGGAAGTAGAGGCGAGGAGGGTGAGGCCGATGGGGAGGTGGTCCCTGTGCCCTCGTACTTTTACCTTTTGGAGCCTTTTGCCTGACCGATGGAGGACCTCACACCTTTTTACGAGTCCCAGGGCCCCTGTAGGTACTACAATGTGGTCGATACGACTGTTGTAACCTGAATGTCCGTAGAATGTATGTTCGGCGATGTGGTAAGTGGTGACTATACTGAGGTCGCTGGTCTGACACAGGGTCCTAAGGCTCGTGCCGTTGGAGTTCTCTATTTTGGGTTCCCTGTCTCCTACCGTCGGTCCTCTGCTCCGCACAATAGTCCCGTCGGTGTCTCGCTGGCAACCAAAGTCGCTGTTCACATCCCCGCCCATCACTATCGTCGTACGGCTGCCTACTCGATCGACACACTGCTCCAACCATTTGGTTATCGCTTCTGCTAATGGCACGTAGTACGTATGGTGTGTTGGGGCGTAGTAGTAGACAAAAAAGCATAGTCGTGTTGGCCAGTCGAGAGGCGAATTCCTGCAACCCGTCCCTGGAGGCTGGTTGGTGGGGTGTAGGTCTCTCGTAAGCTGCGCTCGTCAATTCTCTGACTGATGAGGATCGTTAAGCCACAGCTTTTGTTGATCCACTTCCCCTTGCGAGCACCAAATTGTAACACGTAGTGGTTAGGGAGGTAGTGTCTCTGTACTGCTTCTGCTCCCGCCCATCTGCATGTGCCGCTGAGGAGAATGACGTCCCAACTGTGTAGTTCCGCGCTGATGTCCTCAAGTCGTTCTATGCTCGCTGCCTCTTGTGGGTTGTAGTAGCAGATTCTCATGCCTAGGCGCACGGGCTCGCGGGGGGACGCGGGCCGCGCGCCCCGCGGCTCCGCGCCTCCGGCCCTCCACCCCCTTCGGCCCCCTTCGGCCCCCTTCGACGCCCTGCGACCCCCTTCCTAATTACCTCTTTTGCCCTCTTCGAACTTCCATCCGCCTGCGCCCCCCCCCCCCCCCCCTTCTCCAAGGAGGAGCCAAGGGGGGGTCTCCCGTGGCCACCGCGGGCCGCGGCCGCGTACGGGGTCCGAGATCCAGAGCCCCTCGTGAGCACAGAGCGGCCCTTGTTTCAGCGTCTTGGCTGCACGAGGGATCGGGCTGGCTCGGGGGGGGTGCGCATGGAGGGGGGCATCCTGAATGCCATCCATCGCCCCAGCTCCTCCTCCTCCTCCCCTCTCTCCTCCTCTCCTCCTCCTCCTCCCTCCTCCTCCTCCTCCTCCTCCCTCCTCTCCTCGTCCTCGTCCCTCCTCCTCTCCCCCCTCCTCCTCTCCTCCTCCAACGTCTCCTCCTCGTCCTCCTCCTCTAACGTCTCCTCCCCGTCCTCCTCCTCCTCCTCCTCCTCCTTCTCCTCCTCCTCCTCACCTCCCCGTGTCGGTTGTTGCTGGGAGTGCCCCTGGCCCAAGGTGCCCCCAGGACTTCCAAGGAGGCCCCCACGGTCTCCAGAGCACCCTTCGCGAGGCCCAGAGGGCCCCAGGAACTCCAAGATCGAGCACCTGGGCCAGTCGAAGAAGAAGCCAGGACGAGGGTAAATTCGGGTGTGGACGAATCGAAAATCTCGGAGATCTGGCGGCTCTGGAAGATGCCTCGGGCGCAGCGGCCTTCTCAGGGTGTTCCGGAACGCTCTAAGAGCGTTCCGAAACGCTCTGGAACGGATTGATCCTCGTCAAACAGCCAGCCCGTATCAGAAGGACGCACGGGAAGG
>CAUYUJ010000892.1:621456-633956 GCA_963575745.1 Prorocentrum cordatum
CCTCCTGTTCCTCCTCTTCCTTTTCGTCCTCCTCGTCCTCCTTTGTTTCCTGCATGCTGACCGAGCCGTCGAGATGCTGAAAGCAGCCGCTCGGACTGAACGTCCAATGTGCAGCACCTGCCCAGACAGACGGCATCGCAGCATGGCACGCCTGCCCCGAGCTCACGAACTCCTCGCAGATCTCGTACGACGCGACCTTGGGGGATGACTGGCGACACGAGGAGAAGGAGGGACAGGGGAAATGGAGGGGGAAGGTGGACAAACCAGAACCATTGATTCAAGAGGTGGATGGCAAACAAATGCGTACTTGTACCTGAACGCCGGGCGAATTCCACGGATTCGAACACGCCTAACACGGGCACGGCGCCCACGCGCCCATGGCGCCCATGGCGCCCCAGGCGCCAGGCGCCCCGGGGAACTTCCTTGACCCGGGCGCCCATGGAAGCACCGCGGCAGGCCAGGCCGGGGTGGAACGGCAGGACCACCGCTCGAGTCTGGCGTCGGGAGTGGACAGGCCCCCTTTTTAGCAACACGTGGTTTCATGAAAACGACCTCGGGCCCAGACCTGGCGGGCGCAAGCCCTGAATATGACGGTCGCGGTGCCCTCTCGGGAACCGAAAACGGACAATTCACGAATCGGCGTGTCATGTTGGGTATCTGTCCGCCCCCGGATGTTGTTCAAACGAGTCCGTCGTGCATCGTCGGTCCCGTGCAAATGCAGCACGGGAACACACGCAGCAGGACAACTTGTTTCGGCAGGGGGCTCTACTGATCATACCCTACCAGCACTACAGATGCGAAGGCGGCTATACGAACCTCCCTTCCATAGCCAGCTGCCTGGCAGTTAACGATAGGTGGAGCTTGGATGCTGCTCCACTGACGCAGCCGGCGGGAGCAACGCTCACGTGCATGCTCGCCTTCTGTATCGTCGCTGGCTGAGGTGGCCCGCGGAACTTCGAGATCTAGTGGCTTAGTCACCCTAGTCGCCCTTATCCTTGCGGGTGGCACTGCTTCGCTGGGAGCTCGGGCGGTATTCCTGTTCCCCTCGTCTCTCAGCCTGATGACGCTGCGATTGTAGCTGATCAGACCGTCCATGACGTTGATGATGGGCTCCCGGCCGATGCTGCCCTCGGTCATGGCGTCGGCGTCCACGCCCCGAACGTCGCGCCAAAACATGTTTTCAATATGCTTGGCTCGCAGATGGCCAGATAACGACCATATGTGACGAGCCATGCTACTCCCCGAAGATTCCCGTACTGGGGCCATGGCCAAGGCACTGGATATGGAAATGCCGTCTACGACTGCCCCTACAGGCGCTGCGCATCCGTCTTCCCCCCTTCGCCCCCTGATCTCTTTAGCTGAGGCGGAGTCGCACGTCATCTCGCGCATCGCGTGGAGGCGCGCCTGCAGGCCGCGCGCTATGCCGCTGCGCCAGCTTGCACGAACGGCTCACGGTGTCTAGCACGCGGCGCGCCCGCTTGGCATTGCGGCGGCACTTGCCGAGACAGGCTCCTTTCATGCCAGATCCTGTATCCTCCTCGTTCTTGAACGCCCCGTCGCTGCGCGATGCGCGCCTTCATCTGCTGCGTGGACAAGGCGGCTGAGAAGCGCTGCGTCACGGGATGGATGAATGACGAGCAGGTTTTCGATTCTCTGCAAGGCCGCGGCGCGCGCTGCGACTCTCTGAAGGGCGTAAGCCGCTGCTGCCACGAGGAAAACAAAGAGGTTGGGAAGCCGTCCCCTGGCTGGCCCGTCAGCTCGACGTGCATGATCGGTGTCAGGGCGTCGATGTACCCGCCCTGGTCGAATGTGTTACGGCGCCGTCGGCGACGCGGCACCGCCGTGCTCCTCTATTGGTGAATCGTCATAACTAGCACCATCCGGTATGCCGAAGACGCCCTCGACGTGGCCGATCAGCCAGTTGACGCGCTCTTGCGCCCAGCGATCTCCAGGTCACCTGCGCGCCTGGACGACGCGGCCATAGCTCCGCGGAGCCTTCGGCGACGCAGGCGCCGAGAGACCCCTCGGAAGCGGCGAGCCAGAGGGGGGCAAGCGGGGGATTGGCCGCACTTCATCCCCGACTTGCCCACGCACCAGACGTCGCACACTTGACCGCAGGCTCGAGGCCCCATCTGGCGGGCATGGCGTTTCGTTCTCGTCAGCGCGCGACCTGGGCGAGCATCGTGGAGGAAGCTCGCGCATCCTTGCAGCCCGTGTCCAGATCGGCGCAGCGCGAGCACCTCGAAAGCCCCATAGCCGGGGACCTGCACGCGGATGGCTGCGCGGCCGGGCGGCAGGGCCCGAGGAAACCTTTAAGGACCCCCCCCCCGGGGGTTATCGTTAGCACCGCGGCAGGGCTAAATATTTCCAGGGGGCCGTTTTCGCTGATCGATATCTCTCACCTTGCACGCGCCAGAACGAAAATTCCGCGGCGCGTCGCGCGCCGCGCGAGCAGAAATCCTCGGCGATGCCTTTGGATATGCTGCGCAGTTCATAGGACATGTTACGGACCAGAAAAAAATGCCTAAGGGCTTCCAAGGACCCGCGAATCCTGGGAGATGCTAAGCACCCCTCGCATTTCCTGACATGCGAAGGACATGCTCAGGATGTCCTGGAGACTGCTATGAATTTCCGATAACATGTCAAGGATTTCCTGCGACTGCGGAATGTCAGGCTCAGCTTGGCCCCGAGTGCTCTCTGCGGGCTTCTCCGATGCCGAGGCAACGCTTCCAGGGTGCCGGATGCGCCATGCTTTACTTTCATCGGACGGGGGGGGGGCGGGGGGGGGGGGCGGTTCCTAAATGCTTCCTACATTCACCCTGGGCGGCGCTTCGCACTGCGCCTGCATCGCTGCGCAAGTCATGCCCTGCACGAGCGCCTCCTCGACGCCCGCGGCGACGCGCGCACGGTCTAGGAGACGCGTCGCCTCTAGGGGCAGCGTGCGCCGATGATGCCGCGTCGCTGCCCTGGCGAAATGTTCCAGGGCCGCGGCGACCGCGGCGCGGAAGCCCCTCAGCGCCGCGCGGCGCCCGCTGGCCATGCAAATTTCGCTGTTTATACTTCGAGACGCGCCTGGAGTCAACGCCGTTTCGGGCGCCCAGGGGTCGCCTCTCGCAGCGCTTGCATTTGGATCAGATGGTGAGTTCCTCGAAAACGGCCGCTGCGACCTCCTGTATCAGTCTCGACGCTTCCTCGTCGGTCACTAGGTCGGCGCCGAGCTCAACCGCCGCGGTCTCTACGCCAGCGTAGGTGCGAAGCGCGGCTGTCCGTGAAGAGCCAGCAACTTAGTTGCGAGGCGCTTCCTCGGAAAAGCTCAAGGATGCTCGGCGCGCCCTCGAATCAATCTACATCTCCACGCGCCCTCGCCTGTCGCCCCCCTCGCCCCCCCTCTGCGCGGCGCAACCGACCGCGGAGGTCGCGCGCAGGCAAAGGCGGCGCCGCGCGTGGATGCGCCGACGCGGGCGCTGCGCCTCGAGGCGCTGGGGCCACTCGCGGGGCCCGCGGCCAAGACTGGCCGCGGCGCGCTCGAATGCCGCGGCGATCCAATGCCGACTGCCGGCGCCGCCCGGCTCCTCCAACTCATGGGCCAGGTCTTCTGCCCCCTCGACTTCGCGCCAAACTGTCGGCATCGCCCGTTGGACGTGGCCGGAGAAGACGCTGTCGGTCATCTCGGGCATAACCGACAGGGCTGGCGAGAACCCCCCCCGATCGCGCTAGGCGCCCTCGGGGACATCGACGACGCAATCGTCGAACGACCCGTTGGGCCCCTGCCCGGCGCCCGCTGTCAACGACGGCTCGTCGCCCAAGATGCGGGATGATGCGAGCTTCCTTCCGCAGCGCACCCCCGGACTGATGGGCGTCGAACCTGACTCCGCCGAGGTGAATCTGCTGCCTATCACCCGATGCGGAGGGATCCACCAAATCACCAGGCTGCGGGCGCAGCCCGGCCAATGGGCCGTGCAGTTCTGGCATCGCATCAGACGCGCGGCAGGCGCGTCGGGCAGCTGGAAGCATCCGTAGGACAGAGGGCGCAGAACTTCGAGGATGTTGGCACGTCGCCGCGTCGACGCGGCGATGCCCCACGTCGCCCCAGCGGCCGAATGTCCTGGACCTGGGGCCTGGCGCGACGTGCTCCAAGAAACCCTGCGCGCGGTCCCAGGTCAGACCTGAACGCGCTAAGCCGGCGCCCGCGTCGTCGAGGTACCGATGAAAGACCGGGCGTCGCGCTCTCAGTAGATTGCGCCGGCTCGGCGGCACTGGCCAGCCATCTTGCCTCGAGCCTGGTCGACAGACATGAACGCTCCAGGGCCCGCCCAGCCCGACGCCCCCCCCGCGCTTGGGGGGCGGTGGATCTCCGCGTGCTCGCCATCGTCAGGGCGGCCTTCTCCGGGCTCGGCGGCGCGGGCCCAGAGGGCGCGGCTGACGCGGCAGATGGGCGCGGCCTCAATCGCGCGTTCGAGCGCGATCTCTAAGATTCGCCACAGCGGTCCGCTGGGCTGCCCTTCCGCGACAGCAGAAGGGCAGGCACCGGCGCCGCGGGCATCGGCACCTCGCCCTCTTCGCTGACTTCGAGCGGCGGCAGCGTGGAGGGCTGCCTTCCGAAGACGACACTGCATGGCGCGACGCCGCCAACGCGGGTGGGGCACTTGCCAGCAGAGATGGCATTAGCCAGCATCGAGTCGGAGTTTGCTGCGGTACCTTCGCAATCTAGCCGTTCTTATGCGGCGCGATGCGGGCGTCGTAGTGTGGCGCCACGTCGCTCTATGAAACGTGGGTGTTGTCGCGAAGCTCAAATATGCCAATCAGCTCCTCAATTCTGCAAAACCCTCACAAAAACGCCGAGGTCACGCCGCCTTCGCCGCCCACGGAAAATGCCCCCTATCGCGTCGAACAATTGGATCCAGCACTGGTGGATGGCAGCAAGCAGGGTCGAGCCGCGATTGAAGGCGATCTCCCGGCCGTTCGCGGTGGAAATCAAATGCATGGTCACGCGGTCCCTGTCATATGGCGCGGCGCGCGACGTGCTGGCCGCGTGCATCTGAAGGCAGAGCGCAGGGGTGGTCTGGGGCGCCGGCGGGGTCCACTTGCGGCAACCTCTACAGTTGTTGACCACGGTGGAGGCGAGGTCGATGAAATCATGCGGTATGCTGGCTGCGCGCAGCGATCGTGCCATATTCCTTTGTGGCGCGCTACAACTGGAGGCGCCGCTTGCGTAGCTCTCGCGCACGCGCGCAAATCGCGCGATTCTCCGCGCAGTGCTCGCGTCGACGTGGCGACGTCGAAGCGGGCCCAGTCGGAGGACGAAGGCTCTCCGACAGCTGCGCTGGAAGCTCGTAGCGCTTGTCCGACATGGCACTGCGCCTGTCACTGGGCCGGCTCGGACCTGTGGTGGAATGACGCAGTCGCCAGCGCCGCTGCCCTGAGCGCCAGCGCTGGATGGCGAGCTGGCTTCTGGTGGAACTACTGGCGCGGGCGGCAGCCTCGCGGGCCGCGCGGTCGACGCCGCCGCATGAATGAGCCCAGCGGTCGCGGGTGCGACGCGGCTTCTCGGGCCGCGCTGGCGCTCGCGGGCGCTGGCCGGCGCGCGGGCAATGCCGCGCGCGAGGATCTGGAAGGGGCCCGCGCGCGGGCGCAAGCGGGGCGATGACGTTCCACTCCGCCTGGCAACTGGGGCGCTCCAGGACGGCCGGGGCGCCGTGATTTCGCAATCCGCGGCCCCGAAGGCCACGGCTAGAAAGGCTGCCGACTGGGCGCCGCCATCGGGAGAATAACCCACGAAACGCGGACGTCTCAGACGGCGACGTAGGTCCACGCTGCCTCGGGCAAGCCGTTCGGCCATCTCCCGCGGCATGGCCCTCGACGCGGACGCGGGCGCGCTTGCCAGAGAGCGCAAGGGCGCGACGAACTGCTCGAGGATCTTCGGCGCCAGCGCGGCGGCCCCCCTCGAGACGCCTCCGCGACGATCACTGCGCCCAAGCAGGCCCAGGTCGAAAATGACCATGCCCGCGCCTTGTTCTGCCAACGCCGCTGGCCACGGCGGCTCGACGCGGGCTGGTCGCTGGCCGCGGATCGAGCTACAACTGCGCAAGGTAGCCGCAAAATCGGCCGCGCGGGGCCGCGAATGCGCAGGCGCGCGCCCAAGCGCGGCAGTTTTGCTCGCGGTGGAACGTCGCCCATCGACCGGAACGCCTGCAGTTTGGATCCATGGTGGCCACCTTTGGCGCATGTATCTCTTCACGGCTCGCTGCTGGCTTTTGTCGTTGAGGTCGCAGCCAGTGATCGAGTGGAAATCGCGGCCAGCTCCGAGGTGGCGGCGGACGGCGAATCCGCCTGCCCGCGCCCCCCCCCCCCCCACCGCAAGCACCTGTGATGTCGACGCCGCAATCAAGTAAGTGAGTGGCTCGAACTCGGTGGGCCGCGCCGTTGGCTCACTGCTCGACTGGCGATCGCGACCCGGTCGTTCAGGAAGACCGCATTGGGGGGCGGGGTGGTCCGAGGAAGCCCCCCAGAGGCCCACGTCGCGCGCTTGCGAGGCCGCCAGAAGGTCCTAAGGAATACAGGGAAACAACTGCCGCGAGACCCCAGAAGCCCTCCAAGGAGGAGCCCCCGCAAAAAGAAGTCATGGGGATGGGGGGAATGCGCGAGGCACGGCGAGAATGAGGAATAAGAAACTTGAAGGAAGGATAACAAACAACATTGGTAGAACGGGGATGCTGGAAAAGGCAACGAGGAGCTATCGCTAAATTGTCGGCTTGATATTCCCATTCCGCCTGCGTGCCAAACATCACAGGCCAAGTTGCATGGCGCGAAGCGTCGCTGCAGTCTTGCGCGCGTGCATACACACATATATATGAATATATATATATATGTGTATATATATATACATACACACAATTTCAAGGAAACCGCGCGTGGACAGCAACCCCTGCTCAGATCCCTGCGCGCCCAATGCCCGGCAGATGCCGCAGACCTAACACATCCAGACTGGAAAGGAAACGCTGCGCGCTGCGTCTAATGAACAATCCCCCCGCCCCCCGATGGGGGCCTGAAAAAAAACGGAGGCGGCCCGAGCATCGAGGCAGCGGCGCCGCGCGCGGAGGCGAACGACAACGCAGACGCGCGAGGCGGGGGAAAACAGGGGGGGAGGGGAGGCGAGCAGCAGCGACGGCAGGAGCGCGCTCGGAAAATTGGCACGTCCTCTGCCTCTGCGCCTCTTGTTCAGCCGCAGTGCCCGAGGGGGTGGACGAAATCTCTTCTGAGGGCACGACGCACGATGCTCTGCACGGTGTAAGTTAAGACGAATAGCACATGGACTTCGAACCTGCCCCGACGCCTTTCCCGCCAACTCGTCGGCGGCAGAAATGCGATCAAAACTCCGGACGGGAAGGGGCCTCCGCGCTATGTCGTGGACCTTGACGCGGGAGCTAACCTTCGCTCTGTCCGGGCCGCCTCGATTCCGCGCAGCCCGCGCGATTTCGCGTCGAAGTGACTCCATCCATCCTTGGGGACCATCAGCGCCCAATGAAACCAGCCTCTGGCAGCTTCGTCGCTGCCCGGAAGAGCATGCGTCCGATGCTGCTCTCCACGGCAGGCAGCAGCCCCGCGCGTTCCCACTCGGGAACTATGTGAGACATGCCTACCCGCGGGCCCGCCGCGGTGGGCCCCACTTCGAAGCCGCCGACGTGGGGGGGCCGCAATAGGCGCCCGAGTACCCTGCCGTATTCCAACATATCCACGCTGTCCCCGTCATCAGATCCATCCGCGAAGACATTCGAACCTGCTCACAAAGCCCCAGGATGAACGATCAGAATGCAGGACCTCGCGCGCGACTGGCGGCCGACTTGAAGGGGTCGGGCCACTCTGCCCACGCCGAAAGAGAGCTGGCCCTCTGACAGAATCGGGGGCGGCCAAGAGGGGGGCGCCCAGGAGGGGGGGGGGGGGGGATCAAGACTGGCGGCGCGTGCGCGGCGCAGTGGGGGGGCCAGGGACGTAAGGATATAAGAAGAAGCGCCATGAAATCTGGGGAAATACCGTGGCCCCCCCCATGATGCCCCCCCCCCCCTGTCATCGCCCCCCTCTTTCCCGCCCCCCTCCCTTCCCCGTGCGCCCCCCAGCGCGCCCAGTGCCCGCGCGCATGGCTGCCCCTTCGTCGGGGGCCTTCCTGCGGTCGAACGCCGGGAATTTGAAAAGGCCACATATGTCTAGAATTTCCGATCATCTGCCTCGCATCCTCCTGCGCGAATCGCAGCCGACATCCCCGCGAGCTGCCGACGACGCTGCGCCCCCGCAAGGGCAGCGAACCCAATCGCGCAGAGAAACGGTGATCGGCCCTGCGCAGCAGGCCAGGCCAGCAAAAGTGCCCCTGGGTCTTCTCCCGCCGCGGCGCGACGAGCGCGCGGCGCAAATCGTCCGGGAGGCACGGGCACTATTACAGGGAATCGTGAAACCCAAGTTCTGGGCGAGGCCCTCGAAGGTCAGTCCGAGGCACGGGGCTGAATGACTCCTTGGGAACTGCGCGACGGCTGCAAGCCCCGTTCTCGGACAAGTCGGGGCCCGCCGTTGCGGGGCAAAAAAATGGACAGTCCAACTCGACCACTCCGAACTGGGGCAAATCTGGTATGGATGCGCAGGAAACGTCCGCAACAACCTTTCCAGTTACGCACGCGCTGCATTGGAATCTCTCTGCCTGGCCACTGATTTGGAGCCCGAATATCGAACTATCTGTCCACGCGACCCCCCTGCTTGCCAGGTCTAGAACTCGCCGCGGAGAGTCGCCCCATCTGCGAAAACATCGGCACCTGAAACGCCGCGAATTCTCCATCCCGTATCTGAAACATGCCCGCGGGCCCACATTCCCCATTGCCCCCGTGGCCGCGTGGGTGCGCGATGCACGAGCGGACTTGCGCAGCTCGCATTTCTGCCGATTTCCCTTCGCGACACTCTGCTTCCTGACACTCCTCGCCCGTTTCCTCCGCGCCTCCATGTCGACGCCCAAGTGAAGCAGGAGTGGCGCCTGCGAAAAGGGCACGGGGTGGCCCCGCGATTGCGAGACCAACGGGTTGCGCGCTTGACCAGGCCGCGACCCGAACATAGCGCGACGCTCCTAGACGCACGTTAGAACCCCTGCAGCAAAAACGAGAAAATATTAAAAGAGAGAGAGAGAGAGAGAGACAGAGAGAGAGAACTATAAAGAGAGAGAGAGAGGGAGACAGAAAAAGATAAAGAGAACGAGAAAGAAAGAGAGAGAGGTAGAGAGAGACGGGAGAAAAAGAGAGAGAGAGAGAGTGAGAGAGAGAGAGAGGAAAGAGAGAGAGAGAGAGAGTAATAATATAAAGAAAGAAAGAAAGACATACAGAAAACCACACAAAATTAGAATGGAAAGAGAGAGAGAGAGAGAGTGAGAGAGAGAGAGAGAGAGAGAGAGAGAGAGAGAGAGAGAGAGAGAGAGAGAGAGAGAGAGAGAGAGAGAGAGAGCGAGAGCGAGAGATAGAGAGTGAGCAGAGAGAGAGAGAGAGAGAGAGAGAGAGAGAGAGAGAGAGCGAGAGCGAGAGCGAGAGCGAGAGCGAGAGCGAGAGCGAGAGCGAGAGATAGAGAGTGAGCAAGAGAGAGAGAGAGAGAGAGAGAGTGAGAGAGAGAGAGATAGAGAGAGAGAGAGAGAGCGTGAGAGAGAGAGAGGGAAGCCAAAACACAACCCAAACAAAAAAAAACGAGGTGGCTTCGACGCGCGCATCTCCCACCGCCGCCCTCGCTGAACCGCCGTTCTCATTTATATGGACGTCGACCCCGATCCTGTCGACTGCCGATGGGCGCGCCCCTTTTCAAACGCTCGGGGATGCGAGACGCCGCGCGAACCTGGCGCCATTCCTGCGCCCATCGATCGAGTAATTCGGCGCGCCGAACCATGGCCCCCTTCCCCCAGGGCGGCGCCCTCGGGGCCATTCTACGTTGAAAGGTCCAACGCGAAGTCAGCGGGGGGAGGGCCAAGACGAAAGATCACAGTTACCAGCTCGGGCCATGCGATGGCGCCATGAAAACGTCTCGTTTCTCAAATCGCAAACACTTCCTGCGCGATCACTTGAAGAAGCGCCTCGCGCAAAGCCGAGTTGCCAGGCAAAGCTGCGCGCAAGATGGGCCGCGCCCAACGGTCACTGCCGCGAAAACCGATCCCCCCCCAATCTCGGGGAGGACGAGGAGGAGGACAAACAACTCACAATTGACATCGCAATCCGGGGCTGACGCCCCAACCCAGCATTTGTGAATCCTGCGGAAGCGAATCACCAACACAACACATCCATGAAACAACCTTGCCGCGCACCCGCCTCCAAGCGGCTTTAAGCAGACATGGCCCATCGCGCAAAGGATGCGAAATGTGAATACAAAAGTGGCCCTTCGGCGACGATGCCGCCGTCAGACCTCGACGGCAACCCTGAGCTGGGAATTGCCCAGACGAGGGCGCCTGCGGGCATCATCTTGGCCTTCGGGATGGGCCTCCACGCGAGCAGCATGGCCTGCGCGACGCCTCCGAAAGCGGCACCTGCCGTGGTTCTTCCCTTTCTCCCCCCGACGACCGCGACTGCGACCCCGCCCCTCCCCCCGGCCCTCGCGGGGCTCAACTAGAATGCGCACCATCCGATTCGTTTCGAAACGCAGGCGCGACATGTTGGGATCTAGGAAGCCGCTTTGCACCAGCTCACGCGCCCCGGGCGCTACTCTGAAACCATCATACTTGGAGACCTTTTGGAGGGCCTCTGACGCTTCCCTCTCGAGGTTCGCGCGGGGGGCCGGACCGACAATCCCTACTGCTTCGATGTCCCGAAAGGCGGCCTCGATAATCAGCGCCGCTGTATCCGACGCTGGACCCCCCCTGACAAACTGGAGCTGGAACTGGACCATCCATCTCATCCTGTCCGCGCGGTGGCCCCTAGGGGCCCTGATGGTGAAGTGTTTCGCGTACGTGTTCAAGCGCATGTGGTTGTTGTGCGGAACGTGTCTTGCCACGGCTACTTCTCTGGGAGCGTTGGCCACACTCTGCTCTGCCAGTTTGGTTGTCCTCGCAGTCGCGTGCCACGCCATCAGGCACGGAGGCCCCGGGCCCCCGGTGCATGCCGTGGGATCCTGCTTCTTCTGGGCCTGATGTCCTTGATTGGGAGGGCGCGCCGCTGGACGTCCGGGGGGTGGGGTGGGACCCCCCCGCCCCCCTTTCCCCGATCCGTCGTCGGGGAACCCCTTTCCCCGATCGGCGGCCAGCCGCTCTTTGGCCAAGACCGCATCTTCCTCCGCCAGGCACGCGCGGAGCAGGCAGGCCGAAATCAGAGCGAGCTCGCGAGCGGTGGCGAGCGGCAGGCGGGCGGTGGCCTTGACCATGCGCGTACGTTCGTCGTCCTTACCCTCTTGGGCGCCCTTGCTCCTTGCCTCCTTTTTCGCTCGTCGCTCCGATTGTTCCAGCGCCTGCTGGCGCTTGGGGGGGGGGGTCCCGATGTGACTCCGAACCAAGGCGGGGGCGCCCGGGTCCCGAAAAGGGCCTCGTCGTACTCCGCGGCGGCGGCGCGGCACCACCGAAAGGTGCGTCAAGGCGTGACGGCTGCACGCAGAAAGCTCCCCGAATATCGAGCCGCAAACTTTACAAGAGATGAATGATGGGATGCGAAGTGCCTGGAATGACGAAGCGATCGTTTATGCGCAAGTGCTTCTGCTAGGTGTCGGTGTGCTATCCTCCGTTCCCTAAATACCTCCTGATACGCAACGCATTGCTTTGTGATTGTGAGTGCTTGTACCAGCGAGTCGGTACCATGTCCAATGCGCATGTGATTCACCAGGCCAGTAAAGACGACCATGTCGCAGCACAAGGACCCGTAATGTCAGACCATGGACAAACATGCATGCAGTGCGGGCGCGGCCGCAAGAACACCTCACAAGAAGCCCAGCCCTGCGGACCCGTGCGCGAGGTGCACCAGACGGGAAACCTGGAGCACCCTGAACGCAGCAGCCTCTTCAACGGCTGCGGGAAGCCACCGCGCAGCGCGCGGAGCGAAGAAACCCAGGACACCCTGACGAAACGCACATATCAGGGGGACGTAAGACCTGGGTACAGGGGACTCAGAAATCCCCGACGAAGTCGCCAAAAAAATGACGAGGCCGAGCCTGCATTTTGACGAGGCCTCCCGCTGCAGACATCCCACGAAACTCCTCCTCGTCAAAATCCGAGGCGCGGTCGTCAAAAAAACGATGGCGAACCCGAGTCCTGGCAGACCCGGGTCTTACGCTCCCCCGAACATAGTTTCTTGATGCGCGCCCCCGGTGTACGCTCTGCGAGTGATGCCCCGTGCTCCTCCATGGTGTTCATCCTCCATGGGGCGCAGACTCAACGCCCAAAGTGGTGACTATGAGGGACCCGCCCATCCTCACCAGCGAAAACACCAGGAGGAGGTGGAGGAGGGGGAGGAGGAGGAGGAGCAGCAGGGGGAGGAGGAGGAGGAGGAGGAAGAGGAGGAGAAGATGGA
>CAUYUJ010000892.1:638956-646881 GCA_963575745.1 Prorocentrum cordatum
AGAAACCCAACCCTCAGACCCCAGGACGTCCACTGAGCTTTGGTGTGGAGGCGTCACGCTTTCCATAGCGAAGCCATCGAAACATGAGAAATCCAGGGCACCCTCGAGGCAAGCAGGGTGCTTCTTGGCATGGGTCTCCACAGTAGTCTTTCAAAGCCGTGCATCAGAGTGGAGCACTACGGTAGCACGTAGGCACAATCTGCAAGCAGGGGGCGGATCGAGGGCAAATGTCTTTGCTATTTGCCGAACGGGTCTGAAGTACCTCCGCAGCCTCTTGTCCCTTAAAAGACCCTGTGGGGGCCGCTGGGGGAAGAATGACAGGAGGAGGAGGAGGTACAGATAGCCAGGTACACGCCCGCCCCCCCAGCCGCCTTGGAATGCATCCGCGAGGAGATTACCTCGACAGGGCCCTTGGCATC
Organism: Prorocentrum cordatum; assembly: GCA_963575745.1. Lineage (NCBI taxonomy): Eukaryota > Dinophyceae > Prorocentrales > Prorocentraceae > Prorocentrum > Prorocentrum cordatum. The sequence continues at coordinate 639,376 of CAUYUJ010000892.1, forward strand.
TGGGCTCTCGTGGCCTTAGATTTGACTGTGGCGGATCACGCTTTGCTTTGCGTTGCTCCTCACCCCGAGTCCTGGCACTCCCCGCACTGCGAGCACACCTGGGCAGCAGAGAGACCATCCAGAGAGATATGGCTGTGGCAGCTCGCCGCGTTGCTACCGCCTATGCCGTCCTTTTGGCTTTGAGCGAGGGGTGGAACTGAGAAGGGGAAGGCCTTCTCGGAAGGCGGCGGAGCTCCTCAGAAGCCCCGCGACCTTCTGAGAGGTTCTTTGTGCTTTCGGGGAAGGCTTGGAACACCTCTCAGAAGGCCATGGGGCTTCCGAGCCTTCTGAGAAGACCCGCCAATTCTAGAGGCCTCCTAGATGGGGTCGGAGTAGATGGGGTCGGAGGATCGCGCCGCATCTGCGATACATCAGCGATGCATCGGCGATGCATCGACGATGCACCGGCGATGCATCGGCGACGTCGGCGATGCGTCGGCGACGTCGGCGTGGAGAAAATCGGGCTCCGCATCGAGCCGCATCGGCGATGCATCGGCGATGCGGCGCGATCCTCCGAACCCATCTACTCGGATCCCGTCTGGGAGACCTGTACCTTCTCACTTCCCTAGACGGGCGCGTCCCACTTACTCGCGAAGCCACTACTCGCACAAGGCCTGGATCCCCCTGCGGGGGACCTGCGAGAGATTACACCGAATCAGCCGCGTGTTTTCTGTTCTGACGTTTGCGAGTAGGCACTCTGCGAGCAGTGGAATGCGCTCGGTGCTTCTCCCTCTCGCGCGCCGCCGATCCTCTTTGGACGCCCGAAATGGGTACGGAAAACATGGGTACAATGCCCAACAACAAATGTTGTCCCAAACCGACAGCGGCCGCTGTTGGGAAGGCGGCCTTCTGTCTCGAATGGACACAGGCCCGGGCGGCGTAGACAGCGAGTCCTGCTCAAAATGAACAGGAACTGCTGTTGGGCTTCGTACCCACTCTTTCCGTACCCATTCCGTTCGTGCCGATCCGTGGCGCTGTACGTCTCGCAGCCACCGTGGCCGGCGTCCCAGGCCCGCCCGAAGCCGAGGCAGACCGGCAGCTCGCAGAGCCCGCACTGGGGGCAGACCTGGCGCCGCCGCCGGGCGAGCTGCTTGCTTGGTGGCCCAGAATGGGGGGCCGCATGCGAACCCCTACCCCTACCCCCCCCACGATTTCTGAGGGGGAGGGTGGGGTTCACCTCATTCGGGAGCTCCCGAGCGAAGCGAACCCCACCCTCCCCCTCAGAAATCGGGGGGGGGGTAGGGGTAGGGTCCGCATGCGGCCCCCTGTGGGTGGCCCAGAAGGGTGTCCAGCTGAAAGGGGGTGGTGCAACAGATTTGGGGCAATCGGCCAATCGGATTGCAAACGTGCTGCGCCGGAGAATCGTGTTGCATTGCGTTGCAGCAAACGCACCGCACGTGAAAAAACAGCAATGCATGTGCGCCCCGGAATGTAATGCACGCCCCCATTGCATTGCAGCCGAACCAATCTGTTGCACCAAATTTGTTGCATCACCACCCTCTTGTCGCTGGACCCCCTTTTGGGTCAAACCGATGTGTTTCCACCAGGGCAGGCGCGGCGAAAGCTTGAGAAGCTCAGCGGCGAGCCTGGGGGGGCGTTAGGAGGAGGAGGCCTTCTCAGAAGGAGGCAGGGTTTATCAGAAGCCCTCCGGCCTTCTGGTCCTCTGCGCCTTCGGGGAAGGAAGGCTTAGAGTCAGGTCGGGCATGTCCCCCCTACAGGGGGATTTGGGGCCAAAAAATCAAAATGCTGAAACATACCAAAGTGGCCAACAAAAATACTCAAATAATCGTTTCCCTACCATTTCTTGAGAACTATCTTGGAATGTTCCCCCTGTATGGAGGACAGGCACGACGTAAGCTTAGCGAGCTGCTCCAAGGCGGGAGGAATTCCGCACCCTCTGAGCAGGCCGCCCCCTCTCACCTCCCCCCCTTACCAGCCTCGAACGTATCCCTATCCCTAAGATTGACACGCCCAAAGGCGATAACAATCTTGGGGACTCGCCCTCAAGAAATAAGGGAATCCCTAAGATTGGCATCGTGATGAGGAGGTGCCCGGCATAGGGATAGGGATATGTTCCAGGCTGGTAATAAAACAGAGCTAAGATCGGGATAAATCGCTCCAGAGCGTTCCGGAGCGCTCTCAGAGCGTTCCGGAACGCTCTGGAGCGGCCGCGGCGCCCAATACATCCTCCAAACCCGCCGATTCTCAGAGATTTCGGGTTATCCCGATCCGATTTTGTCCCGATCTTCGCGTCGTTTTAGGTAACCCCCCTGGGCTGGCCGCCGAGGACGGGCTCCAGCGAGGCTCGCGGCCAGGAAGGGCGAGGCTGGGCCGGACGCTCAGGCTCGGGAGGCGACTACTGTGAGGTCTTCGTCGGAAGGACCACAGATCGGGAACGGCCAAGAGGGGGGTGTCCAAGAGGGGGGGGGGTGGACATCATGACCGGCGGCATATGCGCGGCCCAGCGGGGGGGCCAGGGACGTAATGGAATAAGAAGAGGCGCCATGAGATCTGGGGAAATATCATGACCCCCGCCATGATATCCACCCCCCCCCCTAGTCATCACCCCCCCCTTTTCCGCCCACGAAAAGACGATGAAGCCACATTGGGGGGCTGTCACGCCGGAGTGGGCCTCGGATTAAGCCAGATTAAGCGGGATTCAGTGGGATTCAGCGGGATTGAGCCGGATTTCGGACCAGGCCAAAATCAGAATTTGACCTCCCAGGAGTTGCATCCGAATCATGTGACGAGCAGAGCACTCGGGGCGCTCGTGAGCGCTTGGGTAGGATGAGTCGGCGTCGATCTCGGGAAAGCGGATCGGCGCGGAATTGGCGTCGGATCGGGCTGCTTCGGCACGGAGGCGGAATCGAATCGGATCGGATCATCTGCGCAAGACACACAACAACGCCACGCAATCATTGGGCATCATCGGACCGTCGGGATATCGGAATACGAACGGATAGAGCCAGCAGGGATCGGTATTGGATCGGATCGACCAGATCGAAACTGACCCTGCGGGGGTGCTTCACGGGAGGTCTATGGCGCTCAGTCATGAGCTCAGCCAGGCAAAGCTCCGTAGCTCAATCCTTCCCTTCCCAGGAGAGAAACTTGCATAAGCATAAACTTGCAACGATGCGACGATCCGCATAGATGTGGTAGGTACTGGAGGCGGAGGAGGACGACAAGGACGAGGACAAGAACGAGAAGGAGGAGAAGGAGGATGAGGATGAGGAGGATGACGAGGAAAAGGAGAATGAGGAGGACGAGGAAGAGGAGAATGAGGAGGAGGAGGAGGAGGAGGAGGGGGAGGAGGAGGACGAGAAGGGGGAAGAAGAGGGCCCCGCTCTATGGCGCGCAGTGCGCGCCAGCAACCGCGCGGCCGCCAGGGTCCAGCTCCCCCCCCCCCTCTTCCTTCTCCGCCGCCGCCTCCTTCTCCTCCTCCTCCTCCTCCCTCCTCCTCCTCCTCCTCCTCCTCCTCCTCCTCCTCCTCCTCCTCCTCCTCCTCCTCCCCCTCCTCCTCCTCCCATCCGCTCGCTCTTATCCTGCATGTCCTCATTCAGAATGCGATTCCTTCTAGTTGACTCGTCCCTGTCGCACCCGAGACTTGTGGGTAAGACGGACCTTGAGATTACGTGTGACCCTACAGCTTGAAAGTCGCGCGAACTGCAAGGAGTGAACACAGGTAATTGTGAAGATGGAATTCTCGCCCTAGAGCAGGACAGATTCGTCGTACACCTTGCAAGAGTTACAAGCACGGGCGGCGCGTGTGCGTGTGTGTGAGATGGTAAAGAACTCAAACTTTCGCGCCGCACACCTTCGTCTTACAAACCTGCAGAAATTACACCGATGGAGACCAGGTCGTGCGCCGCGCACACTCGCCTTACAAAGGTGGCAGCATGCACGAGAATGGCGGTTCCTTCTCGGAACGGGGTTCTTGCCTTAGAGCCGCGCGCACTGGCCTGAGCATCTTGCCACATCTACAAAGGACGGAAGACGGATAACCAACCACGGGAGTCAACGTGTGTGGCAGGCTCCGTAAATGGAGGGCTGCTTCGTTGCAAAAGGGGGCTCTCGCGTGACACGTCTCCGAAGTGCGTGACAAGAACTGTAGGGCGGGGCCACGGTTCTCACAGATGGGGGCGGTCCTTTCTCAACACGGGAATCTCACCGGACATATCGTGAGGCAGCATGGCCACACATGCACACACAGACATCAGTATACATCTATAGATATGTATGTATACAACTACATTTGTACAGTCAGAATGTACATTTACTATTGTTCAGCTAGACCCTCCTGAGGATGTATTGAGTTCGCGTGCGTCCCTCAGCTCAGCTATATCTCCCCACCAGCGTGCCGTTCGTTGATACCGATAGATGGAGAGATCGACAATCTATATATATACGTACATACATACGGGGATTTGTCTATACATATGTATATCAATGCATCACACATATATAGAGAGAGGCATGGATACAGATGGATGGGCATATATATATATATATATATATATACATGTATGTGAAGATATACGCATACATGTGCACATACATATATGTGTAGTAGCTGTTCGCCACCGTGTCTCTGTGTCTGGAGTGGGCGTGTGCTCAGGTCATTCCCTGATGCCTTAAGCCTCAGGTCTCAATCCTGAGGAGTCGTGAACGGGCCTGGAGCCTCAAGTCCAAAACAGATCCCGAGGCGTTCGTCGATAGACGCATCAATTCATAGAAACGTTTATATACAGGTATGTGTGTACACCTATATGTGTATATATATTGATATATACATAGAGCGATATATGAACATATACATGCACATATATATATATGTGTGTATGTATATATAGATGCACATTGGTAGGTATATCGCAAGGTCTGTGTATATGTAAAGCTATAGCTAGATCGATCGACGTATAGCTAGCAGGCTCGATACATACACATATCGATGTATGCATGTATGGAGAGAGGTATGTATAGCAATATATACGGGTCGATACACATAGTGAAGCATGTATTAAAATACATGCGTATCCACATGCACGTATACAAATATGTTACACACCATGTACGCATATATATATATGTATATCTATACATGAGCATACAACCACATTCAATGCCAGTGGATACATATGCAGGGTGCTAGATATGTGTACACATATGTACGCAACTAAACTGGCACATATCTACAGAGGTCGTTAGTCCTATATATATGTGTGTAAGTGTAGATATATAAATACATATATATATATATACTTGAACCATCGCGCGCGCTTCGCGCGCGCTCAGGTTCTAGCCTAGGCCGGGGGGGGGCGCTGGACGATCTTGGACAATGCTATCAAGCACAGGCGCGCGACGGTATCTGAGGAGCTTCTGGGGTGTTCCGCATGCTTCGTCAACTGGCTGTTGGAGGCACCTCTTGAGTGCTTCTTTGTGGGGCGCCTGAGGGTTCCTTGCCTTGGGGGCATCGGTTCTGCAATCTGAAGCCGTCATTGGCCGTCTTGGCTGCGTGGAGGCCCGACTTGAGGCCACCTGCGGCCAGATTGAGGCAATCCAGAAGCCTCCCGGGGGCCTCCTGGAACCAGTTTGACGCATCGAAGGCACTCTTGGGCTATTTTAAAGCCTCTTGGACGTCTCCTAGGGGCCTTTCAGGCTCTCGAGAAGCTTTTGGGGTTCTCGTCGGACCACTCGGGGGCCTCTTGCGGCCTCCTGTGGGCCTTGTGGGGGGACCGCTCTGCTGTTGGGTCGCGTTCCCCTTCTTGGGCCTCTGTTGGGGCTCTTGGGGCCCTCTCGGGCCGTCTTGGGCGCCTCAAGCACCGTCGTGGGGCCCTCGCGGGCCGTCTTGAGGCCCTCTTGGAGGCCTCTTCCTCTATGTGGGAGCGGTATTGGAAGCCTCTTAGGCCGTCTTGGAGCATCGGGATGCCAAAAATGCAGAACACAATTAAACCCGTCAATCGTAAAACAATGAGTTGTGCCTCTTGGGGCCACCTTGGGAGATCTCTTGGAACCTCGTCGGCCCTCTTGGGAGCTTCTTGGGGGCCTCTTGGATCCGATTGGGGGCCTCTTGGGACTTCCCGAGAACCTCTCTCGGGGTAGAAAGCTGGGATTCTCGATTCGTGTTTCCCTTATTGGGCCTCTCTTGGGGCCGTCTTGGGGCCCTCTCGGGCCGTCTTGGGCGCCTCAGGCACCGCCTTGGGGCCCTCGTGGGCCGCCCAGGGCCCTCTTGGAAGCCTCTTCGGCTATCTTGGAGCTGTCTGGGAGGCCTCTTCCTCCTCCTTGTCCCCCTCCTCCTCCTCCCACTCCAGCTCTCTCTCCTCCTGATGTTCCTCCTCCTCGTGCAGCGTGTTCCGGAAGGCTCCCGCCGGAACATGCTGTGCACTGCTCCCGCCACCGTGCCCTGGGTGGTGGGTCAGAGGCCTCATGGGTGTTGGTTTGGATTTCGTGGTTGGCCTGTCGGGGACGTCGTGAAGGCAGTGTCGCAGCTTCTCGGTAGTCGTTTTGGGACCGTTGTGGGGCCTCCTCGGGGCTGTTTCGTGGCCTCTTTAGGCCTCGTTTGGGCCTCCTGGGTGCCTCTTGGGGGCCTCCTGGGGCCTCTTGGGGGCTCCTTGGGGCCTCCTGGGGCACTCTTCAAGCGGGAGGGTCCAATTTGGGAGTCGTGGTCCCCCTCTTGGGCGCATCTTGGGGCCGTCTGGAGGCTCTGTTGGGCTGTCTTGGGCGACTCTGGGGCCGTCTTGGGGCCATCTTGGGCCGTCTTGGGGCGCTCTTAGGGGCCTATTGAGCCGTCTTGGAACGTCGGACAGCCGAAAAGGCTGGAAGGCCAAAATCGTTCGAAAACCTTTGTAAAATTGACGATTTCGGCCTCTTGAAGCGCTCTGGAGAGGCGTCTTGAAGCGTCGTGGAGTGCCTTGGGGGGCCTCTCGGGCCGTCTTGGGCCTATCTTGGGCGTCCTGGAGCGGTCTTTCGGCGACTCGGGGCCCGCTTGGGCCGTCTTGGGAGCCTCTGGAGGCCCTCCTGGACTATTTTGGACCTCCCCGGCCGCCCCTCCTCCCATGGGGGGTCGGAGGCGGCGGCCTCCGAGGCCCAGGACGCGGAAACCCTTAAAAATCATGGGAAAATGAGACCCGGTACCCCCATGGAGGCGCTTCGGCGCTCTTGGACCGATGGAAGCTCGAAAACGCGAGAGGCCAAAAACACTGAAAAGACCACTGAACATATACGACAATGGCCTCTTCGGGCCGTACCGTGATACTTATCAGACTTCTTGGGGTCTCTTGGAGGCCACCTGGGAGCCTCGAGAGCCGTCGGAAGGCTGACTTGGGCTGCTCGGGAGCGTCTTGGGCCATCCTTTCGCATTCTGGTGGCTCCTGGGGGGCGTCTTGGGCCCTCCTGGAGCGCTGTGGGGGCTGCCTAGACAGGCTGGGGCGGCGGTGCCGGGAGCATCCCCGAGATGTGGCCATATCTTTT
>CAUYUJ010000893.1:0-25000 GCA_963575745.1 Prorocentrum cordatum
TTGGTTTGGCTGATTAAAGGAGATGCAGGTACCAAGTGCTGCATGCTTTGCCGCAGTGTAATTGCGATGGACAGCTCCCTGGTCGACGAAGATGGGGTGACCCTGCTGGGAGCAGACGTCATGCGTGAGGGCGACATCGATTTTGCGACGAATGATGACATCAGGGGGAGTGCGCGGCGGCTGGCTGCATTCCACGCGACGGACACCAACGCCAATTTCAAGACCTGCGGGGGGCCTGCAAACTCAAAGGAGGGAGAATGACCTATAGGATGATGAAGGGTGGGAAGATGATGAAGGGGAGGGGGATTGGAAGGGGAATGCGAGGATGACGAGTGTGGCCCCAGGATCCGCGAGCAAGCGTTTGGTTTCAACCATAATGAGCAGAACATGCTGCTCGATCCACAGCTGGATCGCATTATCTTACCTGTTGACCAGTATGCCACGACTGGATGCACGCATTCTTTATTCGAGGTGTTTTTTTTTTAAACAAAAAAAAAACATTTCGACGCGTCTCCTTCTTGCAGGTTGTAAGAATAATGGGTTGTCAAACGTATACTCACGTTTCGAGGAATACATCAAGATGTGGTCACTGCCCATCGCGCACGGCAGCGCTGATAACTTGGCTAAGCTTTTTCAGAAGGGCCGCGATACTTCCAACGGCAAGGCGAAAGCGTTTAAGTGCCAGGCGAGTGAGGCATTGACTTTGCTGCCAATGATGTATACGTATGTGATGACGGTTATATTGCCTGCAGGGGTAGCTCGCGCGGAGTGCACCGCTTTTGTTCGTTTGTGTGATTTGGTGTGGTGCATCGAAGCTGCAGCATCATCCCGTGCGTCTGCTGACGCTCTCAGGAACAGGACGAACGCGTTTCTGGATGCTTGTGAAGCAGCAGGGTGGCAGGAATACATGACACCGAAGTTTCACTGGCTGGTCCATTTCCCAAGGCACCTGATCAAGTTCGGATGCCTCATGTCGTGTTTTGTGCACGAGAGAAAGCACAGAGTACCCAAGCGGTTCTGCAATGATATGCGCCAGCTGGCAGCTTCTGAGAGGAGTGTGCTGTCCGAGGTCACATGCCTGCAGTTGGCAAATTTGCGCAGCACCAACGTGTTCGACTTCTCGCCGCACTTGGTGTGTCCCAGGGCGGCTCCTAAGAAGATGCACGCCTTCCTGGAGGAGAAGCTCGGCCAGCGCCTCCCCAGGGACAGCACGACCACGGCTCTTTCGGCTCGGGTGTCGACGTTGTCGACATGCCAATCCCGCGACATCGCGCTGCTCTCCGTTGCCAATGGTGGCAAGGCGTGTGGGGAGGTTTGGTTTCACGCTGCTGCAAACGGAACGATGGTATCGCTGGTTTCAATCTGGGACACCCCTTGCTACGATGATCGGCTCGGCGTGCTGACCGTGCACCCGACCGACGACGACTTGCAGCTGGTGCACACGACCGACATCATCACTGCCATGGCGGGGCGTTTGCCAAGTTTCCGAACCATCACCACCACTATACGGGCGTGCCGTCTGCAAGCAACTGTCCGCTTTGCACACGTGCAATTGTGAAAAAATGCATGGTGGACATTTGCGATGTGGGACGTCCGTTGTGGTTGGTTAGAAAGGTTCGAAGACTTGCAAGGCATGCAGGCGCCATGGAGGCGGATCAATCGCGATAGTGCCTCCCATGTTCAAGTGGTGAGACATCGCGTGAGCTGCTACCTGCTTGCTTATGCGCAGCAGCGCAAAAAAAAACATTGCTTTCCAATGCAGGTGTCGCTCGCCTTGCGCATCGCTCATAGAAAAAACAACAATTCGGGAGCTAAAAATGCAGTGGCTGCACGTCAACATGCAAGTACTTGCAACTAGTTGCGCTCAGTTAGCGCAACTTGTAAGTTCCGAAACCAACTTGCTAAGTCTGCTAAATCTTACAACCACCCAAGTTCACCACAGCAGCCCAACTGGGACACCTCCCGGCCACCGGCAGACTGGAAACGGACTCTCGCTCCTACGGACACCCGGGACACCCGGGACACCGCCTGGCCCAACTGGGACACCTCCCGGCCACCAGCGGGCGGGAAATGGACTTTCGCTCCCAGTGGGGGGTCTCCGTGTCACTGCGATCTCGGCCCCCAACCTCCGAACACCGCCCTGCGGGCGATCAGGAGGCTTGGGGGGGGACTGGGATCAAATGCCCACCCTGACTGACCTCCAGCCAGTCACCTTGATCTCATCTCTCTCTCTCTCTCTGTCTCTCTCTCTCTCTCTCTCTGTGTCTCTCTCTCTCTCTCTCTCGCCCTCTCTCTCTCCCTCTCTATCAGAGTCTCCCTCCACCACGATGATGATCGCGATGACGATGACATTGGATAAGAAAGCCCGCCGGGAAATGAATTGATGGATTAGATTGGGTGGATTGGATTGGATGGGATAAGATGGATTGGATAAGACAAGATGGATTGGACCGGAAGAAATGAATTGGATAAGATAAGATGCATTGGATTGGCCCGCTGCACGCGCAGAAACTCATGAATTGATGGATTGGGTTGGGTGGATTGGATTGGGTGGGATAAGATAAGATGGAACAAGATGGGTTGGATAAGATAAGATGTATTGGATTGGACAAGAATGATTGGATAAGATAATCTGGATTGGATAAGAAAGCCCACCGCAGGCGCCCCCCAAAAAAAAATACGAAATTTGCGACGAGCGTTAGCGCCTCGACGCCCGGGACACCCGGGACACCCGGGACACCCGGGATACCGCCAGGACCAACTGGGACACCGCGTGGCCACCGGCGGACGAAGATAAGATGGATTAGATTGGCCCGCCGCAGGCGCAGAAACAAATGAATTGATGGATTGGATTGGGTGGATTGGATTTGGTGGGATAAGATAAGATGGAACAATATGGGTTGGATAAGATAAGATGTACTGGATTGGACGAGAATGATTGGATAAGATATAAGCTGGATTGGATAAGACAGCCCACCGCAGGCGCCGAAAAAAATGAATTCAGAAAATAGCGACATGCGTTAGCGCTGGGACGCCCGGGACACCCGGGATACCAGGGACACCGCCCACCCAAACTGCACGGGACACCTCCTGGCCACCGGCGGACGGGAAATGGACATTCGCTCCTGCTGACACCCGGGACACCCGGGACACCGCCCGGCCAAACTGGGACACCTCCCGGCCACCGGCGGACGGGAAACGGACTTTCGCTCCTACTTCGGCCGAGCTACAGGAGGATATAACGCGCAGCTTCGCCTCGCCCGCACGCACGACACGAACACGAAACCGAAACCGACTTCCCGGCGGGGGGTCTCCGTGTCACTGCGATCTCGGCCCCCAACCTCCGAACACCGCCCTGCGGGCGATCAGGAGGTTGGGGGGGGAGGATCAAATTGCCGTTTTGGGCTGACCTCCCAAGCCAGTCAAAAACCTGGATCTCATCTCTCTCTCAGCACTCCAGTCCCGCAGATCCCCTCTCCCATCTACAGACTCGCCGAAAAGTCTGTCTCTCTTCCCCCCCCCCTCTCTCTGCCTCCTTCCCATCTCTCTCTGTTCCGTCCCCACTTAATCTCTCTCTCTCTCTCGCCCTCTCTCTCTCCCTCTCTATCAGAGTCTCCCTCCACCACGATGATGATCGCGATGACGATGACATTGGATAAAAAAGCCCGCCGGAAAATGAATTGATGGATTAGATTGGGTGGATTGGATTGGATGGGATAAGATGGCTTGGATAAGACAAGATGTATTGGACTCGAAGAAATGAATTGGAGAAGATAAGATGCATTGGATTGGCCCGCTGCACGCGCAGAAACTCATGAATTGATGGATTGGGTTGGGTGGATTGGATTGGGTGGGATAAGATAAGATGGAACAAGATGGGTGGATAAGATAAGATGTATTGGATTGGACGAGAATGAGTGGATAAGATAATCTGGATTGGATAAGAAAGCCCACCGCAGGCGCCCCAAAAAAGAAATTACGAAATTTGCGACGAGCGTTAGCGCCTCGACGCCCGGGACAACTGGGACACCCGGGACACCCGGGATACCGCCAGGACCAACTGGGACACCGCCTGGCCACCGGCGGACGAAGATAAGGTGGATTGGATTGGCCCGCCGCAGGCGCAGAAACAAATGAATTGATGGATTGGGTTGGGTGGATTGGACTTGGTGGGATAAGATAAGATGGAACATAATGGGTTGGATAAGATAAGATGTACTGGATTGGACGAGAATGATTGGATAAGATAAGCTGGATTGGATAAGAAAGCCCACCGCAGGCGCCGAAACAAATGAATCCAGAAATTAGCGAAACATGCTTACGCTGGGACGCCGGAACACCCGGGACACCAGGACACAACCCGCCCAGCCCAACTGCACGGGACACCTCCTGGCCACCGGCGGACGGGAAATGGACATTCGCTCCTGCTGACACCCGGGACACCCGGGACACCGCCCGGCCAAACTGGGACACCTCCCAACCACCGGCGGACGGGAAACGGACTTTCGCTCCTACCTCGGCCGAGCTACAGGAGGATATAACGCGCAGCTTCGCCTCGCCCGCACGCACGACACGAACACGAAACCGAAACCGACTTCCCGGCGGGGGGTCTCCGTGTCACTGCGATCTCGGCCCCCAACCTCCGACCACCGCCCTGCGGGCGATCAGGAGGTTGGGGGGGTCTGGGATCAAATGCCCACCCTGACTGACCTCCAGCCTGTCACCTTGATCTCATCTCTCTCTCTCTCTCTCTCTCTGTCTCTCTCTCTCTCTGTCTCTCTCTCTCTCTCTCTCGCCCTCTCTCTCCCTCTCTATCAGAATCTCCCTCCACCACGATGATGATCGCGATGGCGATGACATTGGATAAGAAAGCCCGCCGGAAAATGAATTGATGGATTAGATTGGGTGGATTGGATTGGATGGGATAAGATGGATTGGATTAGACAAGATGTATTGGACTCGAAGAAATGAATTGGATAAGATAAGATGCATTGGCCCGCTGCACGCGCAGAAACTCATGAATTGATGGATTGGGTTGGGTGGATTGGATTGGGAGGGATAAGATAAGATGGAACAAGATGGTATGGATAAGATAAGATGTATTGGATTGGACGAGAATGAATGGATAAGATAAGCTGGATTGGATAAGACAGCCCACCGCAGGCGCCCAAAAAAAGAAATTACGAAATTTGCGACGAGCGTTAGCGCCTCGACGCCCGGGACACCCGGGACACCCGGGACACCCGGGACACCGCCAGGACCAACTGGGACACCGCCTGGCAACCGGCGGACGAAGATAAGATGGATTGGATTGGCCCGCCGCAGGCGCAGAAACAAATGAATTGATGGATTGGGTTGGGTGGATTGGACTTGGTGGGATAAGATAAGATGGAACAAGATGGGTTGGATAAGATAAGATGTATTGGATTGGACGAGAATGATTGGATAAGATAAGCTGGATTGGATAAGAAAGCCCACCGCAGGCGCCGAAACAAATGAATCCAGAAATTAGCGACATGCGTTAGCGCTGGGACGCCCGGGACACCCGGGACACCAGGGACACCGCCCAGCCCAACTGCACGGGACACCTCCTGGCCACCGGCGGACGGGAAATGGACATTCGCTCCTGCTGACACCCGGGACACCCGGAACACCGCCCGGCCAAACTGGGACACCTCCCGGCCACCGGCGGACGGGAAACGGACTTTCGCTCCTACTTCGGCCGAGCTACAGGAGGATATAACGCGCAGCTTCGCCTCGCCCGCACGCACGACACCAACACGAAACCGAAACCGACTTCCCGGCGGGGGGTCTCCGTGTCACTGCGATCTCGGCCCCCAACCTCCGAACACCGCCCTGCGGGCGATCAGGAGGTTGAGGGGGGCGGGGGGGATCAAATGCCCACCCTGACTGACCTCCAGCCTGTCACCTTGATCTCATCTCTCTCTCTCTCTCTCTGTCCCTCTCTCTCTCTCTCTCTTTCTGTGTCTCTCTCTCTCTCTCTCGCCCTCTCTCTCTCTCTCTCTCGCCCTCTCTCTCTCTCTCTCTCTCTCCCTCTCTCTCTCTCTCTCTCTCTCTCTCCCTCTCTATCAGAGTCTCCCTCCCGCACGGAGGCGCTCGGCGCGGGGCAGCCGCGAAGAAACTCCCGGGATGCGCTGCTCGCGGCCCCAGCAGAGGCCCGCCCCGGGAGGCCGCGGAGACGGACACGTGCTCGAAACATGATCCGATGTCTTTGAAGGGGCCCTGGGACACACAAGTAAATACACACAAATAACCAGATTCCCCATATTTTCCTATATGTTCTGGGTTGTTGTCTTCCCCCCCACTTCCCATATTTTCCCATAGTTTCTGGGGACTCGTCGATTAATTGTGTCTGTGTTTGGTTTCCCTCCTGAGTCTTGATTTTTGCAATACGATGTGTATGCATCTCCCATCGTGCTGAAGAACCACGTGCCACATGCCAGGAATAGGTCCGAGCACCCAGGAAAATATATCGAAACCGTGTCTACCCGACACGCTGGCAAAGTGTAGAACGAGTATATCGCCTCCCAGGGCCCGACACGCGAAGACCCTCCAGTTTCGGTGCTCTCCTGGCGCTCGGAAATATTTCTGGTGATCAAGGCTTCATAAGCAGGTTCGAATACCATAAAACGAGGTCCCCGAAGCCTCGACCCACTCCTGGGGACCGGCTTTGCAAACTGAGTCCCTTCTTGACTGGCCCCGGGGGCCAGCCGAGGATCTCCCGAGGCCATAAAACGGCGGAAGACCTCCGTCCAGATGGTTCCAACATGCTGGACATCTGCCTTGTCATTCGATGTCTGCGTCGCCTACGAGGGTAGGCTTCCCCCGTGGAAGGCCTGCCGGCACCGCGTCCCGCAGCGAGCCGAGGCCGACCTGGGCCACCTTGCGGCCCGCGACGGCGCAGCCGCACTCCAGCGCCAGCTGGGGCCCAGCCCCCGACGCGAGGGCGTGGATCTAGGGGAACGAAAAGTGACACACAGCAGGGCTGAACCTAAACGGTGCTTTTCGTGTTCGTTTTGTTTTCGTTTTCACTCGCTTTTGTCTGCAATCCGCCTTTACCGCAAAACGAAGTCGAAACGAAAACGGCCCACGAAATCACCGAAAACACTGTTTAGGTCCAGCCCTGACACACAGTCAACGCGCACAATCAGGACGCACGAGGAGGACGCAGGGGCCCTGAAGGCCATATCGACACTCTACACGCGGGGCGCGGCCGACGACAAAAATGGCCCAAGGATGGCCGACGGCGTAAGGCTGCAAGGGTAGCCTTGGAGAGTCGCTCTGAAGGGGCCCCAGGACACACAAAAAATACACACAAATCCCAGGATTCCCCATAGCTTCCTATATTTTCTTAGTTTTCGTTTTCCCCCCCACTTCCCATATTTTCCCATATTTCCCGGGGAATCGACGATTAATTATGTCTGTGTGTGTGTTTTCCCCTCCTGACGCTCGTCCTGACTATCCGCGCTGACTGTAAACGTGCAAACTCGCAGGTCCGCGCGGATTCCTCGGAACAGCGCTGGACCCCTGGCCTTCGCCCCGTCCTGCGGGCCGTTTGTCGGTCCCCCTTCTCGTCGCCTCTTGCGTCTGCAGTCGCATGGGAGCCAGCGCATGACTCGGACCCCCCTCCATGGCGCGCGGATTGCGCCAGGCGCGGCGACGGAGGCGCCGCCAGGGACCCCAACGCCGACCAGAGAAATCCGCGCGGACCTCCGAGTTGTTTTTTATGTCACTGTTCGTTCCCCTAGGATCGTGGCCGCATTGAAGGTGTCGCCCGCGCCGACGCTGTCGACTACGCGGGCCTCAGGAGGCGCTTGCTCGCCGCTTGCTTTCGTCGGTTGATTTCGTCGGTTCGAGGTTCGAGGTTTTCGGGACGAGAACGACGACGACGATGACGACAACGATGACGAGGGCCAAGGAGGCGAGCAGCAATTGTATTCTGTCCTCCTCGTCCTTCTTCCTCCCCCCTCCCGGCAGGGGTGCCTTCTCCTTCTCTGACTTCCGTGCAGCCGACGCGACCCCGCGGTCTGGACTCCGGGGCGCGATCCTGCGGCTGCGCGGCCGCGCGGACACGCTCTGCGCGGGGCACCCGCGAACAAGACGCCCTCGAGGCATCCGCGCGGAGCCGCGGCCCAGGTGCGCCGCCCTCGGGACCGCGGGCACGGAGAGGCGTGCTGCGCCCGCGGCCCTGGCTTGGCCTGGCCATCGCTCGGACGTCCATTGCCTGTGTTGTTTTCGGTTTCGTGCGTGGTTTTTTCGCGAAATGATCCAGGATGCTCCGCGATGGTCCTCGCCGAGGGAAACGTGCACACGTCCGAGCGATGCCAAGTGGCGAGAAGCAGGGCAAGCTCGGGGGTGGTGCTCGGCTGGGGGCCGCCAGGCCCAACTTCGGCGCAGCTCGCTGGCGCCTCTCCCCTCCCCGGGTCTCGCCTGGCCCGAGAGTCCGAAGCCCGCTGCTCTGATGCAGTCCCTCCGCGGCCCCCGAGGTCCCGACCCCTTCCCCGGGGCCCGTGCTTCGCCCCGGACCTGTTCCTCGCAGTCCCGGGGCCCAAATCACGGGCCCCGCCGACATCGAGAACGAACACCGAGCATGAAGACATCACATGGCTGGAGATCTGGGAAAGCGCATGCCCACAGGAGGCCGATCGGGCAATCATCACCACCATTCTGCGGCTCTCGTCGAGACCTCCGGCTGCTGCACGGAGCCCCGACCAACCACGGCGGGACCACGAAAACCCAAAAAACGGAACCTGCGACCTCGGAATCCCCAAGAGAACGGCTCAAGAGAGACCCAAAATTGACCTGGACAAACCATACGGTATCAATACCTCTACTCCCTGGACCTCTCCCGCGGGGTGCATTCCGACAAGGATTTCTACGCGAATCCAGCGGTGGCGACGAGGGCCTCTGCAGGAGGCCCAACAAGGGGGAAACGGGCGAAGGGTAGCGGCAGGGGTACTTTTACCTTTGAGGTCCAGGCCAGCCCACGAAGCCTCAAAGATGGAGGAGGAGGAGGAGGAAGACGAAGAGGAGGAGGAGAAGGAGGAGGAGGGAGAGAGAGGAGGGAGGAGAGGGAGGCGGAGGAGGAAGACAAAGAGGAGGAGAAAGAGGAGGAGGAGGAGGAGGAAGAAGAGAAGGAGGAGGAAGAAGAGAAGGAGGAGGAAGAGGAGCAGATTCCTCCCCGCTCTGCCTCCCCGCTGCCAAAGAGGGCGTGAAAACGTCCAAGGCGGTCTCAAGGCGGCCCCGAGAAGAGGCCCCAAGGCTCGCGCCTTCGCCCCCCCTTCGCCCGTGCTGGGTGACGTCTTCCATGGTCGGCGGAACCGGCCGCAAGGACTTCGCACTCCTCCTCCTCCTCCCTCCTCCCTCCTCCCTCCTCCCTCCTCCTGCTCCTCCTCCTCCTCCTGCTCCTGCTCCTGCTCCTCCTCCTCCTCCTCCTGCTCCTGCTCCTGCTCCTGCTCCTGCTCCTGCTCCTGCTGCTGCTCCTGCTCCTGCTCCTCTGCTCCTCCTGCCTCCTCCTCCTGCTCCTCCTCCTGCTCCTCCTCCTCATCCCTCCCTCCTCTCCTCCCTCCTCTCCTCCTCCTCCTCCTCTCCTCCTCCTCCTCCTCCCCCGACTCCTCCACCCCTCCTCGTCCACCTCCTCACTCCCTCCCCCTCCTCCCCTCCGCCTCCGCCTCCGCCTCCTCCTCCTCCTCCTCTCTCCTCCTCCTCCTCCTCCCCTCCTCCTCCTCCTCCTCCTCCTCCTCCTCCTCCTGCGCCTCCTCCTCCTCCTCCTCCTCCTCCTCTCCTGCCTGCTTCTGCTCTGCCCCTGCTCCTGCTGCTGCTCCTGCCCCTGCTCCTGCCATGCCTGCTCCTTGCTCCCTGCTCCTGCTCCTGCCTGCTCCTCCTCCTCCTCCTCCTCCTCCTCCACCTCCTCCTCCTCCTCCCCCTCCTCCTCAGGTATCCTCAGGTATCCTACCAAGCGAGTCCAGCTCTGCCATGACTCGCTCACCTGCTCAGTGGCAGGACCCGCCTCCGAGGTCAAGGCCAAGACACCTCAGAACCTCGGGGCACCAGGGAACAGGGCGCGGCACCGCCACCGAGGGCTGGCGGTGCCCTCGAAACATTAGACTCGCCTCCCTCGACCGCTTTCGGACCAGGGGCCGAACCACGGGCGAGCGGAAACGGGAGCCCCCAGAAGACGTTGCCCTGGGGTTCCCGACCAGCACGGAGACGGTCCAGGGCGATCTTCCCCAGACGGACCGAGTCCCTGGGGCGACAGGACCAGGGACGACAGGGCACGGCCAGCAGATGGGTCTGCCGACGGGCGTATGCCCCGCAGAGCTTGCAGAAGACGATCGCCTCGTCCCCCCCCAGGCTCCGACCGTCCCGCCCACCGGTCCCACGCCCACGCCGAACCACCCACAGCCTATGGGAGGGATGGGCGATCGCCGCAGGCCTAGGCACTCCAGGGCACGGGTGGCTGACTATACGAGATCGGAGCCCATTCCTTACCCCACAGATGCAACATCCCCAGGTCCTCCCAAGACAGCCCAAGACGTGCCCATTAGGGTTCGCCACGAGGGAGAGGACCTGCTGGGGGCAGGGACGGGGAAGAGGACTCCGATCGGGCCAGCCCGCGCCAGCGACACTTTTCAGCACTGCGCCATGATGGCGGAGGAGCTGCTTGCTCGCCTCCACCGCCGAGCTCACACGTGTGGCGAGCTCCTCCACCTCCTCGAAGTCCAGGTGCAGCCTGGCGCCCTCTTTGGCGCGCGCGTCGGCCTCCTGGTTGCCGATGTGCCAGTGGGCTGGCACGCCAGCCGCCTCCGCCGCAGCCCAGCTGGTGTGGGCACGGGTCCAGCGGATGACCAGCGATCCAGGCATGTCGCGGGCTCGCGTCCACACCTCGCTCCAGAGCTCCGCGTACCTGGACTCTGGGCAGGTGCACCACAGCTCGCCCTTCTCGTAGCAATCCACCACGTTCCTGCAGTCCGTGATGATCTCCAGGTCGCCTTCGGCCTCACGCAAGACCATCAGCAGCGCGTACAGCTCGGCAAACCCGATCTCCTGCACCAGGCCTGGCACCGTCCCCAGCACGCCGCCTGCCACGCGTCCGTCGGTGGTGACCATGATACCAGCCCAGCCAGTGCGAGTGATCTCCACCAGCTGCGGGAAAAAGGCTGAGCCATCGACGCACACTGTGCCCGAGAACCCCGCTCGCCGAAGGGCCCCCGCGCGCAGGCTCCGCTCAGCTGCCGCCGGCTGCGGCGCCAGCTCCAGCCCGAGCGGGACGAGGCATCGCACGAAGCCCATGTCCGTGACCTCCGCCGCTGCGCCTGCGGCGCGCACTGCCGCCAGGCCCATGTCGCGCGCCACCGTCGCCGTCCCCTCGCAGCAGAACAGCCTGTGGTGGTGCGTGCCCATGCCGTAGCCGCACCACTGGCAGTCGGGGGAGACGGCCGCCCGCTCGCCGTAGAGGTTGCACTGCGAGATGAGGCCCCCGCACACGAGGCTCTCCACCAGCGCCGTCTGCTCCGCGTCGCCCAGCCCCCTGATCAGGTCCAGCGCCGCGCGGACGGGGTACATGGTGGGCGGCCCCTCCAGCTGGTCGTGGAAGTGGGCAGGCACCGTCCGCATCAGCGCCCTGTGTACGCCCCGCTCGACCCACACCCCGACCAGCTTCGGGCTGTGCACCGTCAGGTCGAGGCGCTCGCCCCTGTCGGTGATCCAGACGTGCCAGCTCTCCGCTCGCCAGCCAATGCGAGCAAGGCTGAGGCGCACAGCCCCAGCAGGTCCAGAGACCTGGCCCCAATGGGTAGGCTGAGCAGCGCTGAACACGGTGCCCATGCTGCTCGCAGGCCTGGCCCGTTGGAACACCGCCTTGGCCCAACCCAGCAGCGGCAAGCCATTGGCCGCGTAGGCGGGGTCGCGGCGCCATCCCACCCCAGGCTGGACCGCGAACTGCAGTGTCCTGCACCGCTTGCCACACGCTCCCGAAATGGCCTGGCCGTTGATGGTCCTGGCCCTGTCAAGGACCTTGGTCGGCACGCCCCTGACGCGGGCTCCGTAGAGGATGGTCGCCAGGCCGCTGCACCTGAAGACCGAGCCCAGCTTGGCGCCAGCACGTCGGAGCTGCATGTAGCGCGACGCCTTCACAGCCAGGCGCCCCAGGCGCCCACGCAGCACGCCCCACGAGGCTTTACCATCCAGCCTGAAGTCAATCCCCAGGTTCTTGGCCTCACGCCGCAGCCTGAAGTCCCACTTCCTGAGGCGGTGGGCCGTCCTCTTGCCAGCGTCAATGTCACTGGAGACTATCACCCCCTTGGTGACCGAGATCGTGAAGCCGTCCTCCTCCAACCTCTGGCAAAGCCATCTGGTCGCGCCGAAGACCCCGAACTCCACGTCGCGCAGCCGCCCGTACACCGCCAGCGTGACGTCGTCCACGACCAGGTAGGCGCGCACGTTCTGCCAGGACTGCATGAGGAGGTCCATGGCCGTGAGGAGCATCACCTTCAGCAGCGTCGTAGCGAAGGTGCACCCCGCCACGATCGACGTCCCCAGCGAGAAGGCCTCCGAGACCCACTTGCTCAGACAGAGTCTGCGCCGTCCCCCATACGATCGGAGGATGAGCTTCAAGCGCCTCAACCTGAAGCCGTGTCTTCGGGCTGCTGCCACCAGCCCTGCATGGCTGACTCGTTCGTAGGCCTTGGACAAGTCCAGCATAGACGTCATCGAGTGCTGCTTCATCGCTGTCGCCAAGTCCGCGTCGAAGGCCTGCAGCCACACCGCGTCCTCGCATGACTTGCCCTCGCCGCCGAAGAAGAAGTCCCTGGGGTGCTGGCGCTCCCACTCCTGGGCCTCTCCTCGGCGTATCCTGCCCAGCAGCCTGACGAGGCTGCTCAAGAGGCCGATGGGTCTCCACCCGCCTTCGGCCTTGGCCAAGAAAAAGATGTAGAGAGTGTCGAGCTGCCCTGGGATCCTGCAAGTCGCCTCCAGCACCTGCAGCACCAAGCCCAGCGCGATCAATCCGTCGTCGCTCAGGTGGCCGAAGGACTGGGGCTTGATGCAGTCCACCCCCGTCGCCGTCGACGCCTTGAAAGAAGCCGCCGCCCGCCCGATGGCCTCTGGGGTGGGCGCCACCCCTGCCTCCTCGAGCAGCTCGGAGGGAAGGGCGTCGTCCAAGTCGAGCGGCATCACTTCCTTGTGCCTCCACACCTCCGGGTACTCGTCCCTCAGCGCGTCCAGCGTCGCCGAGATGCCTGCTGGTCCCCCTTCGCCATCGAGGTCTGGGGCCCAGGCCAGCGGCGCCTTGCAGTAGCGGTGGGCGGCGCCCGCACCGTCCTGTACCGCCTCCTGCGCCCACTGGCGCCACTGATGGCACCGCTTCTTGCCACAGCGGTCCTCCAGCTTCGCCGCCAAGCCCCTGGCCTCTTGCTCCAGCTTCTCCAACTCGCGGAAGGTGAGGTGGCTGAGCGTGTGCAGCTGGCGCTTCCACCTCCGAACCTCCCCCTCAGTGAGCAGGTCGCCGCCGAGGTCATCCGATGCCAGGGCACCCGCCTTGGCCGCGAGCCCCTTCAACTGAGACAGGGCCGCTGGGATCGCCGTCTCCACGTGCAAGCGCCTGCGAGCTGCCATCATCTCCCACATGACGGCCCCGATGCGGCGCCATCGAGCAGAGACTGGGCAGCCCTTGGGGTATGGTCCCCCTCCTGGCAGCAGCACGTCCCTCTCCACGAACTTCGGGTCCGCCGCGCGCCCGACGCACAGGTGGGCGTCGGTCGGCGGCACGTGGTACAGGCCGAGCAGGTCGGCCTCCATCAACGTGGCAAACTCGCCGTAGAGCAAGTCCACCATCCCCTGCGGCTCCAGCGCCGCCACGTCCAGCGTCACAGAAGCTGCGCCTCCGCTGGGTGCCTGATGCGACGACGCTGAGCCAGTGGGTTCACCTGTTGGCCTCAGAGGGCCCCTAGGATTCCCCTCATGCTTAGCGTCAGCTATAGGGTTCAGCTCTCCCTGCTGGCATCGCTCCTCTGATGGTGGTGCCGATGACGGATCAGAATCCTCACTGATGCGGGGAAGAGCCTCCTCCTCCGTTGAGTCCTCCTCGACTGGGTCCTCCACCGTGTCGCCGTACAGGCCGCACACTGCGTCCGTCCAGCCCTCGTCGTAGCCAGCCCTGAAGTGCTTGAGCGACTCCGCGTGGGTGCTGACGGGCAACTGGTAGCCTGGCCCCAGGACGCTGTCAAGCCTCCAACCAGGCGCCGATGGCTCGCCCAGCGCCTCCGCTCCTGGGAGCCTCGTACTCGCAGCACCTGAGGTAGCCCCAGTCGCGGAACATGTGGCGCCCTCTGCCCTAGCCACCGCGCTGGAGTCGGCGACCCCAACGGATAAGGCGTAGGGTGAGTCTGGCGGCCGAGAAGGAGTTGCCGAACTCCCAGTCCAAGCCCCAGTCGGACTCGAGGTGGTCTCCGCAGCTCCAGGCCTCTGCACGGCGACCCCCAGCCTGGCCAGCACCGCCCGCGCCAGCCCCAAAAAGGGCGCCCAGTCTGGCGGCTCGCGCCGTGGGCCCACTGGCCGCTGCGCTGGCAGCGCGCGCGCCGCCTTGTGCACCAGCCTGCGCTCGGGGAGCCCCCTCACGCTCAGCTGCAAGCGCACGGGCCAGTGGGGCGCCAAGGCCGTGTCCAACCTGCTGCAGCCCTTGACCTTGCCGCCCAGGCCGCTCGACACCACGAAGTAGTCGATCTCCGAGCCCGAGCCGACGCGGCAGGTCGGCGCGCCCGGCGCCACCACCATGCCGTCGACCTCCTGGGGCCAGCCCCACGCCTCCAGCTCCTGGGGCTTGCAGTTCCAGTCACCTCCGATGACGTAGGGCACCTGCACGTAGGCCAGGTACTCACCCAGCTGCCCCAGGATGAGCTTCGACTCCGCGTCGAGGCCCTTGGCCGCCACCAGGTACACCGACACCGCCAGGAAGCCGCCAGGCACTCCGCAGTTGACCCAGCGCGCGATCACGCGGTCCTTGGGCAGCTTGGGCCCCTTGGGAGCCTGGCCCATGCCGATGTGGGCTCGGACGCCGACGCCCACGCCGCTGGAGAGGCCGCCCTTGTCGGTGCGCACCGACTCGTTGAAGGCCACCTTCCAGCCCTCTCGGCGGCAGGCCTGCTCGACCTCCGCTGCCGCTCCTGGGGCCACGCCCACCTCCTGCGAGAAGACCACGTCGGCCGTGGCGTCCTGCTGCAGCCATCGCATCATGCTGCCGCGCGCCGTGGTGTTGGCCGTGTCCAGCCGCCAGGCGCCCACCTCACGCCTGGTCAGCGCCAGCCGCCGCCTGGCCTCCACCGTCGCCGCGGGCGCGCTTGGCCTCGGGGAAGTCGAGGCCGACGGCCTGGCACGCCTCCTCGAACTTGCGGCGGTTCTCGCCCTCGAGCTTGTCCACCTGGTCGAAGAAGGCGTGGCCGCACCCTTCTTCTGCTGCTGCCGCGCCTGTGGCCTGGCCCCGCTCGCCGTCTGCACGAGCATCAGCAGCAGCACCAGCAGCAGACGCGTCGCCCGTGCCCATGGGCTCGTCCTCGTCCGCCTTGCACTCAGCAGACGCAAGCTCGGCACGGATGGCGTCGACCTTGCGCTGCAGGGCGCCTCGCGCGGCCTCGATGGTCCCTGCGTCGGCACCATAGCCATCGAGCGAGCCCAGCGCCTCGAGGCTAGTGACCGCTTTGGCCAGCTCGGCAGCGCGGGCCGAGCTGCAGCCAGGCGGCAGCCCCGTCTTCTCCATCTGCTTGGCCAGCTCCAGCTGCTCGCGGCCCTCCGCCTGGCGCTTGCGGGCCACGTCCAACGCCACAGCCGCCTCATCCAGCGCGGCCTTCGCAAGCCGCACTCGCTCGGTGGCCTCGACATGCTCCGCCGCCCTCGCCGCCGCCTGCTTGTCCAGCTTCTGCATGCGCCAGATGCAGTTCTGCAGGACGTCGGAGTAGGTCTTCGGCTTTGGCGCGCGCGGCGCCTCCTTGGGCGGGGCCAGCTTGGCGCGGTCCTCCTCGGCCACGACCACGCCCTTGGACGCCAGGTGCTCCAGGAAGGAGGCGACGTCCGCCTCGCTGAAGCCCGAGCTGGGCTGGGCCTGAGCTGGCGCCTCAGCGCTGGCCGCGGCGTCGCCAGTCGGGACACGAGCGTCCTTACCGACGGCCTTGGCCTTGCCCTTGCCCTTGCCTTTGCTTCCGCCTGCTGGCTGCGCGCTCGGCTGCACACCACCAGCGTTGGCCAACGCCAGCTGGCGCACCGAGAGCGGTGCCGCTCGCCCACAGGTGCGGCACGCCAGCCTGCAGGCCCAGTTCCCGTCGGTGCCGCAGGCGCAGCCCCAGGCCGGCTTGCGGGGCCCCGGCAGGACGACAGCCGCCGAGGGCGGCGGGCGCTGCCAGGGGGCTGGCGTCGGCCCTGCGCCAGCGCTGCGAAACCCGCGAGCGCCGCCGCCGCCACCGCCGCCTCCCCATGCTGCGAGGCGCGGCGCATGCTGCTGCGCCCCGCTGGGAGCCATCGCGGAAGCCCAAATGTGTACGGAATGATTCCTTCTCTCGCGGCCAGATTGGCACGCACGAACGCGCCGCTCTGAAGTACGTTCGTGCAAGACCCCCCCTACTCCTCAGGAAGAGCCCAGAACGGCTCTCCCCCTCCTCCTCCTCCTCCTCCTCCTCCTCCTCCTCCTCCTCCTCCTCCTCCTCCCTCCTCCTCCCTCCTCCTCCTCCTCCCTCCTCCTCCTCCTCCTCCACCTCCTCCTCCTCTCCCCTCCTCCTCCTCCTCCTCCTCCTCCTCCTCCTCCTCCTCCTCCTCCTCCTCCTCCTCCTCCTCCTCTCCTCCTCCTCCTCCCTCCTCCTCCCTCCTCCTCCTCCCTCCTCCTCTCCTCCTCCTTCCCTCCTCCTCCTCCTCTCCTCCTCCTCCTCCTTCCTCCTCCTCCTCCTCACCTCCTCCTCCTCCTCCTCCCTCCTCCCCCTCCTTCCTCTCCCCCTCCTCCTCCTCCGCTCCTCCTCCTCCTCCTCCTCCTCCTCCTCATCATCATCATCATCATCATCAGCATCATCAGCATCATCATCATCATCATCAGCAGCAGCAGCATCATCCGCAGAGGCAGCAGCATCATCCCCATCCTCATACTCATACTCACCATCAGCTTCATCAGCATCATCATCATCAGCATCATCATCAACATCATCGTCATCATCATCATCAGCAGCAGCATCATCATCAGCATGATCATCATCATCAGCAGCAGCATCATCATCAGCAGCAGCATCCTCATCATCATCATCATCATCATCAGCAGCAGCATCATCAGCAGCATCAGCATCAACCTCAGCATCAGCCTCATCATCAACACCATCAGCATCATCATCATCAGCATCAGCATCATCAACATCATCATCAGCAGCATCAACATCAGAATCAGCATCATCATCCTCATCGTCATCATCCGCATCACCACCATCATCATCATCAACATCATCATCACCGACAAGTGTTTCTCGAGAGTTGCACCGACTGCGATCGAGCTTCTCGTGCGCAGGCTCAGTTGGTGGCAGAGCATCATCCGATTGCCCGCGCACCATGGCCACTTTCTCGCTTCTTTTTTTGACAGATGCAAGTTCGAGCAGCAGGCGGCCATAAGCAACCGCCCCGTCAGCGCTGGCACTCTCAATTCGCAGGGTGAGATCTCCGCCGACCCGAACGTGCACCCGTGGGCCACACAGCTCGCGGACGATTTGCTGTGCCTGTCGTCTCACTCGATCGGCGAGAGCTTTCAGGAGGCGTGGCAACCTCGAGTTGTTAAAAACTTGTGGGGTAACGAGTGGGTTCGAGAGGCCTTCCTAAACT
Source organism: Prorocentrum cordatum (assembly GCA_963575745.1). Classification (NCBI taxonomy): domain Eukaryota; class Dinophyceae; order Prorocentrales; family Prorocentraceae; genus Prorocentrum; species Prorocentrum cordatum. Next base: position 17,860 of record CAUYUJ010000893.1, read on the forward strand.
GCGACGTTCGGGCTCTCAGGGCTTCCTACTGGACGACTCAGTGGGCCCCTCCCGAGGCCAGCGTGATCACCTCCTCTCTCCCCTCGGCGGCGACGTACGACGAGACGGACACCGACGACGAGACGAACCGCCCCTTCGTGTGTAACATCGAGTCGTGCCAGAAACGGTTCGGGACGCTCAAACAGCTCGGTACACATCAAACCAAATCCAAGAGCCCCAAGAGCCTAGGACACGGTATGCCAGCGGTCTTGACTACCCTACAGATCGACAACAAATGTCTTGTGTGCCAAACTACGTTCCCAAATCAAGATCATCCAGTCCGACATTTACGACGAGCATGGCAAGCAGGTAGATGCAGTCCAGAACTTACTCATCATGTATACCCTTGGGTTCCAGCCACATGTACTACATGTCCTTTACGGGACTACGCTCTGGACCACGCATGCCAACATGAATATCACGATCAGCAAAAACTTCGAGCACACGTCTTGGGTCATCTCCCACCGTCGCCATCGGGTTCCCTGCTCAAGCCTGTTGTCAGAAGGCCTGCCACGCGCTCGGCCACTCCGAGTGCTCCCCCGTCGCGCCCCGCGCGTTCCAGCCGCCGCCTCTCGCGTGTGATCGAAGACACCCCTGCTGTACGCGTTGCCATTCGCCAGTCGGTGGATCACATCGTGGGCAGCGACCTTCGCAGCAGGCCTAGCTATCGACCACTTCGACGGCCACGAGCAGCACAGCGCTCAGCTGCAGTATCTGCAGTACCTCCGCGGCCCCTTCGAGTGGCTACCGTCTCCTCTACACCTACTCTCCCTGCGCTACCTCCTGGACTAGAGGATGACGCCCAAGCAGAGAGCGTCGTGGCGACTCCCGCTGGACTCCTCCCAGGGCTCGAAGGGCTCTGTCAACGCCTCCAGCGCCGCGCCAGGCCAGAAGGCGACAAAGGCTGCACGCCCGCCAGGCCCGCCGCTGCAGCGGCGATCGCGATCACCACGAACACCAGCCGAGGAAGGGGGAATAGCCGCGCCCATCGAGGTGGACGAGGGGGACAACGGCGAGAAGAACACGAAGACCAACCAGCCCAGCCGGCGCCCAGCTCGCCGCGGAGGACGCCGCGGACGCCGCGGCACTCACAACCCCAAGGCCTGGAGCAGCAAGGACAAGAACTTGTTAGATCTGCTTCGGTCGACCCTGAAGCTGCTGCTCCAGACGACGCACAAAACCAGGCTGAACTGCAGCATCAACACGGACACCTACACGATGAGCAGCGAGCACCCAGTGATCATGGCCATCACGCAAGAGCTCGAGGGCTACAAGCACTCCTTGGACTCCCTCAGGAAGAGCGGCACCCCAGAGGACAAGAAACGCCTGCAGGAGATAGGGTCGCCAGCTCCGTCCCTCGCGCTCGCGGCCTTGGAGGGATTGCTCAAGTGCGACGTGGGCGGCACCATGAAGGGTGCCATTCAGAACTACTTGCTCCGAGCGGAGCCCGAGGACATGGAGGCAGAGGCGGAGATCAGCAAGGAAGATCTTCTCGACGTCATCTCCTTCGTGCGCCTGGAGAAGTGCTACGACGACACCAAGACGAAGCTGGTGATAGGCGCGCCCTCGTGGGAGGGCCGAGTCTTGATCAGCCGCGCCCTGGACGCCGAGGGCCAAGCGGTCCACCACAGAGGCGTGGCCCCAGCGGGCTGGCTGGGGGAGGAGGTCGGCCACTGGCTGGAGACGCTCGAACAGTGAATCCTGGAAACGGGGCGGCCCCGTCTTGTTTCCAGAACGAGCCTGCTAGGCAATGCAATGCAGCGACTAGCAGAGATGATACCGTCCAGCGCCGTGTTAATTTTGTTCGAGGCGAAGGCCTCCCTGCCAGAAGCAGCACGGTCACTGTTACGTATCCTCCCTCCTCCGTTGAGCCTCCACCTCATCCTCATGCCGTGCCAGCGCATGCGGAGGAGTTCTACGAGGTGGAGGCCCCACCAGAGTTCGACACAATCGCCGAAGATGAAGCAGCCGAATATCTTTCCAGCTAGCACCAGTTGACGTTGCTTGGCACGCGCTGCGCAGGAGGCCCCTCTGCGCAGCACCCTGGCAGCCTGGCCCACGCGGGGCACTTCGAGACATTTGGCTCTCTGCGACGGACCTCCAAGTTCAGATCCACTCTACGCCATTTACTGTATCGGATGTTGGTCCTGACGTCGAGGAAAAAAATCATCAACATCATCAGCATCGTCATCTGCATCTGCATCAGCATCAGCATCAACATCCGCATTATCAGCAGCATCATCGTCATCAGCATCAGCATCAGCATCAGCATCAGCTTCATCATCATCATCATCATCATCATCATCATCATCATCATCATCATCATCATCATCATCAACATCAATATCAGCACCATCATCATCATCATCATCATCATCAACAGCAGCAACATCAGCTTCAGCAGCATCATAATCAGCAGCATCATCATCGTCATCAACAGCATCATCATCATCAGCATCATCATCATCAGCAGCATCACCATCAGCATCATCATCATCATCATCATCATCATCATCAAGATCATCAATCATCACATCATAATCATCATTCATCATCATCGTCATCATCATCATCATCAGCATCATCATCATCATCATCATCACATCATCATCATCATCATCATCATCATCATCACATCATCACCTCCTCCTCCTCCTCCTCCTCCCCTCCTCCTCCCTCCCTCCCTCGCTCCCTCCCTCGCTCCCTCCCTCCTCCGCCTCCTCCTCCTCCTTCCTTCCTCCTCCTCCTGCTCCTGCTCCTGCCTCCTCGCCTGCTCCTCCTCGTGCTCCTGCTCCTGCTCCTCCTCCTCCTCCTCCTCTTCCTCCTCCTCCCCCTCCTCCTGGTGCCTCCTCCTCCTGCTCCTGCTCCCTGCTCCTGCTCCTCCCTCCTCCTCTCCTCCTCCTCCTCCTCCTCCTCCTCCTCCTCGTCCTTCTCCTTCTCCTCCTCCTCCTCCTCCTCCTCCTCCTCCTCCTCCTCCTCCTCCTCCTCCCCGTCAATGTCGGTGAACGTTTGCGGAGGCTTAGGAAGACGTCTGCTGACCTGCCACTGGTCGGTGTGGACGCAAAACTACCCCCGGGAAGGGGTCGGCGAAGCAGGCCGCAAGGCTTTCGCGACCGTCAGCGTCGGTAAACGTTTACGGAGGGTTAGGAATCTAAACATGATCGCGTCGCAAAAAAAATCAGGACGACAAGTGTGTCGCTAGTTTCGGCCCTCGGGAGCCCTTGCCGGTCCCCGGGAGCGTCAAAAAATAACTCAGGATGAAAAACTGGCCCTTTGGAAGGGGTCTGCCCCCCGGGAAGGGGTCCTGAACAAAATCAGGACATCGCATGTCTGGGAAGACGTCTGCTGACCTGCCACTGGTCGGTGTGGGCGCAAAACTGCCCCCAGGGAAGGGGTCGGGACCGCCGGAGCCGCGGATGAAAGAGTCAGATTGGAGCATGTCCAAAACAGGGGACATGTCGACCCCTATCCTGGGCTTCGTGGGATTCTCGAGTGGACCAAAAATGTTAACCCAAACTTGAGCTATACGATGGGGTGCGTGCATCCTCGACAGGCGTGCGTCCGGGTGCATGGTCGGCGAACCCCCCCAAGGGGGCCTGCTTCACGGCGGGCTGGAAGTAGCTGGTCCCCGTTGCGGCGTCCAGGGCGAACGCTCCCAGATCACCCCAGGCGCAGACCTCTGGCTGGGTAGGCAGCAGATCTGGTTCGTTCCATGCCCTCCCCAACAAAAAATCTGGAAGGAGCAGTATAGGGAGAGAAGGACGAGGAGTAGGAGACAAGCGTTGCGGGAGAGTCCGTGTCAAGGACGAGGAGGAGGAACAGGAGGAGGAGGAGGAGGAGAACGGGAAGAGGAGCAGGAGTAGAGCGACGGCTGCGGGAACGAAGACAGGCGACGACCAGGTCGCGCGTGGTGGGAAAGGGCGAGCCGATGCCACCACCGCAGGACCAGGGGGGGAGCAGGAGGGCGGAGGAGTGTGGAGGGAGAGGGGACGGGGAGGAAGAGGAGCAGGAAGGAGAGGAGGGTGGAGGAGGGCGGAGGAGGAGCAGGAGAGGGGGTGGTTCTCTATATCCCTCTGCGAAGGGTGCAGCCCTGGGCCTTAGGATGCCCATTGCCGGGAGGGAGGAGGGGCGGGACAGAGAGGACGAAAGGGCGAAGAGGGGGACGGATACGAGGCGGAGCGGGGAGGAATCTGCTCCTCCTTCTCCTCCTCCTCTTCCTCCTCCTCCTCCTCCTCCCCCTCCTCATCCTCCTCCTCCTCCTCCTCATTCCTCCTCCTTCTCCTCCTTCCTCCTCCTCCTCCTCCTCTACTTTTTCCTCCTCTCCTCCTCTTCCGCCTCCTCCTCCTCTTTCTCCTCCTCCTCCTCCTCCTCCTCCTCCTCCTCCTCCTCTTTCTCATCCTCCTCCTCATCCACCTCATCCTCCTCCTTTCCTCCTCCTCCTCCTCCCTCCTCCTCCTCTCCTCCTCCTCCTCCTCCTCCTCCTCCTCCTCTTCCTTCTCCTCCTTGTTCCATAGCCCATTAGACAAACATACTCGCAGAAACAACAGCAAACCACACAAGCAGATGACAACCGAGACGCAGGGACAAGCAACCGCAAGAACATACCAGCAACATATAGCACTGCAAAGCAATACCTGGGCGGCGCGCAGAGCGCGGCCCAAGGCGGCGCCTGAGGCGTGGGGGGGCCGCGCTGAAAGCCTTGAGTTGATGTTCATGTCGTTGCTTTGCTCGCGAGGGGCAACGAGATGGGGGGATTGGCACAGGGGGGGATGTATCGACCTCGAATGGCCGATAAATCGCTCATGTATCGTCGATGGAGCGCATTTTCAATTCGCGGCGATGACGGTTGTTATGGGGAGGAGAGGGGGGGGACGGGGGGGGGGACGGGGGGGGGCATCACGTAGCGCCCCTCTGTGGTGTCGGACGCACTGCGGCAGTGCAGTGCCGGGGACGCACTGAGGGGAGGGGGGGAGCGTTACGTTATGTGGAGGAGGGGAAAGAGGGGAGGGGGCATAAAACAATATCATACATCGTCGACGCAAACCGCCCAATGCAGCGCCACACATCATCGATACCTCGCCCTGACCTCCTCCTCCTCCTCCTCCTCCTCCTCCTCCTCCTCCTCCTCCCCATCCTCTTCCTCCTCCTCCCCCCCTTCTCCTCCTTCTCCTCCTTCTCCTCCTCCTCCTCCTCGATGCATCGTCGATGCGTTGTCGATGTATCTACCACTCGAGGTCCATGCATCCCCCCTGTGCCCATCTCCCCCTATCCCAGGAAGCCCAGAGGTACCGATGCCGCTACTACCCAGACCTCTCCTGGGGTGCGTTCTGACCAGAATCTCGAGGGGATCCAACTGCTGTGGAGAACGAGCGAAGGGTAGCGGTATGGGTACCTCCTCTGATATCCCCACCCCTCGTCGCCCCCGCTGTCGGCTTCCCTGCGATCCGCCGCAGCGAAAGAAGTGCAGCATCGTCGACAACCACGCCCAGAGCCCCAAACCCATCCTGCTGCGCCGTGTCCCACGCCGCATCCATCTGCGAGGGCCCCGGGGCCCGAGGGCAAGCGGGAGCGCCCGGCGCGGAGGCACTGAGACGCCAGTCACCCACTCCGTCTTCGAGCGAGGGCCCCAGAGGCTGGCGGCGCGCACGAAGGGGGTGGAGGGAGGGGGGAGGGCTTCTTTCGGCTATACGCAAGAGTGGCCCTGGGTAGGAGTGACCTTTGGTACGCGGTTGTTTGGGGGCCGCGGGGGGACCAAACCTGGGGTGGAGGGAGGGGGAGAGCTTCTCAGAGGGAGGCTGCTTCTCAGAAGGCGCCGGCCCTGCATCTGCAGATCAGGCCCGCGCCTTCTAAGAAGCAGGGGCGCTTTTAAGAAGCCCTCCCCCCTCCCCCATCCCCCCTCCCCCCTCCCCCCTCCTGCGCGCGGCTGAGCCCCGGAGGTCCGGACCACTTCCCTAGGACCAGTTTTTCGTCCTGAGTCTTTTTGACGGCCCCAGGGCCCAGCGAGGCCCCCTGGAGGCTGAAAACAAACCCAAACCGCCCGCTCAAATTTTGGTTGGATGAGGGGCAACGATAGGGGGGGACTGACATAGGGGGGATGCATCGACCTGGAATCGGCGATACATCTTCGAGAGATCGGCGATAGGCCTCGGACAACGAATCCGCACCTTCCTGGGCAGGTTGGGGCCAACGGGCCCCTATCGGCGATACATGGGCGAGTGGGGGGCGATGCGTCCCCCCCTATGCCGATCCCCCCGGATCGTTGCTCCTGTTAGGACTGGTTTTTCGTCCTGGTTGTTGGTTTTTCGTCCTGGTTTAGGCCCCTCGTCGATTTTGTTGATGGTCCTAGGGCCCAGCGAGGGCCCCTGGAGGCCGAAGACAGCCCCAAGCCGCCCGCTCAGATTTTGGCTGGAGCGTCGCTTCCCTCGGCGTCGTCCTCGAGCGTTGAGCAGGGACCGACCGTCCCGGCATTCCTGTAGGCCTACCACGACATGTTCTGAGAGCCCTAAAATAATTCAATAACACAAAACATGGTTCTTAGAACAGAAACCCGACGTGTTCAAACAAGGCAGTCTCAGCCAGATTTTTGTTCTGAGAACCTGTCGTGCACCAAAAGGTTCTCAGAACATTCTTTGGTGGGCCTATGGGCGAGCCATGACGCTTCGCCACTGCTTGATGAGCGAGGACCCACAGCCCGGCGGCGCCCGGCGCCCGGCCGCGCAGGGCGCTGAGGCAGCGCGGCGCGAGCTGCTGCCGCTGCTCCTCGGGGGGGAGAGAAATACACACAAATCCCCTCTCCTCCTCCTCCGCCTCCTCCGCCTCCTCCTCCTCCTCCTCCTCCTCCCCCTCCTCCCCCTCCTCCATCTCATCCTCCTCCCTCCTCCTCCTCCTCCTCCTCCTCCTACTCCTCCTCCTCCTCCTCCTCCTCCTCCTCCTCCTCCTCCTCCTCCTCCTCCTCCTCCTCCTCCTCATGCGCCCACATGTGCCCAGGGGCGCCGGCGGTCCGTGTCCTCGGCGAGGCGTGCCCGCCCCCATGGGGGCAGCAGCACGTGGCGCGTTCCAGAAACCCTTACCCCAGAAACTAGAAAGGGGCCCAAGGACACAC
>CAUYUJ010000893.1:30000-58991 GCA_963575745.1 Prorocentrum cordatum
ACAGCTGATTTCCCGTGGGCTCTTTTTTTTTTCTTTCCAGTCGGCTGCCATTGGGCAGTATACCTTGCCAAACTGGTCCACTTGAGTTTGTGCTTAGCGATTGGAGCATGGAAGAGCAGAGAAACGTGCCATCCCACCCTACGCTTGGGCTCCGCAGCTGCCGCAAAAGCGGTTTCCGGGCTGCAATGCCTGGCCACAGTCGCAGCAGAAGCACTTGCCAATGACGTTCGTCAAACGGGGGGGGCCACTGCACCGGGCTCTGGGTCTTCATGACAAGGCTGCAGTTCCAGGGTGGGCCACCTTGTTTGGGTGCACTCTCTTCCATGTGGATCATGAGCGGCGAACCCTTGGAGTCCACCCACGCCCCCAGTTGGGGCGGGAGATAGTCGAAGGTCCTGGTGTAGGTCAGCTTGTTGTTACTCGTCCGCGCGACCAACTCCTTTAGCTCTCTGTCCAAGCGGGCCACATGGTTCCTCCAGTTAAGGTAAGGGCAGAATATAATGCCAAAGGTGAGACAGCACAAGCAATTCGCAATGGTTTTCTCATTCTCAGTCTCGCCGTTGGCGTCGATATACTTTTTGACCTCAGCTGTGGTCGCCTCATAGTCCTCCCGAGACAGGCCTTGATGCGCCATCCAATCCTCGTAGGGAGGGAATCTTTGCATGCCCATGAAGGTCTCACCGAAAGCGACGTAGATCTCGGTCGTTTTCAATGGGTTCTGGTAGATGCGGTTGGCATGCTCCATTGCTTCCGCCCACACACAAGCCTTGCCGCTACTGCGGCCCCAAGCGAACAAATCAGGGGAAACCTCTCTTTGAGGGAAACGGCTTGAGCCAAAATGGCTACGGACTGATTTCCCGTGGGCTCTTGATGGATTTTGACGTTTTCGGCCTGCCGACGGCCCAATGCCGCCGAAGAGACCCCCAAGATGGCCCCAAGAGCGCCCAAGAGGCCTCCAAGACGGCCCCATGACGGCCTCCAGACGGTCCAAGAGGCCCCCAAGGCGCCTCCAAGACGGCCCACGAGAATTCCAAGGCGCCCACGATGGCCTTCAAGACGGCTCCAAAACGTCCAAGATGGCAACGATACGATTCGACATAGCCCCAGGATGTCCCAAGACAGCCACAGAGGGCCCCAAGGGCCCCAAGGGGATGCAAGGGGCCTCCTAGACAGTCTAGGAAGTCTTCAAGAGGACCTCCAGGAGAGCCCGAAATGCCCAAATGGTTGTATGTATTCCCTTCAATTGTTGAATAATTTGGGCGCGTTTTCTTGTTCGGCTGTCCGACGGCCCAAGATGTCCACAAGATGGTCCCAAGACGGCCCAAGCTGACTTCAAGATGGCCCCAAAAGGGCCCCAAAGGGCGAGGAAACAGTCCAAGAGGAAGAGCAAGAGGAAAGGACGGAATCAGAGGCCCGAAGCGGCTCCGAGAAGCCTGCAGCTCAGCGCGGGCTCGTCTGCGGACGCCCTTGCCCCCCCCAGGAAAAACATATCACCCCGAGGCCCGGTGATGTTTTGTGGGGCCGCCATCTCAAAGCCCCACGGCCAGCTTTTGGGTCGAGGACGAGGAGGTGATCAACAGGAACCAGAGGAGCAGGAGCAGCAGGAGGACGAGGAGTTTGAGCAAGGGGTCAGGGACGGAATGATAGGCCAGAAGCGGCTCCGCCATCGTCGTGGTCGTCGTCGTCGTCGTCGTCGTCGTCGTCGTCGTCGTCGTCGTCGTCGTCGTCGTCGTCGTCGTCGTCGTCGTCGTCGTCGTCGTCGTCGTCGTCGTCATCGTCGTCGTCGTTGTAGTCGCCGTCCATAAGATGGCCCCGAGAGGGCCCTAAGAGGGCCCCAAGAGAGCCCCAAGAGGGCTCCGAGAGGGCCCCAAGAGGGCCCCAGGAGTTGTGCAACAACCCAGCGGCCGCTGGTACATAACTCCTGGGGCCCTCTTGGGGCCCTTTGAGGGCCCTCTTGGAGCCCTCCTGGGCCCCTGGTTGGCCCATGAGAGGGCTCCAAGAGGGCCCTAAGAGGGCCCCAAGAGGGCCCCAAAAGGGCCCCAAGAGGGCCCCAAGAGGGCGCCAAGAGGGCCCCAAGAAGGCCCCAGGAATTATGTACCAATCCAGCGGCCGCTGGTACAGAACTCCTGAACCCTCTTGGGACCCTCTGAGGGCCCTCTCGGAGCCCTCTCGGACCCCTGGTTGGCCCTGTAGGGCCCCAAGAGGGCCCCAAGAGGGCCCCAAGAGGGCCCCAAGGGCCCCAAGAGGGCGCCAAGAGGGCGCCAAGAGGGCTCCAAGAAGGCCCCAGGAATTATGTACCAACCCAGCGGCCGGTGGTACAGAACTCCTGGGGCCCTCCTCCTCCTCCTCGGCGACGACGACGACGAGGAGGTGTAAACGCACCCTTACCCAGCCCCTGCAGGACCAGGCAGCGATACTTGGACCAAATTTCCTGGCCCCTGTTTCGACCCCAGAGCTCTCGACCCCGTCCAGGAGCTCCCGACCCCAACCCGGAGCTTTCGGCCCCATCCTGGAGCTCTCGACCCGCAGACGACGGCGACGACGACGACGACGACGACGCCTCGACCTGGAGTGGTAAGTTTTGCTGCTGCTTTTCCCCAGGGGTTTGGAGCCCTCGGGGCCCAGGGGGGCCCCGAAACGGATCCGAAGCCTCAAATTTTTCCGGCCCGCGACCGACGACCGGCGACAACGACGACGACGACGACGACGACGGCATAAGTTATTTGGCGCCCCCCCTTGGGAGCATCGGGTAACTGGGGGGTGCGCTCCACACCCCCCACTTACCCGGTGTCCCCCAGGGGACATCGGGTAACTCGACCTTGCAGGGGGGGGTGTTAGGCACGGGTTACCCGGTGGCGAGGGGGGGGCATCGGGTAACTCGACTTTGCACGGGGGGGAGTCGGGCATGAGTTACCCGGTGTCCCCTGGGGGACATCGGGTAAGCGGGGGGTGCGCTCCACACCCCCCACTTACCCGGTGTCCCCCGAGGGGCGTCGAGTAAGTCGACCTTGCAAGGGGCGCATTCGGCATTATTCAGTAAACCGGTGGACCCCCATGGGACATCGGAGTTACCCGGTGGTCCCCGTGGGACATCGGCCCGTGGGACATCGGAGTTACCCGGTGTCCCCCGGGGGACATCGGGTAACTCGACATTGCAAGGGGGGTCTGGGCATGGTTACCCGGTGGCCTCCCGTGGGACATCGGAGTTACCCGGTGTCCCCCGTGGGACATCGGAGTTACCCGGTGGTCCCCGTGGGACATCGGCCCGTGGGACATCGGAGTTACCCGGTGTCCCCCGTGGGACATCGGAGTTACCCGGTGGTCCCCGTGGGACATCGGCCCGTGGGACATCGGAGTTACCCGGTGTCCCCCGTGGGACATCGGAATTACCCGGTGGTCCCCGTGGGACATCGGCCCGTGGGACATCGGAGTTACCCGGTGTCCCCCGGGGGACATCGGGTAACTCGACCTTGCAAGGGGGGGTCTGGGCACGATTTACCTGGTGCCCCCCCGTGGGACATCGGAGTTACCCGGTGTCCCCGTGGGACATCGGAGTTACCCGGTGGTCCCCGTGGGACATCGGCCCGTGGGACATCGGAGTTACCCGGTGTCCCCCGTGGGACGTCGGAATTACCCGGTGGTCCCCGTGGGACATCGGCCCGTGGGACATCGGAGTTACCCGGTATCCCCCGTGGGACATCGGAGTTACCCGGTGGTCCCCGTGGGACATCGGCCCATAAGATGGCTCCAAGGGGTCCCTAAGACTGGGCTGGTACATAACTCCTAGGGCCCTGTGGGGCCCTCTGAGTGCCCTCTTGGAGCCCTCTTGGGCCCCTGGTTGGCCCTAGGAGGGCCCCAAGAAGGCCCCAGGAATTATGTACCAATCCAGCGGCCGCTGGTACATAATTCCTGGGGCCCTCTTGGGGCCCTCTGAGGGCCCTCTTGGAGCCCTCTTGGGCCCCTGGTTGGCCCTAAGAGGGCCCCAAGAAGGCCCCAGGAATTATGTACCAACCCAGCGGCCGCTGGTACATCACTCTTGGGGCCCTCTTGGGGCCCTCTTGAGGGCCCTCTTGGAGCCCTCTTGGGGCCCGGGTTGGCCCTAAGAGGGCCCCAAGAGGGCCCCAAGAGGGCTCCAAGAGGGCCCCAGGAATTATGTACCAACCCAGCGGCCGCTGGTACATAACTCCTGAACCCTCTTGGGGACCTCTTGGAGCCCTCTTGGGCTCCTTGTTGGCCCACATGATGGCTCCAAGAAGGCCCTAAGAGGGCCCCCAAACGGGCCCAAGAGGGGCCCAAGAGAGGCCTCAGAAACCGCTAGCAGGTGTCATCGATCAGCGCGTCTGGATGAGACCTCTCAGTGGTCTCTGGGGCGCGTCTTGGAGCCCTCTTGGGGCCCTCTGGAGCCCCCTGGGTGCTCCCAAAAAGGTTCCAAGGGACATCCGAAGGGGTGGAGGGGGAGTTGGACGGGGAGTGGAGGGGGAGGTGGAGGGGGGGCTGAGGTGGGTGGTGGAGGGGGGGGTGGAGGGGGGGCGGGGGGGTTGGTGGAGGGGGAAGGGAGAGGGAGAGGGAGAGGGGTTTGATTAGGAAACTGGAAGAGGTTTGACGACCACGACGACGACGACGATGACGACGACGACGATGACGGCGACAACCACGATGACGAGTGGGCGCTTTGGAGTTCTCGTGGGCCGTCTTGGAGGCGCCTTGGGGGCCTTTTGGACCGTCTGGAGGCCGTCGTGGGGCCGTCTTGGAGGCCTCTTGGGCGCTCTTGGGGCCATCTTGGGGGTCTCTTCGGCGGCACTGGGCCGTCGGCAGGCCGAAAACGTTAAAATCCATCAAGAGTCCACGGGAAATCAGCTGTCTTGGCCTCTTCGGGCCTTCCTGCAGGTCCCCTTGGAGGCTTCTTGGACTGCATTTAAAGCCTCTTGGGGGCCTTTGGGGCCGTCCTGGGCCATCTTGGGGCCATCTTGGAACGCCTCGGTTGCATCTTGGGCCGTCTTGGAAACATATTGGGGCCGTCTTGGGCTCTCTTGGAGCGATCCTAGCCGCCTTGGAGGCATCTTGGTGGCCATCTTGGGCCATTTGGGCCGTCTTAGTGGCGATGTGGCCACACCTTCTGGTCCTTCCGAGGGCAGGCGGTCTGGGCCGAAGGCCACTGGGAAGGGTTTGAAAATAAGAAGAGCAGCAAAATGTCTGGCACGCCGTCCACCCCTGTGGCAAGCACAGGGGGCGGCGGATCCAAGACGCCTACGGCGAATCACCGCCGCCCCCAGCCTTTTTGAGAAGCGCCTATGTGGCCAAACGTTGGGCCCCAGCTTGGCCAAGCTATCTGATTATGTATTCCCCCAGCCGCTCCGGAAACTCTTCGGGGAACACTTGGGGGAGGCTGAGGGGGAGGATCAGGAGAGGGAGGAGGAAGAGGAGGAGGAGGAGGAGGAGGCCTCTTGGGAGCCTCTTTGGGCACTCTTGTGGGGCCTCCTGGAGGCTTCCCGGGGGCCTCTTGGAAGCCTCTTGGGGGCCTCCTTAGGCCTCTTGGGGGCCGTGGGGGCGTCTTGGGGGCCTCTCCTTGGCCGTCTTGAAGCGTTCCTGGCCCGTCTGACGTGTCTGACGCCGTCGGAAGCCATCTTGGGGGCCTCTTTGAACCGATGTGGGGTCCTCTTGAGGCGCTTCAGGGCCGTCTTGGAGGCCATCTTGGGCGTCTTAGAGGCCTCTTGGGGAGGAGGAGGGGGAGGAGGAGGAGGAGGAGGAGGAGGAGGAGGAGGAGGAAGAGGAAGAGGAAAAGGAGGGGGAGGGGGAGGAGGAGGAGGAGGAGGAGCAGGAGGAGGAGGAGGAGGAGGAGGTTGAGGAGGAGGAGGAGGAGGAGGAGGAACAGGAGGAAGAGGAAGAAAAGGACCTGGAAAAGCAGGCGAAGAGGGAGTAGGAAGAGAAACAGGGAGGAGGACCAGGAGAAGGAGGCAGGGGGTATGAGCGAGGAGACACAGTCGGACAGCGAGAGACAAAGTCGGAGCAACCCCAAACCCCCAGAGTCTGGGGGCGCCCAAGAGTCTGAGCAGCACCTTTTTCAGATGATGAGGGATCAGTCGCGAACGTTTTAGAGCAAGGTCGGCTGCGTGTGCACCGACTCTGCAGCAGCTTCCCTCGGACGGAGGCCCGGTTGAATTCACAATGTTGGTGGAACTCCCTGGCCCGAAGATATGAAAAACAGCTACATACACCTTGCGGATTCCTTGGATCGGTGTTGGACCCCCTCCCTGGCGCGCCAGTGCAAGAACTCCGCGCGGACCTCCGGAAGTTACTGCTTACATAGTAATCGTTTTTGTTGATTTGGCGTTTCGACATTGGGTGGAAGGGGGGGGGAGGGGGGGGGGTCTGGCTCCAGACCTCTGCTCAGCGCCACGGTTTGCAACAGTGCGCCCCCTGGGGGAGAAGCTCCACCTGCTCGAGACCGGCGCCAACAAAAACAGCCAAGATCTACTCTAGGAGGCGGGGCGGAGGGCGGGGGCGAGGGCCCGCGCCGATCGGCAAAATAATGCAAAAAAAGCTCACTGCAGTGGGGGCTCGGCCACAAGAAACCTCTGCATGAAACCCAAGCCTAAGATCCGCGATTCGTTCAGTGAACATCCAAATCTGTCGATCGCAAACCGTCACGATCGCATTGGGGGCCCATCGAAATCCAAGAAAACCCGGGCGCCCTGGCAAAATCCGGCTGGTTCCCTGGCACAAGCCCCCACTGTATCGTTGTTGCTTGATCCTCGATCGCTTCGACCTCCCTGCCTGCCTGGCTTCTCGACCTCCACGGAGAGCGGCAGGGCTCGGTCGCCGGTCACGGAGCGCCAGGCCTCGGGGCGGACCGGCAGCCCGTGCAGCAGCTACATTCAAGTCGGGCGTGTCTCCTTACAAGGGGAGCTTCGACGACAAACAAAACAATATGGAAAAAATTATCCAAAATGGTCAAAATGTGCTCTAACAATAGTCCCCAGACTGTTTTCTTGCTATGTTTGAACATTCTCCCTGTAGGGCGACTTAAAGCTACGCACATGCTGACTAGGACCACGCGCGCGCTTCGCGCGCGCTTAGGTTCTAGCCTCCTTCTCCCTGTTCGCTTTCGCCCTCGTCTTCGTCCTCGTCCTCCTCGTCGTCGTCGTCCTGGAGCAAGCTTGGTTGTCTCGGGGGCCTCCTGGGAGCATCCGGGAGCTTTTTCTGGGAGGCGTCGCGAGGCCGCCGGGAGCCCCAGCACCCCCATGCTGACCCTCTCCCAGAGCCCGGAGACGCGGTTCCATGTATATATATATAACAAAGAAATAATAATACAAAAAATGATAATACGATTAAGAATACTAATAATACTAATAAGAAGAATAACAATAATAATAATAGTAATAGTACTAATAAATACTAATACGAATAATAAGAATAATGAAACGTATAAGCAATCATAATAATAATCTTTTTTTTTTTTTTTTTTTAAAAAAAAAAAAAAAAAAAAAAAAAAAAAAAAAAAAAAAAAAAAAAAAAAAAAAAAAAAAAAAAAAAAAAAAAAAAAAAAACTTACGATCGCACGATCGAAACAGGGCCACAATAACGTGGGTCAATATTACCACAGCGACATCGTCGAATAGCGGCAAGTGTGTAAGAGTCGGGTCGAGGAGTGGGAGATCACACGGCCATGTACACCTAGTCTACTTCTACGAGCTTGTTTGTTATTGCTCGGACCCGTAACGCCCGTTACGGGGGTGGGTCCCCCCCCCCCTCCCCGTAACGGTAACGAGCGTACGGGGACGCGGGTGCGGACCCCCCCTCCGTCCAGGCAGGCATGCTGTGACGCTCACATGTGTGCTCAGGTTCGAGGTTCAAGGGCGCTGTGGTGCACCCGCCTGTCATGATGTGCTCAGCCGCCGTGGTGCACACACATACCATTTCTGCCGCAGTTGTCGTGTACAAAGGCATCGCGGTGTACAGAGCCAGTGTAGTGCGCACAGGCACGGTCGGCTTCGACGACGACGACAGCGGCGACGACGACGACGACGACGAAGCCTACCGTGCCGACAGTTGTGCTGGTAATAAGTACCAGGGCCCGTGCGAGGGCCCCGCCGCGCGTTACCGTTACCCCCAACTTGGGGCCGGACCCCCCCCCGTAACGGGCGTTACCCCCCCCAATAAAAAAACAAGCTCACGAGGGATAGTGGCCGTCTGGACAAAAAATGTAGCCAGTGTTGAAGCGAAGGTACGATTGATGCATGATCCTCCGACCGAGGCTGAATGGTGTGGACGCAGCAACGCCAACAGGGAAATCTCTGTGGGTATCGGTTCGCGTCGCGTGCGGGCGAGACGAAGCTGCGCGAGAGCGACGACGTGTCGGCCAAAGCTGGGGGCACGTCGGGCAAAAAGCTCTGGTCCCTCCGTTGCCGCATGGACGGTGTACAGAATGTGCCAGACTCGAACGAGCCAGGCAGGCTTCCGTGAGCAGCAACCCAGGACCCTGGGCAACGGTACAGAAGCAGGTGCCCAGAAGCTGTGCGACCGACCCCACACCGAGGCGGGCACCTATCCACGACCACCGCCTGGGGGATCGATCGTCGTGGACCTCGGCAGGCCACGGATGTGGGTGGCTGTATTTCGGGCCCGGGCCGAAATCTATCCATGTCCGTCTCTCCACATCCCGCTGTGACTGTGTCACGACGCGAGGGGGTCCGGGAGGCACGTCGCTTCTCACTGCTGTGCAGGGCTCTGCCGACGGAGCGGGTGCACAGATGGCCATCGGCCCGCACCCCTTTGCGCGACGCCTGGCTCACGCAATAAGGCGAGGCGAAGCGGTTCTCGGGCCGCCACCGGCTTGCGGCGGAAGCAGCCAGCGGCGCCAAAGGAAACAATGTGACCGCCCCGCAACAAGCAAAGCCGCTTAACCCAACAACTGCAGACACATCGAGAAATCACAACCTTGACAAAACAAATGCACACTGCAGAACGGCACCATGCTACTTCGATCATGGATTTGGACACGCCATATGTTGGGACTCCTTCTGCGGAAGTCATGGGAGCCTCCCATACCATCTTGTTGGCTCTTGCGACTCGACGCTAATCGACGGGAGTCGACGCCACCTCCACGCTAATCGACGCTAAATCGGCGCGATCTCATCGGTTACCAGACGCCAATCGACGCGAGTGCACTCCAAAACATGGCTTACGAGGGTATACACGGCTCACGTGGTTTGCTACCGAAATCTTCGGTTCGCGGATCGGTGAATCGGTGGCGACATTCGAGCCCTGCCCAACCAAACACGGCCTTCCCGAATCCATGGGCAGCGGGGGTATATGGGCTCGGATTCCGCCACGTGCTCGACGAATTCCGAGCCCCACCCCCGCCGCCCCCCGCGTTGCCTGAATCCTTGATCCCAGACCCCCGACGTCGTGATTGTCTTACGGCGCCGGCCCCCAGAGGTCTCGACCCCCTCCCCTCGGGAGCGGCAAAGAGGGGGGTGTCCAAGAGGGGGGGGTGCAAATCATGACCGGCGGCACGTGCGCGGCCCAGCGGGGGGGCCAGGGGCGTAATGAAACAAGAAGAGGCGCTATAAAATCTGGGGATATATCATGGCCCCCGCCATGATATCCCCCCCCTAGTCACCACCCCCCTCTTTGCCGCCCCCGGTGTCTCGCCCTATAGGCTGCGTCTTGACGCCCCCGAGGCCCTCGGCCGGGCCCCCGCGGAGGCCGACAATATGGCGAGCAGCCTCCCCCCGTGCTGCTTTTTTTGCCGTCCCCGCCGCGCGAGGGCGCGCGGCATCGGCGCTCCTCCCTCATCCTCCCTCCTCCTCCTCCTCCTCCTCCTCCTCCTCCTCCTCCTCCTCCTCCTCCTCCTCCTCCTCCTCCTCCTCCTCCTCCTCCTCCTCCTCCTCCTCCTCCCTACTCGACGTGTCTGGGCAGGCTCGCGACGCCGCCGAACAGCTGCAGCTTCCCTGACCTTCCAGAGAGCTATTGTTTAGCACGGGAGGCCTAAAAACCGAAAAAACGAAGAGAAACAGCCTAAAACCAAGACGTAGAATAGCTCTGGGATAGGTTTTTAAGTCGCGTGCTACTTTTTTGCCCTCCTGGAAGGTCAGGGGAGGCTCGCGACGCCGCCGAGCCGCTGCAGCTGCGGCTCCCCGAGGGCCCGGCCTCCGCCATGCGCGCGGTAACCTCCGGCGCCTGCCGGCACTCCAGGTGGCACCAGCACGGGCGCCCCAGCCGCGCCTCCTCCTGCGGGAGGGGCCGGAGCTCGGGGGGCCGGAGCTCGGGGCCGAAGCGCGCCCGCCGTCGGGGCTGGGCCCAGGCGCTGCCTCTCGTGTGGCTGTCCTTCTCTTTTGGGTGCATTGCATTGTCTTGCAACGAATGTCTTGCACGCGAGAATCCAGCCAAACATTTGCGCCCCGGACTGTATTGCGCGACCCAAAGGTAGTGCAACCCCGCAAGTCTATTGCACCAGATCTATTGCACCACCCCCGTGTCGCTGGACACCCTTTTGGGTCAACCCGATCTCTGTTGTTCGTTTTGCTCTGCCCGTTGTTCCTGTCCCCCCCTGCCAAAGCAAGAATTACGCTACCGAGGAACCCCACATACTTAATTTAAATATTATGTGCTTGCTTAAGTTTATCATATATGCGCAAGTCTGCGTTCTCAGCCCTCGTCGCGAATGTTCCCCTCTGTGTCATCCAACGCCATATTGCTTGAACCTCCTCCCTCTTCCTAGCCTTCTATCCTCCATCGAGGACAAATTCGAGCCAGCCAGCGGCCGCGGTGAGGGACCACCCCCTGCGCACCCTCTATAGTGTCGAGAAAGTGCCACGCCTGCTAGGCCCTGGACGACCGTCGTGCATGGCGGCCGCGGTGAGAGACCACCCCCTGCGCACCCCCTCTGGTGTCGAGAAAATGCCGCGCCTGCTATGCCCTGGACGACCGTCGTGCATAGCGGCCGCGGTGAGGGACCACCCCGGTGAGAGACCACCACCTGCGCACCCCCTCTGGTGTCGAGAAAGTGCCACGCCTGCTAAGCCCTGCGACATTGGCGCGTATATAGAGACCGCGGTGAGAGACCACCCCCGTGCGCACCCCCTCTGGTGTCGAGAAAGTGCCACGCCTGCTAGGCCCTGCGACATTGGCGCGTATAGAGACCGCGGTGAGAGACCACCCCCTGCGCACCCCCTCTGGTGTCCAGAAAGTGCCACGCCTGCTAGGCCCTGCGACATTGGCGCGTATAGGGACCGCGACGAGACCACCCCCTGCGCACCCTCTCTGGTGTCGAGGAAGTGCCACGCCTGCTAGGCCCTGCGACATTGGCGCGTATAGGGACCGCGGTGAGAGACCACCCCCTTGCGCACCCCCTGCGGTGTCGAGCAAGTGCCATGCCTGCTAGGCCCTGCGACATTGGCACGTATAGGGACCGCGGTGAGAGACCATCCCCTGCGCACCCCCTCTGGTGTCGAGAATGTGCCACGCCTGCTAGGCCCTGCGACATTGGCGCGTATATAGAGACCGCGGTGAGAGACCACCCCCGTGCGCACCCCCTCTGGTGTCGAGAAAGTGCCACGCCTGCTAGGCCCTGCGACATTGGCGCGTATAGGGGCCGCGGTGAGAGACCACCCCCTTGCGCACCCCCTGCGGTGTCCAGAAAGTGCCACGCCTGCTAGGCCTGCGAAATTGGCGCGTATAGGGACCGCGGTGAGATACCCCACCCTGCGCACCCCCTCTGGTGTCGAGAATGTGCCACGCCTGCTAGCCCTGCGACATTGGCGCGTATAGGGACCGCGGTGAGAGACCACCCCTGCGCACCCCCTCTGGTGTCGAGAAAGAAAGTGCCCCGCCTGCTAGGCCCTGCGACATTGGCACGTATAGGGACCGCGGTGAGATACGCGCACCGGTGTCGAGAATGTGCCACGCCTGCAGACATTGGCGCGTATAGGGACCGCGGTGAGAGACCACCCCCCCTGCGACATTGGCGCCCGCGGTGAGAGACCACCCCCTGCGTGGTGTCGAGAAAGTGCCACGCCTGCTAGGCCCTGCGACATTGGCGCGTATAGGCCCGCGGTGAGAGGCGGTGTCGAGAAAGTGCCACGCCTGCTAGGCCCTGCGACATTGGCGCGTATAGGACCGCGGTGAGAGACCACCCCCTGCGCACCCCCTCTGGTGTCGAGAAAGTGCCACGCCTGCTAGGCCCTGCGACATTGGCGCGTATAGGGACCGCGGTGAGAGACCACCCCCTGCGCACCCCCTCCGGTTCGAGAAAGTGCCACGCCTGCTAGGCCCTGCGACACTGGCCGTATAGAGCCCGCGGTGGGTGACCCCTGCGCACCCCCTCCGGTGTCGAGAAAGTGCCACGCCTGCTAGGCCCTGCGACATTGGCGCGTATAGAGGACCGCGGTGAGAGACCACCCCCTGCGCACCCCCTCCGGTGTCGAGAAAGTGCCACGCCTGCTAGGCCCTGCGACACTGGCGCGTATAGAGCCCGCGGTGAGAGACCACCCCTGCGCACCCCCTCTGGTGTCGAGAAAGTGCCACGCCTGCTAGGCCCTGCGACATTGGCGCGTATAGGGACCGCGGTGAGAGACCACCCCCTGCGCACCCCCTCTGGTGTCGAGAAAGTGCCACGCCTGCTAGGCCCTGCGACATTGGCGCGTATAGGGACCGCGGTGAGAGACCACCCCCTGCGCACCCCCTCCGGTGTCGAGAAAGTGCCACGCCTGCTAGCCCTGCGACATTGGCGCGTATAGGGACCGCGGTGAGAGACCACCCCCTGCGCACCCCCTCTGGTGTCGAGGAAAGTGCCACGCCTGCTAGGCCCTGCGACATTGGCGCGTATAGGGACCGCGGTGAGAGACCACCCCCTGCGCACCCCCTCTGGTGTCGAGAAAGTGCCACGCCTGCTAGGCCCTGCGACATTGGCGCGTATAGAGACCGCGGTGAGAGACCACCCCCTGCGCACCCCCTCTGGTGTCGAGAAAGTGCCACGCCTGCTAGGCCCTGCCACATTGGCGCGTATAGGGACCGCGGTGAGAGACCACCCCCTGCGCACCCCCTCCGGTGTCGAGAAAGTGCCACGCCTGCTAGGCCCTGCGACATTGGCGCATATAGAGACCGCGGTGAGAGACCACCCCCTGCGCACCCCCTCCGGTGTCGAGAAAGTGCCACGCCTGCTAGGCCCTGCGACATTGGCGCGTATAGAGCCCGCGGTGAGAGACCACCCCCTGCGCACCCCCTGCGGTGTCGAGAAAGTGCCACGCCTGCTAGGCCCTGCGACATTGGCGCGTATAGGGACCGCGGTGAGAGACCACCCCCTGCGCACCCCCTCCGGTGTCGAGAAAGTGCCACGCCTGCTAGGCCCTGCGACATTGGCGCGTATAGAGCCCGCGGTGAGAGACCACCCCCTGGGCACCCCCTCTGGTGTCGAGAAAGTGCCACGCCTGCTAGGCCCTGCGACATTGGCGCGTATAGTGTATGATGCGTGTGCGTTTATATCGGGATGTGTCTCATGTGGGTGCCCACTATGTCGCGCACACGCCTCAATGGACGCTGCAGTGATCACGCCAGGCGCGCACTAGCGTTGTATGGTGTGTGTGTGTTGTGTGCGAGTGTGTGCATGCGCGCGGCCGTATGTAGACGCGTGTTTCATGTACTTTCCGTGCACGCGTTGAGCGCGGGTGAGGAGAGGAAGGAGGAGAGAGGAGATGAGGTTTGAGGTGAGGTGAGACGCGGGTGCGCGGCGGCAGGGAAGAAAACCAGACGAAACATGTGGGGAAAAAACAAAACGCAGCCGAAGTTCAGCAGAACAGCGCTCAGGTCCAGCCCTGGCCCTTGGAAAACGACGGAGCCATTATTTCGTCCCGTTTGCGCTGTGCCGTTTTTTCCAGTCCCTTTCCGGCTCCACAGCCGTCTTGTTTCCAGCTCCGGCTCCGAGCTCCCTCCCGGAGCCGTTCATAAGTGTTCCGCTCCGGTGGACTTTTTGGCTTGCCGCGTTCCTTCTCAAGCTCGAGACCTGTGGAGCCAGTGGAGAAAAATGGCCCTGCCGCTTCCAAGAAGAGCCGCCATGGGGCTCGCCCGCAGGGGGGTCGCAGGGAGCAGAGCGTAACGTTGCTCCCATCGTACTTAACGGCCACGTCCCAGAAATAATTTCGAGCACCCGGAAAAAAAGTGTCGAAAGAGTGTCGAAGCAGTGTCGAAACAGTGTCGGACGAGTGTCTCCCAGGGCCCGACACGCGAAAACCCTGGAGTTTGGGGGTGCTTTTCTGGTGCTCGAAATTCTTTCTGGTGATCGAGGCTAGAGTAGGTTGGAATATCATAAGCAGAGCGGTCTTTCCTCGGTCGAAGGACGCCAGCGACACACCACCTGCACCGACGTGGGGCCAGGCTCTCCCTGGCCCCAGCATCGGCGCACACGCCCTCCTGGCTTCGGCAAGCATATGCGCCGATCCTGGGTGGCCCGGCCAGGATCGGTGTAGGTCGATGTGTACATACATACACACATACATACATACATACATACATACATACATACATACATACATGCATGCATGCATACAGACAGGCAGGCAGGCATACATACATACATACATACATACATACATACATACATACATACATACATACAAATATACAGTTATACATACATACATGTAGATGAACATATGTATACATGTATATATGTATAGATGTATACCATATATACATCTCTATATAGGATGCCCTCCGCAATACTGACCCAAAATCCAGGATACCCGCCGCGCCAGCGTTGGGGGATAAGCTTTCCAGCCGCCCTGGGACAAGCGCCCCCTCAGTGGCGGAAGGCTTGTTCGATGCGGGCGTGCGTCCGCTGACGTCCGCTGACTTCCGCTGCCTCGCTGGACGCGACAGGCGCCCCCGAACTACGACAGTCAAGCACCGCACGCAGCCAAATAGGATAAGCTTGGGCCTGTCCCCCTACAGGCGGATTTTGAACGAAAATCTTGTAAAAAAACAACAACAAAAAAAACACACGTGGTCGAAAATAGTTGTTTGCATTAGCAAAACAACCAAAAACGATGTTTGAAAATTCCTCCTGTAGAGGGACAGGCCCGATTTATGAAGTAGGAGCACAGGACACAACACCGTGGCCCCATCTCGTGGGCGAAGAAAAACATATTCGCACCCGCGGCTTCGCGGGCCGGGCACCCCCGGGGCCGCGACCCGGCGGATGCGGGGTGTTCTCTTCGCGGCTGCCCCGCGCGGAGCGCGTCCCTGCGACCGCGTGTCCGCGGGCTCCCGCCCCGGAATCCAGACCTCAAGGGCGTGGGGCTGCGGTCGGACTCGAGTGGACAGGACACGCGCGAGGACACGAGACCCTTCCGGGGTCCGCATATCGCCACGGGAATGTGGGAAGCATGGGTCGCGAGACACAGGACGCAAGGGTACCCTTGATTGGGCAGGGTCGACCTACTTATCTGTGCCGACTGTATGGATACGTTCGCCGCTTGTGACAAATCACTGTTCCTGATTAACAGGAGGCGCGGTGTGGAGGCTGGCGCTGAACCCCCAACGCCCTCGATACTGGCGAACGGCGACGAGGCCGCCGCAGCCGTCGGATGCCGCGCTCTCCCAGCTTCTACGCGAGGGAAGCAAAGACACGGGGCGAACGCAAGACGGCATGGCCACCTCGCGAGGCGGCTCACGCAGGTCGCCAGCGTGACACACCGCGTGAAGCAGAGAGGGCCTACGCGCCAGCATTCGCAGGCAGCTCACGCGCGCATGTCGGCGCAGTCCACCCTGGTCTCTTCGGTCGCTCACGCGCGACTGGCTCTGGGAGCCCTGCACTCAACAGAGCCAACGCCCCCAGACGTCCATCGACATGGCTTCTTCCCTGCGCGGCCCCAAGGGGTCCTGACCCCCTCCCCGGGAGGCCAGCTTTACGCCCCAGGTCCGATGGCCCCAAGGCACGGGAACGGGCCCCCGGGGGTTGGCATCGAGGAGCAGCTCCCGGGTTGAAAAAAAGACATCGTCGGAGATCTGGGGTTTTCTTCAGTGGTCACATGGTTCGCAGAGGCCTCCTCGAGGCGGTCCGAGAAATGGGAACGGAGGATCTCGCCGCATCGCCGATACATCGGCGATGCATCGCCGATGCATCGGCGATGCACTGGCGACGTCGGCGGTGTATCGGCGACGTCGGCGTGGAGAAAATTAGACCCCACACCGAGCCGCATCGCCGATGCATCGCTGGTGCATCGCCGATGCGTCGGCGCAATCCTCTGACCTACTCCGACCCCATCGAGGAGGCCTAGAGCTTGGGGGTCATAACTCCGTTCTCTGGCGGACGTTCAGGACGATCTGGGCACCCCCTGGTGAGCTCTCGTCGAGGCGCAGCCGCTGGAGCGCGTGCCGGGGTTGGAGAACCGCCGAGACCTGACGCAAACGCCAGAAAGCATCGAACCTCAAGACTCGCGGTGGGCCAGGGGTCAAGAACCGATCCCTGGACCTCTCCTGGGGTGCGTTCTGGCCAGAACTTCGAGGCGGGTCCGGCCGTGGCCACGAGGGAGCCCCGGGCTCGGAAAACTGCCGAGGACGGACGAAACCATCCGAAACGCCAGACCCTCGAAGCGACGAGGGCCACCGACGTCTTTGAAGGGGCCCTGGGACACACAAATAAATACACACAAATAAAACAAATCCCCATATGTTCCTGTATTTTGTGGGTTTCTGTCTTCCCCTCCACTTCCCATACTTTCCCAAATTTTCTGGGGAATCGTCGATTAATTGTGTCTGTGTGTTTTTTCCCCTCCTGAGTCTTGGCCAGACGTCAGGGGGGACGACCAGCGCCGGAGGCGCCGCCAGGGGGCCCCAGCGCGGAGCCAAGAGATCCGCGCGGAGCTCCCAAAAAATCCGCCGATCCGGCGTGTGAGTTCTGAGAGCGTGGACTTGAGCTCGCTCAAGCTTCGCTCTGCAGGGGGGGGGACGTTATTTCCGACGTCATTTCCGACGTTTTTCGGTACACGGGGATATTTCCGACGTCAATTCCGACGTTTTTCGGTACCCGGGGACAAAGGGGTATAGAAAACTCCACTTCCGGAGCACCCCCCGGATCGGCGGCACTGGCCGGAGGCCAGCCATGTTTATGGCGATCTTTTTCTCTTCGGCAAACGGCGAGTGAGGTCGATACATCCCGCCCCCTGAGCCGATCCCCTCTTGAACACTGCCCCCGAGCAAGGTTCCAAAATCTGACCCTGGACCTCCCTGGGACGTCTCCTGGGGTGCGCTCTGTCCAGAACTTCCTGGCCGTGGCCACGGGGGCGCCCCAGGACGATCAAACCCTTCCAGAAATAGAGAGGTCTCCCACATGGGGTCCGCATAAGTTGACGGTGTCAGAGGACCGCGCCGCATCGCTGATGCATCGGCGACACATGGGCGATACATCGCCGATGCACCGGCGATGCACCGGCGACGCCGGCGTGGAGAACGTCGGGCTCCACATCGACCCGCATCGCCGATGCATCGGCGATGCGGCGCAATCCTACGACCCCATCTACTCCGACCACCATCTAGGAGGCCTGGGATCCTCGATCCTCGAGCCTGCCCCCCCCCCCTACTGTTAGGTCGGGCATGTCCCCCTACGGGCGGATTTTGGACGAAAGATGAAGATATTCAGAGAAGGCCCGAAATAGCCAAAATACATGCTAGAAAGCTAGTCCCCAGACTATTTCTTGACCATTTGGGGATATTCCTCCTGCAGAGGGACATGCCCGACTTCAGCCTATAGGATCCTCGAGCCTCGAGCCTGCCCCCCCCCCACCCCACACTGCTGAAGCTGCCCCGGTCCTGGAGCATCCGCCGCACGGCGGCCTCGAGGTGCGCCTCGCCGAGCTCGCGCACGCCGTTGCGGGTGGAGACGATGGTCCGCGAGCCCGACTCGCGGCTCGTGACTATGAAGCTCCTTGGACACGCGCGGGGCTGGAGGACCGAGGCTCCAGGCGCTCGGGCGCCTTCGTGGCATCTCTCGGCGCGGGCTTCCACCCGCGGGGTGCCTCCTGGCGGCTGCGCCTCGCCGAGACCGTCCCCAGGGTGCCCGGATCGCCCCGAACGGCCGCCAGATCTGGGGAGATCATGGCCCCCGGCATGATGTCCCCCCCCCCTCCCCTAGCTTGCCATCGCTCGGACGCGTCCATGCCCCGTGTGTGTCCTGGTTTCGCGCGTGCCTCTTCGCCAGAGGCCCTGGGATGCTCCACCGATGGCCCCCGCCGAGGAAAAAAACTAGGGAAACAAAAAGTTGCATAAACATAAAAACTCGGAGGTCCGCGCGGATTTCTCGGAACGGCGCTGGACCCCCCTGGAGGCGCCTCCAGCGCCGCCCCTGGGGCGCTCCGCGCGCCAGGGAGGGGGGTCCAGCGCGGATCCGAGAAATCCGCGCGGACCTCCGAGTTTTTATGTTTATGCCACTTCCCCTAAAAACACGCACACGCCCGAGCGATGCCAAGCTAGGCCCTGGTCCCCCCCCCCCCTCTTGGCAGCCCCTGATCGTCGAGCACCGCGCTCCCGAAGGCCCCCGATCGGCCGCAGGCCGGGACCGCGCCGCCGCCGCACCTCCTCCCCTAGGGATCTGGGGCCCGGGGGCCTAGGCGAGGCGCGTCGGGAGGCCCTCGCCGCCCACCTCCTCCAGCAGCGACGTGTCGACGCCGTCCGCCTGGCCGCCGCCGCCGCCGCCGACGACGCCCACGCCCAGAGGCCTCTCGAGCCACGGTCAGACACTTCTGCACGCACTAGGGGCCCGGCCACAACAAACCTTCCACAAGAAACCCGACCCTGAGGCCCCAGGACGTCCATTGATGTTTGGTGTGGGAACGTCACGCTTCCCATAGCAAAACCATCGAAACCCAAGAAACCCGGGGCACCCTGGAGGCAAGCAGGATGTTTCTTGGCATGGGTTTCCACTGTAGCGTGTAGCAAAAAATCGTTACGTCAGGGATCGGGGTCTGGAGGCCCCCAGAGGCCACAGAGGTCCCCAGACGGGCAGGGAAGGGCCGAGGACTTCCTCGATCCTCGACGGCGGGTCGGCGACGGCGACGGCGACAGCGACGGCGGCGACAACGGCGACGGCGACGGCGACGGCGACGGCGACGGCGACGACGACGACGGCCACGGCGACGACGACAGCGACGACGCCGGCGACCGCGATGGCGACGGCGACGAAGGCGAAAGCGAGGACGGCGACGACGGCGGCGCCGCCACAGAGGTCGGGTCCGCCCAAGAGGGGGGCCCAGGAACAATTGGGGGGGCTACCTGGACCATCATTGCCCAAGGCCGCCCCTGAAGCCCCCCCCCTCTTGGACGCCCGATGGCTCCCGGGTCATACCTCGGGCCTCCGCAGCCGCTCGGATCCGGGCCCCCCCCGAAAGCGGTGGACCGGGCGCAGCGGCCGGAAAGCCTCCCGAGGCGAGAAAGCCTCCAGAAGCTAGCGAAAATCATCCCTTCTCCTCCTCCTCCTCCTCCTCCTCCTCCTCCTCCTCCTCCTCCTCCTCCTCCGGCACTGGCCGTAAGGCCTTCTGAATACGAACTCTAGTTCGTGAAGCGTAGGCTGCTTCGCCTCCTGTCCTTACTCTGTACGTGTTGCGGCCCAGATCCGTCGCACATCGCTTTTGCTGCCAAGAGTCGTGCCGTCGGGGGAGCCACTGAAAGAAAAATCACAATACTGAACATAACACTAGGAAGAAGAAGAAGAAGAAGAAATAATAAGAGGAAGGATACGAGTAGTAATCATAAAAAGAAGAAGAAGAAGAAGCATAATAATAATAAGAATGATAAGAAAAAGGGGGACATGAAGTCTGGGAGACCTCGTGGCCCCAGCCATGAGGTTCGCACGCCCTCCTGGACGCTCCCGAAATGAGGACCAGGAGAAGGAGGAGGAGGCGGAGGCGGCGGCGACGGAGGAGGAGGCAGAGGACCCCCTCACGAGTCGCTTCCCAAACGGGGCCAGAGTAGATGGGGTTGAAGGATCGCGCCGCATCGCCGATGAATTGCCGATGCATCGGCGACGTCTTGCGATGCATCGGCGACGTCGGCGTGGCAAGAATCGGGCTCCACATCGAGCCGCATCGCCGATGCAGCGGCGATGGAGAGCGATCCTCTGACCCCAACTACTCCGACCATATCTGGGAGGCCTAGACCTCCTAGACTGGGGAAACCAAAAGGTGCCGATACCGCTGCTCCCCGGACCTCTCCGGGGATGCGTTCTGACCAGAATTCCGAGGCGAATCCAGCCGTGGCGACGAGGGCATCTCAGGAGGCCCAAACAAGGGAAAACGAGGGAAGGGTAGCGGTGTAGGGCATGGGTCCCTCTCTGATAAGACCCCACCCACCCATTTTTTTTGGCCACCATAAACACCGGGCTGGCCAAGCGCGGAGCGCTCGGCCCAACTCCGAGGAAAACGCCCGAGGAGTGCCTGCATGCATTCGCACGCAGCCGGCCCACACCGCCCCAGGCCGGAGGGACCAAGAAAAAAACGGCGGCACACGCTGCTCGGAGCCGCCCCTCCTCCTCCTCCACTTCCTCCTCCTCCTCCTCCTCCTCCTCCTCCTCCTCCTCCTCCTCCTCTGATAGCGGACACGGGGGCCGTCGCCACACCTGCCATCGCTTGGACGTCCATTGCCCGCGCAGTGTTCGGCTTCGTGCTTGCTTTGTTTCCGCAAGATGGTCTGCAGCCGAAAGGATGATTCAGAACATCCTGATATAAGAAACCTGGGCCAGCTTCCTGGAAGCTTCTTGAAACGATGCTGGGCAAGCTTATTGGTTGTTGCTGCTAGGGCGAACGTGCTCAAGAACCTGGTCAGCTGTCCGGCAAGTTGGTTAGCACATCTTTTCGGGACGGTTATGAGGATCATACGCTCGACGGTAGGAGGTAGGATGCTCCTCAGTAGTCCTCGCCACGACAAACACGCACCACGTCCGAACGACGCCGAGCGCACCCACGTGTGGGGAGACGGGGATCTTCTGACCCGGGTCAATCCAGACCGAGGTACCCACACCGCTACTCCCCGGACCTCTCCGAGGGGCGGCGTCCTGACCCGGATTCCGAGGCGACTCCAGCCGTGGCGAGGAGGGCCGCCCGGGAGTCTCACGACGGGGGCAACGGGGCAGGGCAGCGGCATTGTGGGGACGGCCAAACCTGTGGCCGAGAGCATGAGACCCTCCGCCGGCCAAACTGGCGAACGCTTGAGGGCACTTCGTTGCCCTCCCCCCCGGGCTGCGCAAAGAACATCTGGCGAGCGCGAAGAGCACCAGGGCACTCTCCCCGAACTGACCTCGCCCTTCTCTCGGGTCGTGCGAAAGGGGGGGTTAGCAAAGGGGGGGTTTGAGGATCAGCTCACGTAGCTGACTTTCCCAGCCCCAGCGCCTCCCGGCGCCGGAGGCGGCTATGCATCGAGGAATGGGCCCCTCAGTGGGGCCGAAGCCAGCTGCATGCAGCAAATTTCGCACCCCCCCCCTTTCCCAATCCCCCCCCTTCGTCCGGCCCGATTACTCGCCATCGCTTGGACGTCCATTTCCTGAGTTGTTTTCGGTTTCGTGCGTGGTTGTTTCGCCAAATGATCAAGAATGCTCCTCGACGATCCTCGCCGAAGGAAAAAATACACGCGTCCGAGCGATGCCAAGATTATCCCTCGGTCCGACCGGTACCTGTCGGCTACACGCAAGAGTGACCCTGGGTGCGAGGGACCGTTGGTGCGCGGCTTCTCGGGGGCCGCGGGCTGGCCAGACACAGGCGCGCCAGGCGCTGCTGTCGCATCGCGCTCGGCGCTCGTGCCCGCACCAGAGGTCGCTCCGGCGAGGGGCCACTCTTGCGTACAGTCGGAGCGTTGACCCAAGGAACCCTGAATAAGGAACGAGGCCCCTTCGATCCACAAGTTGGACTTCGATCTCCCATCGAAAACCAAAGCAAAACCCAAGGCGCACTGTGAAGCAAACAAGGATCACGGAGCCCCTCCCCAACGAAAAGGGTTCCTTCTTCAGGGCCCCGACTGTACGTCTAGTCGAGCTCTTTCCTCCTCCGAGCCCCGCCCCTCCCACCGTCGTGATGTCTTCACGACGTCGAACCCCAGAAATCTGGACCTCTTCCCCAGGACCGGTTCTTCGTCTGGGGCTTGTTCTGACGGTGCCGACGCCCGGTAGGGGCCTCCGGAGGCCGAAGAAAGCAACAAACCTCCCGTCGTGATTCTTGCACACCGAGAGGTGCTCTGGGACACCTGCCCCCGCCCGCCCGCCCCCTGTGATGGGCCTGTTGTCCAGCACCACCCCCATAAGTTGGAGGGGGGAAGGAGGAGAACGAGGAGGAGGAGGAAAAGGAGGACGAGGAGGAGGAGGAAAAGGAGGATGAGGAGGAGGTGGAGGAGGAGGAGGAGGAGGAGGACCGACTCCCCCTTCAGCTTATGGTGGTGGTGGTGGAAAACAGGCCCATCACCTTGCGGACGCCTCCAGCACGCCCAGAGCGAAGGCGGTATCGGGGTCCCCGCGCCGCGGCACCTCGGAGGCGCGGCGCGGCGCGCCCGCTGGCCCACGCGCCTGCCTCTCCTGATGATTCTCCTCCTCCTCCTCCTCCTCCTCCTCCTCCTCCTCCTCCTCCTCCTCCTCTTCCTCCTCGCCCTCCCCTCCTCCGCTCCTCCTCCTCTCTCCTCCTCCCCCATCCCCTCCTCCTGCTCCTCCTCCTCCTCCCCCTCCTCCCTCCTCCTCCTCCTCCTCGTCCTCCTCCTCCTCCTCCCTCTCCTCCTCCCACTAGCCTGCGGCGGGCTCGCGCACAGCCGTCGCGGCGGGCGCCCTCCTCCGTTCCTTGTCCTTATACATGCAATCGGAGCTCGACCACAGGAAACGTTCCACAAGAAACCCAACCCTGAGGCCCCAGGCCGTCCACTGATTGTTGATGTGGGCACGTCAGAAACCGAGCGGTCTCAGAAACCGACGCCGACGACGCCGCGGCTCGAATCTGCAGGCAGGTTGACGTCACGACGCCAACGTTTGTTTCTGACACCGCGCGGATCGTTCGACCTTGAACGATCGCGTTTGCCCGACAGCGTGGATCGCTCAACTTTGGCAGATTCTGCCCAATTGTCGGGGGCGGCCAAGAGGGGGGCGTCCAAGAGGGGGGAGGGTGCAAACCATGGCCGGCGGCACGTGCGCGGCCCAGGGGGGGCAAGGGACGTATTGAAACAAGGAGGGGCCCCGCGATATCATGGCCTGGCCCACACCATGATATCCCCTCCCCCTGCTAGTCATCACCCACCTTTTGTGCCGCCCTCGACCATTGGGCGGCATGCGGCCTTTGAGCACTCGTGCCGGGATCGCCGCCGGAAGCTAAGGATAATGACGAGGAGGCCGCGCGTTCCTCTCACCGGTCCTCTCCCCGCCTGGCCTGCCAGGGTGATTGAGCAGAGGGCGGCGGTTGTTTGCCACGCGCGTCGAACCACGATGCCCCCCCCCTCCTGTTAGACGTCTGCAGACGCCGCACCTCAGCCAGGCAATGTCCGCGCAACGCGAAATGAGGAGGAAGAAGAAGAAGAAGAAGAAGAAGAAGAAGAGGAATGACATCACCGCCGCTCTACTGCTCTTGCGCTTGCAGTCGTCTCCATTTTGCCGGGGGTACTTCGCGGCTCCCGCTCCGCGCCCGCATTCTGGTGATGAGAGTCCGAGCTCGATCCCCACCGTGCGCTCTGAGGTTACCTGCTGCCAGGTCGATGTAATGAGACGGGGCGGCGTGCGCCCGCCCACGCCGGGAGAAATGGACGCGGAGGAGGACTGGACTCCCAGGCATCTGCCGAGTCGACTTCTCCATAGGACTGGATTCCCAGACATCCGACGGTCCGATCCTTTCGATCCGCGCTCCCAGAGGCGCCGACTGCGCCCCCGCGGGCAGTTTTTCGCCCCCGCTCCGCTCTCGACGTGTCTCGGGGGCGGACGACGCGCCCCAGCGGCCGAAATCGAGGAAAAAACACTCCCTGATGGATGGCAGCTCGAGCACCGCAGGCAGCCTGGAAGCGGAGGAGGCCTGAACTCGGAGGATCGGGCGCGCTCCCTTCACAATTACTCAATATGAAAATACTCTCCCTCTTCCCCTGATGGCGTCCGGGTGATGGCCGCGCATTCTCCGCGTACTGTTTTTAAACACACAGGATGCCCGGGAAATCCCTGGAAACGACTCTCGCTGAAGCGCCGGCGTCATTTTCGGACCGAACGCCCCCCGCGTACTGTTTTCTTACACACAGGATTCCCGGGAAACGGGTTTTCGCCTGCGTTGTTTTACCTAACAGCGAAGACTGATAGGGTTCCAATGGTGTCAAAAGAGAGCAGCAGATGACTCCTCAGGGGGGTCGGGGCAGGACCCGGGGCGGCTGCCGTCGAAGCCCAAATCGCCTGGGACATCCTTGCAAAATCGCTCTTGGCGCTGCTAGAACTCTATTCCCGGCGTACATGTTGGATGCCCGGAGCCAACTGTAAGCCACTTCGTGCTCTTCGACTTCCCAGAACTCCATTCCCAGCGTACATTTTGGATGCCCGGAGCCAACTGTAAGCCACTTCGTGCTCTTCGAGTTCCCAGAACTTCATTCCCGGCCCACATTTTGGATGCCCGGAGGCTGAGGCGCTGAGGCTGAGGCTGACGCTGAGGCAGGCTGAGGCAGACGCTGAAGCCGGCTGATGCTCAGGCAGGCTGAGGCTGAGGCTGAGGCAGGCTGAGGCAGGCTGAGGCTGAGGCCGAGGCTGAGGCAGACTGAGGCTGAGGCTGAGGCAGGCTGAGGCTGAGGCTGAAGGCTGAGGCTGAGGCTGAGGCTGATGCAGGCTGAGGCTGAGGCAGGCTGAGGCCGCGGGAGTATGCGAGAGCGCAGCAGGCTGAGGCTGAGGCAGGCTGAGGCTGAGGCTGAGGCTGAGGCTGAGGCTGATGCAAGCTGGGGCCGAGGCAGGCTGAGGCCGCAGGAGTATGCGGGAGCGCAGCAGGCTGAGGCTGAGGCAGGCTGAGGCTGAGGCTGAGGCTGATGCAGGCTGAGGCTGAGGCAGGCTGAGGCCGCGGGAGTATGCGCGAGCGCAGCAGGCTGAGGCTGAGGCAGGCTGAGGCTGAGGCTGAGGCTGATGCAGGCTGGGGTCGAGGCGGGCTGAGGCCGCAGGAGTATGCGGGAGCGCAGCAGGCTGAGGCTGAGGCAGGCTGAGGCTGAGGCTGAGGCTGATGCAGGCTGAGGCTGAGGCAGGCTGAGGCCGCAGGAGTATGCGGGAGCGCAGCAGGCTGGGGCTGAGGCAGGCTGAGGCTGAGGCTGAGGCTGATGCAGGCTGGGGCCGAGGCAGGCTGAGGCCGCAGGAGTATGCGAGAGCGCAGCAGGCTGAGGCTGAGGCAGGCTGAGGCTGAGGCTGAGGCTGATGCAGGCTGAGGCTGAGGCAGGCTGAGGCTGAGGCCGAGGCTGAAGGCAGACTGAGGCTGAGGCTGAAGCTGGCTGAGGATGAGGCCGAGGCAGGCTGAGGCTGAAACTGAGGCAGGCTGATGCTGAGGCAGGCCGAGGCTGAGGCTGTGACTGTGACTGCCGTTGTCGCTGCGACTGTCATCGCGAATGCGACTGCGACTGCGAGAACAGCAGAATTCTACAACTGGATTCTGAGTTGAATCTTAAGGGGAATGCTTCCAGATATGTTTCTAGACATCGCTGTTAGGTTGCTTTGCCGGGGTAATTCTAAATGATGCTCTCGCTGAGGCGCCGGCCTCATTTCTGCTCCCGAATCGTTCCGAATCGTGTTCCCGCTGCAGCGTGGGCCTCATTTTCGGATCGGTGTTTGGCCTCCGTCGTTCAGGATGGCGTTCTCGCCCCAGCGCGGGCCTCTTTCTCGCGCGCCCATCCGCCCGCCACCACCGCGCCGCACCACAACCACCACCACCACCCACCACCACCACCACCACCACCACCACCACCATCACACAACAACCACCATCACCACACCACCACCAGCACCACCACCACCACCAGCACCACCAACCACCACCACCACCACACCACCACCACCACCATCACCACCACCACCAACCACGCACACACGCACGCACGCACGCACGCGCACCACCACCCACTACGCACGCGCGCGCGGAGCCACAGGTCCGCTACGACACGCGTCCGCGGATAGAGAAAATCAGCGCCATGGTAAGGGATGGGAGGGAGGGGTAGGACGTCAGATATGACGCGAGCGCACCTAGCTTGCCTCCCTCCCCTCCCCTCTCCGCAGGGCGGGGAGAAGAGGGAGACGGCACGAGGGAGGGCGAGAGGATGAACAAGGAGGAGGAGGAGGAGGAGGAGGAAGAGGAGGAGGACTGGACATGGAGGACCAGGCGCCCCCGCGGCACCGGCCCGATCCAGCTGACGGTGCACCGCCCCCCGCGCAGCTGCTTCAGCACCCGGGTGGAGTTGGCGCCGTTGCCACCGAGGACCTCGCCGCGCGCGGGCCACGCCTATGCTTATGTCGGGCGTGTCCCCCTACAAGGGGATTCTCGACCCAAAAAGGTGAAAAAATACTCCGAAAATAGTCCCCCGACTATTTTTGGAGTATTTTTTGATTATTGTTTGAATATTTTTGTTTCGTAAAATCCCCCCTACAGGGGGATTTTCTCAGAAAAATAGAAAATACACCAAAAAATAACCCCAAAAAAGGTCAAAAAAATAGTTCGAAGATAGTCCCCAGACGATGTTTGGACTCCTTTTCTACTATGTTGGGGGTATGTTTTATTTTTCGTCGGAAATCCCCCTGTGGGGGGACAGGCCCGATTTAAGCCTCTGCGCACGGAGAGCCCGCCGCCGCCCCAGCCGCCGGGCCCGAGGAGCGGGGCCCGAGGGCCCAGGACCGTGGGCTCGAGGGCTCGAGGTGCGCGTTTCTAGGTCGGGCCTGTCCCCCACACAGGGGGACTTTGAGCGCAGAATTAGAAAGCAGTCAAAAAATACTCCCCAAAAATGCTCCAGAATGATCAAAAAATCGTCCCCAGACTACTTTTAGAACTATTTGTTGAATGTTTCTCCTGTAGAGGGACAGGCCCGACTTACGGTTTCCGGACGCATGCGAAAGGTGCTCGGCCGGTCTCCCATCCCCGGGGGACGCCCTCCGGCGGCTGCGCTGGCCGAGCGTGTGTCCAAGGCTGCCCAGCTCGTGCCCGAAGAGCCGCCAGAGAGTCGAGCGGCGTGATTCATTTCATCCGGGTGCTTTTTCGAGGAGGACCCGCCAAGCGGAAGCTCCCGACCGTGCCCAATCGAGGAAGAGGCCGCGACGGACGGGACCTCCGGGCCGCGGAGTGGGCACATCAAAGCGCTGATGTCTGGGGACCAGGATCGGGGCCCGAGCATCGGAGGCTCGAGGGTCGAGCATCGGGGGTTGCAGCACATCGGGGTTCGAGGACCGAGGCCGCCGCCCACAGACGCTCGGGGATCGAGGTGTTTGCGGACCGAAGGCTCTTTGGGCACTCTTGACATTCGGGCCTCCAGAAGCCTCTGGCTTGGCTTTGGCGGATTTCTCGGCGTACACCGCGTCCTCGGTTTTCTGACTCATGTCCGCCGCGGATGCCCCTGCCACCCCCGTGGTAGAGGAAAACGCGAGCCCACCGACGTCTTCTTTGCGGCTCACACCCTCCGTGATCAGGCCGCCCAAGGCTGAAAGATCCCTGGGTTTTGCTGGAGCTGTTTTGCGCTGCTATCGTCCTCGTTCTCAGACTCGCAGAGACCGCCAGGTGGCGGGGGAGGACCTCCGGGGACCGCCAGGTGGCGTTGAGGTCGTCGTCGTCGTCGTCGTTGTCGTCGTGGCGTTGAGGTCGTCGTCGTCGTCGTGGCCGCCGTCGCCGTCGCCGTCGCCGTCGCCGTCGCCGTCGCCGTCGCCGTCGCCGTCGCCAGCAGGGCGCGAAGAGGCGGCCCGGCAGGGCGTGGGCGCACGCCGCGCGCCAACCATGGGCTCCTCCTGCAGGCCGTGCAGGGCCCAGCACGGGCGGACAGAGCAGGGGAGGAGGAGGAGGGGGAGGAGGAGGAGGGGGAGGAGGAGGCGGAGGATCAGGAGGAGGAGGAGGAGGAGGAGGAGGAGGAGGGCGGAAGGGAAGCACCCCCTGCCATCGAAGGGCGCCAGAGGGTGCGACTTCCCCACCGGGAGTGGGGCAAGGCGCCGGCAGAGGAGCTCGAGGAGCCAGAGGAGGAGCGGCGAGGAGGCGAGGAGGAGGCAGGAGGTGAAGGAGCCGCGGAGGAAGGAAGACGGGGCCAAGCTTCCTCTCCGCCCCCTCCCCGAGATCATGAAGGCCTCCGGGTCGACGAGGACGAACTCCTGAAGCTCGGGGCACAGGCGCTGGCGGCCGCCTCCGAGGAGGCCAGGGTGGTCGCAGGGCGCCGCGAGGAGAAAAAGCGGGAGCAGGCCCGGCAAGGAGGCAGGCCGCAGGGGAGGCCAGTCCGCACAAGGCGGGCTGGGGCTGGACCCGCTCGAGGGAGCTGGAGGCAGGAGGCCGCGGGCGCCGACGGGGAGCGCGCGAGGACCACAGCGAGGATACGGCTGGCCCGCGAGACAGGCTGGCCACGCGGCTGCACGAGGTGGCGTCCAAGCGCGGGATGGCGGCCAAGAGCGGCGGCGCGCGGCGCGCGTGCCGCTCGGCGGGGTGCGGAGCGTGCTGCCCGTGCTTCGCCGTCCGAAACGACGGGCACGTCGTCGCCATCGCCGTCGCCGTCGCCGTCGCAGCCCTGACCCTCTTCCTGCTCCTCCTCCTCCTCCTCCTCCTCCTCGTCCTTCTCCTCCTCCTCCTCCTCCTCCTCCTGCTCCTCCTCCTCCTCCTCCTTCTCCTCCTCTTCCTCCTCCTCCTCTTCCCTCCAGCTAACTCCCACTTCTCCTCGTCCTCCTCTTTCTCCTCTTCCACCTCCTCATCCTTCCTCCTACACCTCAACTTCCTCCTCCACCTCCTCCTCAAACGACATACCGTTCTCATCCTTCGCCTCCTGTGTCTCCTCCTCGTCCCTCTACCACTACTCCT
This sequence comes from Prorocentrum cordatum, assembly GCA_963575745.1. Taxonomy (NCBI): domain Eukaryota; class Dinophyceae; order Prorocentrales; family Prorocentraceae; genus Prorocentrum; species Prorocentrum cordatum. The sequence continues at coordinate 58,986 of CAUYUJ010000893.1, forward strand.
CCTCCT
>CAUYUJ010000893.1:69091-107973 GCA_963575745.1 Prorocentrum cordatum
CCCAAGACGGCGCAAGAGGCATCAAGACGGCCAGGAGGACCCGAGAAAGGCAAACTCATTGATTTTGCTGTGGGGCTGCAATGATATCATCGTTCCCGCGTGTTCGGGCTTCCGACAGCCGAAGGCTGCCCAAAAAAGCTCCAACGCGACCCGAGAAACCCCAAAGAGAGCCCCAGCACGGGCCAGGAGGCCCCCGGGACGGCCCCAAGACTGCCCAAGGCGGCACAAGAGACCTCCGCTGCGGCCATACACACAGCGCCCCGGTACGGCGCAGAGACGGCTCAGAGAGGCCCCGAAGACGACGACCTCCAAAAGCGTCGAACTGGCCAAGAAAGCCATCCTCAGGCAGCCCAAGATGCCCACGAGAAGCCCTTCTGGGGCACCGAGAAGGCCCCTGGGAGGCCCCCAAGAGACCCCAGGAAACCCCCTGATTCCCCACCAGGGCCCAGAGAGGCCTCCTCCTCCTCCTCCTCCTCCTCCTCCTCCTCCTCCTCCTCCTCCTCCTCCTCCTACTCCCTCTTCCTCCTCCTCCTCCGCCTCGTCCCCCTCCACCTTCTCATCCCTCTCCTCGTCATCTCTCTCTCTCTCTCTCTCTCTTTCTTTCTATCTCTCTCTCTCTCTCTCTCTCTCTTTCTTTGTCTCTCTCTCTCTCTCTGTCTCTCTTTCCCCAAGCGTTTCCCCACGAGATGTCCCCACGGCTGGGGGAAACATGCATGGGGCGACACGGATGTCAGGACAAGACTGGCTCAGGACCGGACACGCTCCAGGATGTCGATCATAATCTAGCGGCGCAGCAAGTGCGGAACACGAGGAAACATGGGAAACACCTGGAATCCTTGGAACTATACACCAGGAAAACACACATATATATACATATATATAAGACATATAGTATATAAAAATTACAAACATACCTACATAAACACATACATACAGACATGCATATATACCTACATACATACGTACGTACGTATGTACATACATATATACACACACATACATACGCACATACATACACACATACATGCATACGTACGTACGTACGTACATACATACATACATACATACATGCATGCATGCATGCATGCATGCATGCATGCATACATACATACATACGTACAGAGACACACTCCGACTAATGTTGCACGCGCCTTCAGGGAGGGCGGCGGTGTATAAACTCGCTGGCTCTCGATGGCGACTTATACACCGCCACCCTTCCCAGAGCCCCAAGAGAAAACCACTGGAGGATGCCGGTGTACATAGCTGTGGCGGAAAAAACCTGGAACGTACTATTATCATGACCGCTTGCTCCTCTGAACCTAGCCCGCTGTACAACCATGAATATAATCAAGAACAAAATGAGTTAATGAATATGGAAAAAGGCTGGGCTAATTTATGCTGTTGGCGCTGCAAGGGCGAACGTGCTCAAGAAACTGGGCCAACTTTCCGTCAAACTGGTTACGAAACGCTGACCCAGCTCTTCGGGAGGAGGTTTATTAATCAGATGCTAGCCTGTATTTGCCATACCCTGGGCCCACGTTTGATCTGGAAAATCTGGCCCCTCGCAAATCTCACGGAAAATATCCTGCGACATCTCCCAAGGACTCGTGCCCCTTGGAAATCTCCGTTTCAATCTCCAGGCAAATCTTGCCCCTCAGAAAGATCCCATAAAATCTGCCGGGAAATCTCCCGGAAAAGGTTTCAAAAGAGATCTCCTCTGAGGTGTCCTACATCCCAAGATATCCAAATCAATCCTAACGCATTCCGGAAACCCCTGAAATTTCGCCCCTCAGAAACCTCCCGGAAAATCTTACCCCTCGAAGTCTCCAGGAAAATCTCCCGAGAAATTTCCCCGAAAAGATTTTCAAACATATTTCCATTGAGATGTCTGTCCTACATCCAAATATTTTCCAATGAATTCTCACACATTCTGGAATCCCAGCAGCTTTCGCCGGAGATTCTCGCTCGGGCGGAATGGCCCCGAGACTTTGCCAGAGATTTCCCAAAGAAGATGTCCCAGAGATTTCAATGGAGATTTGGCTTTGAGATCGCCAGGGGGATCTGCTTTGGAGATCTGAGGGGAAGATTTGCACAAAATTGTTGGCCAGAATCGTTTCGGACATGTTATGGAGACTCCCCCGATCTAACGTCAGAGACTCCATCACGGAAGCAGTTCTAGGAATGCATGGGGCCGTGGTGATTTGCCAGAGGCCTCTTCGATGCACGTCGCCGCCCCTCCCGCTCCCCACCATCCCAGGGGCAGGCGTGCGACCTTCGGGCGCTCCAGCATGTCGTGCTCCACCTTCGCGTCCGCCTCCGACTTGCACGCGTCGGGGCCCGGCATGCCAGAAGCAGCGATTGGTGAGAGAGCTCGATGTTCGACCCCCGCACAAGAGAACGTTTGATGTTCGACCCTCGAGGATCGATGTTCGATGTTCGATCCTCGAGGATCGATGTTCGATCCTCGATTGTTGAGCCGCTTCGCGACGGCGGCTGCCGCCAGCCCCCGGCCGCCCCGCCCGCCAGGCAACGCCACGATCTCCGTGCGGACCTCCAGGCTGCCTGCGGCTCTTCTCCGGAGCCCAAGACACTCCCAGACGGGCCCCGCGCGACACGTGGCAGCTCCCGGCCCCTCGCCGCCCTTTCCCCCCCCCCCCCCCCCACTCGCCATCGCTCGGACGTCCATTTCCCGTGCATTTTTCGGTTTCGTGCGTGTTTTTTTGCTCGATGGTCCAGGATCGTCCTCAATGGTTCTCGCCGAGAGAAAATGCACACGTCCGAGCGATGCCAGGACCAGTGACGCCCGCCATCGCCCGGGAATCACAAACGGCGGAGGAGGAGGAGGAGGAGTAGGCCCAGGAGGCGACCCTTGGCGGCGCGCTCGGCTTCCCAGACATCCGGCTGCTCCAATCTTCCCGATGCGTGGGCACTGGAAGTCTGGACCGCCTCCCCATATGGGACAGGCTCTTCGTCCCGAGTCGTTTTCCGACGCTCCCACAGGGCCCGGCGAGGGCCTCCCTGGAGGGCGAAAGCAATCCAACACCGCCCGCTCCTAGTTCTGTTGGAGCGTCGGACCTCCAGGTCTCGCGGGAGACTCTGGGGACGCGCCCTGGCTGGACCCCAACACTGGAGGCGGGCTCTGGCCCAGCTTTCTCGGGGGAAGGGGGCCACGGGGCCGCCGCCGCGAGGCGGCCCGGCTCGGAGCCCTCGGGCGCGTCCTGGTCGCTCCTGGGCGGTCCTGCAGCCTCGGGGTGCGCTGCAGTCGCTGCGCCTCCGCGAGAGCGCTCTGAGGCTGCCTGGATCGTCCCGAACGTGCGCGCGGAGACCCAAGCTACGGTTAAGTCGGGCCCGTCCCCCTACAAGGGGATTTTCGACGAAAAATTAAACAATACCCTACAAATAGTCAAATAATTATGCAAAAATAGTCTGGGGACTATTGTTTGAGCATTGTTTGACCTTTTTGGAGTATTTTTTTGTATTTTCTATTTTTCGTCGAAAATCCCCCTGTAGGGGGACAGTCCCGACATGACGCTACGGCCCGAGAGCCACCGGAAAGTTCAGAGGCCTCAAACTTGTCCCTATCCCTGGAATCGGGAACCCAAGGCGACGACAAGCTCGGGGGTGTGCCCTTCTGGAACTGCGGGAAAATCCTTGAGATCGGCACCGAAGCAGGGGGATGCCAAACACAGGGGTCAGGGACATGCTTCACGCCGGCAAGCGGGGCGGCGAACGCCCAGAGAGCCTCGACCGATCATCCTCGAAGCTCGGCCGATCCGCCCCGGTTGCTCCTTGCGCCTGCCGCCGCAGTCGAGCATCGGGCTCCCGAAAATGTTGTTTTTTCTTTTTCTTTGTTTCGGGCTCCCGAAACTGTAAGAGAAAACTACATAAACGTTCGACTGCCCGCGCGGGCTTCTCGGATCCGCGCGGGACCCCCACCCGCTGGCGCGCGGAGCGCGCCAGAGGAGCGGCGCCCGAGGCACGGGAGGCGCGGATGCGAGAACTCCGCGCGGAGCGTCCACAGGTTTTTGGTATGCAGTTTCTCTAAGAAGGCCTCCCTGGATGGGGTACGGGTTACACGGGGTCGAAAGATCGCGGCGCATCGCCGATGTATCGCCGATGCATCGCCGATGCATCGACGATGCATCGGCGACGTCGGCGATACATCGGCGACGCTGGCGTGGGGAAGCACGGGATCAACATCGGGCCGCATCGTCAATGCATTAGCGATGCGGCGCGATCCTCCGACCCCATCTACAGTGCGGGCGGCCGCAAGAAACCCTCGCAAGAAACCCATCCATGAAAACCCATGCGCGAGGTGCACCTGAGGGGAAACCTGGAGCACCCTGAACGCAGCAGCTCCCTCAGCGGCTGCGGGAAGTCACTGTGCAGCGCGAGGAGCGAAGAAACCCAGGATACCCTGACGAAAAGCGTATGATTTCTTGATGCGCGCGCCCCCACTGTACTGAGACCCCGTCCAGGAGGCCTAGATTTAAGTCGGGCGTGTCCCCCTACAGGGGGATTTTCGACGAAAAATAAAAAATACCCCAATAATAATAACATATATATATATAGAGAGAGAGAGAGAGACAAAAAAACAAACTCCGAAAATAGTCTGGGGACTATTTTTCTGGTATTTTTGATACCTTTTTGGTGTATTTTTGATATTTTGAATTTTTCGTCGAAAATCCTCCTGTAGGGGGACACTGCCGACTTAAGCCTAGATTCTCTCAAAAGAATCGACCACTCGCAGGAGTGACTCCAGGCCGGAGTGGTACGTGTGGTGCGCGGGCCCGAGGGGGGAGGCAGGGCGGCCACGCCCACGCGCGCCACGAGCCGCTGCCACGGCGCGCTCGGCCATCGGGGGGACCCCGAGGGGCCCGCACCATCGGAGGCCTGAAAATTGGCACCAACACCAAGACAGGGGGTTACCTCCACAGGGGGAAGGTGATCCTAGATTTTCGGTGTTGGTGGTAATAGTTCGGCCACCTTGGAAGCCAGAATATTACCACCATCGCCGAGATCGGGATCTTCTTCCCTCGGTGGAGGCAAACCGCCGAAATTGGTGTTGGTGTCAATCTCTAGGCCTGCGACACCAGAAGTCACTCCGGCGAAAGGTCACTCTGACGTGCAGTCGAGAGAATCGTCGGGGAGACGCAGGGCTCGGGTGCGCGGGTTGGTCTGACGGGGCCACCACGAAAACGACGAGACCCAGCCCGGCATCTGACGGGAACGCCCGCTGCAGACGTCTCCAGAAACCGCACCGTCAAAAGCCATGACGCGCTCGTCCCAATGGCAAGCACATAAAAACCGCACCGTCAAAACCCACAGAAACCGCACCGTCAAAACCGCACCGTCAAAACCCACAGAAACCGCACCGTCAAAACGGCACGCGCGTCGAAAGTTTATGCTTATGTGCTTCGTGTCTTCTTCGATCGTCGAACAGCGTCGCTTCTTCTTCGTTCTTCGATCGCTCTTCGTTCTGTTCTGCCATCTTCTTCGATCCTTCTTCGTTCTTCGGTCGTTTCTGTGCTCCGCTCATCTTCGTTTTTCGTTTGTGTGGTATGTTTCTTCTTCGTTCCTTCTTCGATCGTCAGAAAGCGTCGGCCCACCCGAGCTCCAGCGCACTCGAGCCTTGCGCTTCCCCCGACTCCGCCGCGCCCGCGGGCGGCGCCCGCGGCCGCCGCCGGGCTCTCGGGCCGAAAAAGGGGCGACGCGGCGGTGCGCGGCGCGGCCGCGGCGCCGGCAGCGCGCGCGCGCGAGGGGGTCACCCGACATCCGGTTGGCCACCGTGACAGTACAGTCGGGGCCTTGACCTAAGGAACCCAAAATAAGGAACGAGGCCCCTTTTTTCCATAAGTTGAACTTCGATGTCCCATCGAAGACCTAAGGAAAACCTGAGGCAAGCTGCGAAGCACTTAAGGAACGCGGAGCCCCTCCCAAACGAAAAGGGTTCCCTCTTCAGGGCCCCGGCTGTAGGGGTCCGACCACAAGAAAACTTCCACGAGAAACCCAACCCTGACATCCCAGGACGTCCACTGATTTTGGGTGTGGGAACCGTCACGACTTCCATGGCAAAGCCATCGGAACCAAGGAAACCCAGGGCACCCTGGAGGCAAGCAGGGTGTTCCTTGGCATGGGTCTCCACTGCAAGGGTTCACGTGCGGATTTTTGGGCCAACGTGCAGTGAAGTCAAGTGGTCACAGGGATTCCCTTTTCGTTGAGGGTCATCCAAAGTCAGTTTCGAGGCCAACGTGGCGACTTCTCAATTGTTAGAGGCCTCCTAACTGGTGTCGGAGTAGATGGGGTCGGAGGATCGCGCCGCATCGCCGATACATCGGCGATGCATCGCCGATGCATCGGCGATGTATCGGCCATGCGCTGGCGACGTCAGCGATGCATCGGCGACGTCGGCGTGGAGAAGATTGGGCCGCACCATGGAGCCGCATCGCCGATGCATCGCCGATGCATCGGCGGTGCGGCGCCATCCTCCGACCCCATCTACTCCGACCCCATCTAGGAGGCCTAGGATTAGGTCGGGCATGTCCTCCTACAGGCGGATGTTTGGGGGAGACATGCTCTGAAGATCCAGAGATGCGCAAGGATAGCCAGACACTGGCCAAGCATATCGTCCCCAGACGATTGTGCTCTACTCTTCTTGGTTATTCCTCCTGCAGGCCAGGCAGGACCCCAGCCAGAATTGTTGAAGGGGCCCCAGGACACACAAATAAATACACATAAATAACAGGATGCCCCATATTTCCCCATATGTTCTGGGTTTCTGTCTTCCCCCCCCACTTCCCATATTTTCCAATAGTTTCTGGGGAATCGACGATTAATTGTGTCTGTGTTTTTTCCCTTCCTGACTGTAGGCCAGGCAGGACCCCCAGCCAGAACTGTGGACAACACAGACCTCGCCGCGCGCGCGGGCGCGCGCGCGCGCGGCGGGCCCCCCCACCGCGGAGAGGGGCCCGACGCTCCGCGAGCGGGCGCGGGCGCGGTGAGCAGCGGGCTCTCTGTTGGAGGCCTGGAAATGGGCACCAACACCAAGACAGGGGGCTGCCTCCACAGGGCGGAGACGATCCTAGAATTCGGTGTTGGTGGTGATATTTCGGTCACCTTGGAAGCCAAAATAATACCACCATCACCGAGATCGGGATTTTCTTCCTGGGCGCGGAGCACCCACAGGTCGGAAGAAGTAGGTTTCGAACGTCCAGGTTCGCTGGGGACTGGCTCCCTTCCAGAACGGTCAAAACCCCCCCAAAAGCCCTCCCGAAAGCCCTCCTGGAGGGGCTCCCGGACGCTCCTCGGAGGGTTTAGGACGGGTTTTGGGAGGTTTGTCGCCGCTTTGGAAGGGGGAACCAGTCCCTAGCGAACCCTGTGCTTTCTAAACGTAGGTGCAAACATGCACGGAGGCGTTGAAGGCAGATTGGGCTCCGTCCGCCCTCTGAGGAGGACGGCAAGGGTGAAGCCACTCGACCCTTGAAGTTTGAGGTCGGAATGCGCTTACAGCAGATTAGAATCTGGGGGTCCCAAAATACCTACTTTCATGCGGGCGGGACGGGAGAATGACCACAGCCACTGCTTCTTGTTTGCGCCGCCTTCCAGCCGGCCGAAAAGAAGCAGTGGCTGTGGTCATTTCCCTGGTGCCAAGCTTAACGAAAATGACCACAACCACTGCCTTGTTTCTGCTGGCTGGAAGGCGGCAACAAAAGAAAAGCAGTGGCTGTGGATGTTTTTACGTCTCGTATTTTAACGACCGGCGTGCAATGGGGGGTAATCGACGGGAGGGGGGGGGGGGAAGCTGGCCTTCTCGGACCCGCAAGGCCCCCACCCGGGCCAGCAAGAGCCCCCATATAGGGGCCCTGCACAAGGGCCCCTTGTTCTCTCGTTCCCCCCCCAACCATCGCCCCCCCGCTGCCGCGTGCCCCGAGGCTCCCAAGACGGTCTAGATGCCAGGGCTGAGATCCGGCGGCTCTGGAAGATGTCTCGAGCGCCGCGCCCCTCTGTGGAACGCTCTGGATATACACATATATATATACACACCTATATATATATATATATATATATATATATATATATATATACAACATGTTTTATTAAGCCAGGGATGACAGTCTCAAGATACCACCAAATTTACTGTACAGGTGTGCACACATGCGGCGCTAACCACAAGAAGAAAAATCACGACGAGACGCGGCCTATAACTCGTCCGTCGGCCCGACGAGCAGGAGCCGTGGCAATATGATGGCTGCGGCCTGCCCGCTGGGCGTCGCGACGCAATTCCCGATCAACCAAGTCAAGTTGCTGAACAGTACGATCACTGAGGCGAGCGCAGTGAGCGAGCACAAACGTTCGACACTTAGGCCGACGTGTGTCGGATAAGTGAGACACGAGGCGAAGACGCGAGACAAAATCCGTGCCACAGCATGGGCACCTGGATCCAGACACATAGAAGCGCAATTCATTCCGCTTCCCGTGCTTTGCGCGCTGGCGGGATTGGAGTGCGCGAGACGAGCTGAAGGCTTCGCCGCACTCGCAAACATAGGCCTCTACTCCTGGCGTGGGACGCAGGGCAGGGGACGTATCGCACACGGAGTCTGTAAAGAAAATGCGATCGACGAGTGCCTTCCAGGCATCTTCATCGAGCATCAGGTTGGCCCATGCCTGAGGATCGTCAGCAATGCCAGGCAAAGTAGGAGGAAGGTGGGGCCGGAGAAAGCCGGCATCCGTCTCAAGGGCGTGGATCCACCGAAGTTTTTTGTCCTTGGGGCGGGCGTGCAAGATGGCAAGCAGCGCCTGCGGCCTCGCACGGACGAGGCGGGCACAGTATTTGAGACGAAGCCTTGCAATGATGCACTCAATCGAAGGCTGATGTAACGCCTCCCGCACCTCGCGGTCCGAGTGGAGGGTGGCACGAAAGCGGGGTTCCCCTAAGATCCGTCTGAGGACTGTCATGTAGACTGCGTTCAAACATTTCAAATGGCGAGGAGATGGTACCAGAACATGAATGTTAAAAAGCAGCCGAGTGAGCAGCAAACATTGCATGAAATACAGCTTGTGACAAGTCTGGATGAGATGGGAAGCGAACACTTTACACGAGAGTGGCCCGTATGCGGTGAGTGTCTTGGCCGCTTTAGCTCTCGCATCAGACACGTCAGCACGATGTAAGGAGGAGCCAGTGCCAAGGTGCTTATAAGAACTGACGACGCTAATAGACAGGTCGCGGCCCGGGACAGAGATGCGGAGGGCCCCATCACCCTGCCGGCGGGCTTCGCGACATGCAGTGGCTTTGGGGCCCCTGTACATCAAGAGTGCTTCCGTTTTGCCGGGGGAGGCATTGACCTGGAGATGCAACTGGCCAAAGACCTCAAAAAGAACAGACAACAGCTGATCGATTTTCTGGTCGAGCTGCTTCGGGCTTGAAGCTACAATGGCTAGCGCCTCATCGTCGATAAAGGCGGCATCTAAAACAGACGTGCTCGGGGAATCGCCTGGCCCAGGGGATGCCCAGAAAGGGCCCTGGGGGCAGGGTAACCGAAGAGAGACGCCCCCTGCGCGGAGCTTGTCCGCCATCAGCGTTAAAGCGACCCCATACACCCCATTAAAAATATGCGCTCCAAGCTTGCAGCCCTGGCGGCCCCCTGTGCGGCTTGTGACGCAAGTGGGGAGATCAGACACGGCTACCCAAGAGCCGTCATGCAAGGTGCGGATCATGTCCGCCACTACTTCATCGACACCCCATTGCTGCAATAGGGGGCCGTGCTGATCAAGGTATGTTATCATCCAATCTGCGGAGGATGCAGACACTCCTAGCGACAGCAAGTACTGACGGTGCTCAGCAGCAGGACGGGATCCCCAGCCATACATGAGCTGACGGATTACTCTATCAAAAGCCTTCGTGAGGTCTACGTACAGTACACATATAGAAAGACAGGCCAGCTCTGCATAATCAATGAGGCTATGAAGAAGATGGGAGGCCATGTCAGTGCCTCTCTTCGGGATGGCCCCATACTGGGCCTCGGGCTGATGGGCAACGTAGGCTGGGTCAAGAGACCGTTGGAGCATACTCGTCAATCCTTTACTGGCGTGGTCCGCTAACAAAATGTTGCGGTAGTCGTCAGTGATTTGGGGGCTCCCCTTCCGCTTAAAAATCTCCTGGGATCGGCCGCCTCTCCAGGCAGCGGGCCATTGACGAGTGTTCTGAACCCGCTGGTTGATGGCAGAAAATTTACATGCCAGGGCAGAAGCACCAGCCTGCAAAAGCTCAGCAGGTACGCCGTCAAACCCCACCCCCTTGTTACGACCGAGGGAGAAGTAAGCGCGCCGAGTCGCTTCAGGCCCAACGTCCAAAGTGGAGGTGTGAGCTAATTGCGGCGCAGGTGGCTCGCGCAGTTGCTCTTTGGCAACAACGTCGCCACGAAATATGGTCTGGGCATGATGCTGCCAGACCTCTTTGACCTCATCGGTGGTCGAAGTGAGCTCGCCGTCAGGCTTGATCAAGCACTGACTGGGCTTCTGAGACCGGGAGCCGAGGGCGCGCAGCACTGCGAAAGCTTGCCGGGGATCGTGTTTATCAATGGCGCTCGAGGCGCTAGCCGCCAGAGAATCAAGAAACTTCTGACGATCCTCAGCAATGATCGGGCGCGTGGCCGCCTGAATTGCAAAGATCTGAGCAGTGCAACGAGCCTCTGCTTTGAACAGCCGGCCGACCTCCGCACGGAGAGCAGGGGCTATGTCAAAGGAGCGTTTGCCAGAAGGGGAGGTAGAGGAGAGGGAGGAGCCCTGCTCGCGCCAAGCAGCGAAAACAAAGGATAGGTGCACGAAGTTGCGTCGGCAAGTGAACTTGAAACGTGCACGGCGCAAAGGAGCAATATACTGAATGAGCTGCCACACCTGTGGAGAGATCCACGGTCGTCGGGGCTGGCGCTCTGGAGGCCCAAAACTAACTGAAGCAGCCCATTTGGTCCAGTCAGTGAGCAATGCGAGATGGTCATCGCAATGCACAGATTCCGGAATATCCGGAAATAGCCACATGAGCTGCTGAAAGCGTTCCCGAAGATCAGGGTCCTGCAAGTTCGCCTTATTGAGACGAAAATGTGGGGCGCAGGAGGTGGGAGCGGAGTCAGGGCACGCTTGCGTGCGCAGCAAGACCGCATTATGATCATCCTTCGCGGACAGAGTCAAATCCAGGGAGTAGTCGACATAGCATGTCTCCCGGCGGGCAAAAATCGACTCTGGCACAAGGATGTAATCGATGCGTGAGGTGGTGGCGCGCGTGGATGTCCACGTGTGGCCACTCTCACCCCAGGTATTGCATATTCTCATGTGAAAATGTTCAGCGTGCGTCCTGAGGGCACAGCCATTGCTGTTCTCGTGCTCGGGCACGCTCGGGCCGACAGCGACAGAGCTGACTGAGCCAACACGCCCATTGGCATCAATCAGAAGAAGCCACGGGATCTTATGAGAGCCTTGCATTTTAGATTGCACTTGCGACAGCTGGCTCCACCAGGCGTCACGCTCGGGAGGAGGCGTGAGGAGGTGAGGGGCATGTGCTACAATAAAACCAAGCTCAAGATAAGAAATGCGGACGATGGCATATAGAATGCGCGGCGACACAGCATGCCACAGAAGCACGTGCGCGCGCCGGTGCACCCAACACTGCACACCTAGAGAGCCGTCGGGCTCCGCGGCGGCAGCAAGCATTGAGTAAAATTGTCCTTCGGTCTGCTCTGAGGTGGGAGAGCGGCCTTCCTGAATCCCTATCACATCTAATTCGCGATCCTTGAACTGCTGCTCAAGTAGTGTGATTTTCGTGCGCATGCACACGCCGCTGACTTGGGCGTATGACCGCTCAGCCTGATGAGGATGGAGGGTCATAACATTGGCAGTGGCGCAAGCAAACGTCACCGGCGTAACGTCCGTCACATGTCGCTGATGTCGTCGTCCCCCGGCTGAAAAACTTTCGCCTGCTTGCTCTGGGGGGTGAAGTAGTCGTGGATGAAGCGCTTGGGAGGCTGCTTCCCACGATGGCGCACATTCAGGGGAGTCGGCGGCTGCTTGCCGTGCATCCGGTGGGAGGTCGTCTGCACTGCATTGGCCAAGGTGGCCCTGAACTTCGAGATGATGGTTTCTGACTGGGACTGCGCCTCGGCGATGGCCTCGGGAGAGACAGAACCGAGCTTCGCTAAGTCCTGCACTGCGGCCTGGAGCTGGGCCGTGAGACCGTCCAGCGTGTCCTGACTCGGAGGCGGAGGCTGCGCGACCTGCTTCTCGAGCTCGGCCACCTCCTGGGTGATCTTGGCAACCTCCTCGCGAGCCGTCGCAACTGTCTGCTGCGCCAGCTTGAGGCCATCCTCGGCCGTGGCCTGGCGAGCGCGTGCGCGCTCGAGGGCCGCGCGGGCCCCATCGAGGCGCTTGCCCAATGGGCGGAGGTCGCCAATCTGCTTGCGGCGTGCGTCGAGCTGCTGCTGGATCTGGCCGCGCGCCAGCTCGAGCGACGGGTCCTTCGGCATCGCCTGAAGAGTGGCCTCGAGCTGCTTGACGGACTCGATCAACTCGTTCTTGGTCGCCGACGCCTCCTCCTGGAGGTGTTCGGTGGGCGGCGCCGCCGACGGAGGTGAGGGCGAGGGAGCCACGGGTGCCACGCCAGCCCCTTGCGCCAGCTTCTCCGCAACGAGTTTGAGTTGCTGCTGAACCGGATTGCCGCCAGGGCGGGCACTCGTAGAGGTCGTCGTGGGGCCGCTGTGCGACGTCGGAGGCGTGTGGAGTGACCCTTTCACTGCATCCGCCCAAGACCGCCGCATCCCGCACGTGGAGCAAGCGTGCTTGCTGAAGTTGCTGGACTGGCACCCTGAGCACGTCCACAGCTTCTTCTCGGTGTTCTTCTGGCGGGACCCGACATAATGCCATTGTCCCGCAGGGTCGCGTTTCCACTCCGATGTAGAAGGCGAGCCACTGCCACCATGGCCGCCGCCGGCCCCGTTGGCGGGATGGCCGGCAGGCCACACCGCGCCCTGGCCACGCGTATTGCGTCCCCATCCTGACATCGGAAGGCGGGTTAGTCTTGGAACCGCCGAAGACTAAAGCTTGCGATGCAAAACTGGATGTAGACTTACGTTTTAGCTCGAGCCTTGAGCCAAAATGGATACGCCGGCCCCCTTGAGCCAAAATGGATACGCCGGCCCCCTTGCGGGGCCACCAGGCTGTAGGCTGTGGGTTTGCTGTTCCATGCACCAGTTCCAGCTTCCAGTTTCCACTGTTACAACATTGTTTCATGCTGCTAACTGTTCCTCGCTGTAGACCGCGCGAGGGGGGGGCGCCGACAACCAGCAAACCTAGCGTCCCCTGGGAGGGCTCTCAAAATTTCTTGGGGGGTCGAAATTGACACCCCCCCGCAGATCGGCAGGGTCAGGGTCCAAAAGTCAGTCAAAACCGTGCGTCAGAAGGCACATGAGAAATATGGAGAGACTACCGCGCCATGCAGGATGAACGCACTGCGCGCCTCCAGTCTCGAACTGGGATTGTGCGTAAATCGCCGATTGTAACGCGCAGACTGCCACATGCATCCTTTGCAAATTTGCACACCTCGGCAAGCCACGTCTGTCGTAGTCGGCCTCTCTTCCGCTTGCCAGTGGGGGGGCGGAGGTCGAGGGAGGAAGGTTCTAAAACAGCTGAACGCGGAGGGGAGGGTGGTCATCTCCCGCACAAGCAATATTGAAAAAGTACGCGAGTTGCCGCTGCAATAGAACACTGCTGAGCTTCATCCTGCGCGCTCGCGCCAGCACGTCGGCGGTCGACACTTGGCTGACGCACGAATGCGGGATCCCGAGCGGTACCCGTCACGCAGATCAGCAGAGTCAGGGTCGAAAAAACAATGGCATTTGCCACATTAAAAAAAAAGGCGGCACCCCTCCCGCAGATCGGCGGGGTCAGGGTCGAAAAAACATTGGGATGTTGTACATGTCTTCAAAGGGTCAGGGTCGAGAAAACAATACGATTTACCACATGTCTGAAAAATTCGGCGGCACCCCTGACGCAGATCGGCGGGGTCAGGGTCGAAAAACCAATGAGAGTTGCAACATTTCTGAAAGACGGCGGCACCCCTCACGCAGATCGGCGGGGTTAGGGTCACATGTCAATACTTCTTAGAAAAGTTGATTGCTCAGCATACGCGAGCACGCTCGAAGTACAACACCGGATTCAACAATACCATCAGAATCTCAATTTGTCTTGCCGATTACTCATCGTCTTCGCGTGAAGTCCCGAAGCTGCTTCAAGGCGGCGCCAAGGCCTAATGATTCCGCTCTTGCATCGCCCATTATCCGAGAGAGGGGGCTTGCACCAGGGAGCAAAGTCCTTCCATATATGCATGTATACCCAATTCATACATACATATATTCATTACATTACAATTACTTTTACATTACCTTACATTTCATTACAATACATTGCATTACATTACATTACATTGCATTACATTACACTACATTACATTACACTACATTACAATTACTTTTACATTACCTTACCTTACATTACAATTAATTTTACCTTACCTTACATTACCTTACATTACATTTCGTTACATTAAGTTACATTACATTACATTACATTACCATCCATTACATTCCATTACATTACACTACAATGCATTACATTACACTACATTACATTCCAATACATTACATTACATGCATGCATGCATACATACATACATGCACACACATACAAACATACACATATGTGTATGTATGTGTATAGATAGATAGATACATATATATATATACATGTAGATACATATATATAGCCTCATCCCAGCCCCGTCCGAGCGGATGAACGGTCCCACGGGCCCTCGGACACCACCTTCCGAGCCCTCCGGACAGCAGACGCCGCGCCGCGGCCGCCGCCCGCGCGGCCGCAATATGGCGGCCGCCGTCGAGGCCGCAGCGGCGGTCTCACAAGCCGCCGCGGTGCGCGGCAGGCTCGGAAAGTCGAGGTCGACGGGGCTACGTCCCGCGGGGGGCCGCCGGCGAAACGGCACGAGCGTCCGCGGGGTCGCGGCCTGGGGGGCTCGGCCCGCGAGTATCCGCGGATGCGGGTGCGGCGTGTTCGCCCAGGAGGCTCCCGAAAAGCAACGCCCGCGCCACCCAACGAGCACGCCGCCCGAGACGTCCCCGCCGTCTGGGCGCGAGCTGCACACACCCCTGGCGGCCCCTCCCCTAATTAGGGGGGGATCGCAGGGCTCTCAAAAATGGGTGCGTCGGGGGCGCCCGAGCAGGCGAAGCGACCGAGATAGCCTCTCAATCTCGGCGCGAAGACGGGACCGCGTGGCGGCTCCTCCCTTTTGGGTGCCCCGAGGCCACGCCCGCGGAGGGGCTCCTCCTCTGGGCGCCGCGCCTGCTTTGGCTACTGCGAGTCAAAGCTCAGAGAGTCTGATTGTCAGCGAGTCTCGGAGTCAGAAAAAGTCTGCGTGTCAGTTAGTCTGAATGTCAATGAGCGTGAAGCTTTTCAGGGTGAGAGTCCGAATGTGAGAGGGTATCAGTGTCAGTGCGTCTGGGTACAGGTGAGTGTAAGTGTGAGTGCATATGATATGAGTGTGAGTGAGTCTGAGTGGGACGAGTGGGATGAGTATGTCCGACTGTGAATGTATTTGAGTGTGAGTAGTCTATGTGAGTGAATATGAGTCCATCTGGGTGTGGGTGAGCCTGATAGTGAAGTGTGTTAGTGGGCTGGATCGGAACATGAACGCGACTCCGATCCTGAGCGAGCCAGAGTGCAGAAAGGAGAGGCGGGAAGGAACGAGGCGGCGCCACACGAACCACAAAAGCCCGATTTTAGGATATGGGGAATCACATCGGCGGCTGCCTGGGAACGCTTGCGGCTTCCCGATATGCCAACCGATGCCGGGCCAGCGGAGGCGCCCAACCTCGAACGCCCGCGACAGCCAGCGCCGCGTGGCCGCGCAGTCAGTGCCGGCGCGCGGCGCAGCCGCCGCGCCGGCACGACGCGACACGACCGCACCGCCTTCCTCCTCCTCCTCCTCCTCCTCCTCCTCCTCCTCCTCCTCCTCCTCCCTCTGTCCTCCCTCTGTCCTCCCAGGAAGCAGGACCCCTTCCTCTAGACGAGCGCGCACCACTACTCGCAGTTGGCCCGGTTCCGCCGCGGGGGCTCTACCGTAAAGCACATCGAAGCAGACACGTGCTTCGGGCGTTTGCGAGTAGGCACTTTGCGAGCATTGAGCAGGGACAAGCCGTCCCGGCATTCCTATAGTCCTACCACGAGATGTTCTGAGAACCCAAACATGCTCGAAAAACAAAAATGTTCTTAGAACATAAACCCGACTTGATAAAACAAGACAGACGCCGCCAGACATGTTCTGAGAACAATTCGTGGAAACCACAAAAAGTTCTTAGAACATTGTTTGGTAGGGCTGTAGACACGCCAGGACGCTTCGCCACTGCTTGCGAAGAATGGAACGCGCTCGGTAATGCTCGCGGCTCGCGCACCCGCTTTTTGGTGCCGAGCCCATATCTCTTGGGCGGTGCCGGAGCCCGGTCGTCTAGATGGGGATCTAGGCCGTTCCCTTCGGGTTTGGCGGGGTGCCTCCCCAACTGGGGTGGGAATTTGGAGGGGGCCTCGAAGGGGATGAGGATGGGGATGGGGGTCGGTTGAACGATGCTGACCTGCCCCCCGTGCCAAACCTCATGATGGTCCACCCGACTTTAGCCTTGACCACCAGAAAGAATCTCGCGCACCAAGAACGTACCGAAACTTCGGGGGGGGGGGGTCCACGTGCCGGGCCCCGGGAGGCGACCCTCGCCCGACGCTCTCTCGACACTTCCCTGGGTGCTCCGAAAGTCATGGCTGGGAGGTGTGGTCCTCGAGCACGATGGGAGCAGCGTCCGCCAATAGGGTAACAAAAAGTAGCATAGACATAGCAACTCGGAGGTCCGCGCGGATTTCTCGGATCGGCGCTGGGGCCCCCCAGCGGCGCCTCCGGCGCCGCCCCTGGCGCGCTCCGCGCGCCAGGGAGGGGGCCCCAGCGCCGATCCGAGAAATCCGCGCGGACCTCCGAGTTGCTACGTTCATGTAACTTTTTCCCCCCATAGCCAAACACTTGTGTCCCCTACCCAGACACTTGTTTTACGTTTATGCTCATGTCACTTTTGGTCTATAGCCAAACCGCGCCGCTCCCAGCGGAGCCCGAGGAGCCCGAGGAGCCGGCGCCGGGCGCCCGAGGAGCCGGCGCCGGGCGCCCGAGACACGCCGCGGCCCCGAGAGGCCCCGAGGGCCCGAGAGGCCCCGAGAGGCCCCGAGGGCCCGAGGCCCCGAGAGGCCCCGAGAGGCCCCGAGGCCCCGAGGCTCGAGGCCCCTCCACGAGGCCATGCTGCAGGAGGTGGTGCGGTGCCGTCCGGCAGAAGAAGGCACGAGGCGCAGTCCTCGCTTGCCAGCCTGGAGCACCTCCCGGTCCCTAAGCTGGGCATCTCCTCGTCACGATGCCGATCGTAGGGGGTCCCTTCTTTTTGGAGGGCGCATGCCTACGATTGTCATCGCTGTTTGGCGCGTCATTCTTAGGGATCGGGATAAGTTCGAGGCTGGTGAATCTCACGAATCCGATTGAGACCCTGTGACAAGGACAGTCGTTGCGGTGGGCCCCCAGTCGACAGCAAGGCACGATGCGCCGCTCTTGGGGAGAACAACAAGTACCGACACCGCTGCTCCCCGGACCTCTCCCGGGGCGCGTCCTGACCAGGAGCTCGAGGCGAATCCAGCGGTGGCGACGAGGACCGCCCGGGAGGCCCGAAAAGGGGAAAGCGGGGGCAGGGTAGAGGTATGGGTACTCCAGATTTCGTAATAAAGGGCAGGGGGTCTCATTTCGGGGGGGGGGTCTCTTCCAGGCTATTTTGGAGGGCCTGGGGGGTCTGGGGACGATGTTTTGGAGGGTTCTCCCACGGGGGAGGTCTGAAATGGCTTGTCTTGGAGGGTCCAGACCCCCTCCCTTTTATTGCGAAATCTGGAGTGCCTTTGCCTCCTCTGAGCTCTCTCACTGACCCTGCAACAGCGGCATGCGCAAGGCGGTCTTCCCAGCGGGGCCGCCCCGCCTCCAGCCTCTCGAGCGCCCTTCGGCGCTGCTCCTCCGCCTTGGCGGCCAGCCTCGCGAGGCGCCTCTCCTCCTGGCTGCCCGGGCGAGGGCGCGGGCCCCCGCCACGAAGCTTCTCGAGGCTCGAGGTGCTCGAGGTTTGCGGGCACACTCGCTCCGAGGTCCGAGGCTCGAGGTGCTCGAGGTGCTCGAGGTGTTCAGGGTGTTCGAGAGAAGATCGAGTTTCGAGGTGGCGAAGTGTGCGAGGGTTCGAGGTTTGCAAGGTGTTCGAGGTTTTCGAGTTCCGAGGTTTTCGAGGGTCGAGGCTTTCGAGGTTCCAGGTTCGGAGGTGTTCGAGGGTTCGAGGTGTTCGAGGCTTTACTGGCGACCTAGTTGGTTCTCGGCGGCTCCTCCGCCTCGGGCTGCCTCCCAGCTCCTGCGCCTCACCGAGGGGCGCCCGGGGGTCCGCCCGTCCCGCGAACGGCCACCGCAGGCCCAAGCCATGACCCGAAGACCACCAGGAGACCAGCTCGGCGATACTTCGCTTAGGTCGGGAATGTCCCCCTACAGGCGGACCTTGGTCTAAAGATAAAGGAACACTCGACAAATACCCCAAAGTATTTTATCATTAATCAAACAAAATCGTCCCCTGACTATTTTTCACTATTTTGGAATACTCCCCCCTATAGAGGAACACGCCCGAAGACATCGCCGATACATCCGCGACAGGCCCCCGACAGCGGATCGGCACGTGCCTGGGCCGGAGACTGTCGGGCCCCCGCCGGCGATGACTGGGCCTGCAACGGCAGGTGGACGAGACCGCAGCATGACCATACCCAAAAAGTCAAAACAACAACATGTTTTAAGACACTACAAAAACATCAAAGCAACAAACATCAAAAAACAAACAAACAAAGAATAATCAGAAAACAAACAAGCAAAAGAAACACCCCCCCCCCCGAACAAAGCGGGCACGCCGTTCTGCACCGCAGCTCTCAGAGTGCGCCGCAGCTCCCCGACGGCCGTGCGCAGCACGCGCAGCACGGCGCTGCCCCAGCGCTCCCACACTGGCGGAGCACGGAGCCGGATCGGATCGCAAACGCCTCGGGTCGCTGGCGGATCGCCCCCGCATCCCATCGGACTCGGCTCCCCGCGCCCGGCTCCCGCTGGCCCTGGCCGACGGCGTTTTTTTTGTTGTCTGCGACCTGACCGCAGCACCACACCAGAGGATACAGTAACCGAGCATGGCCACGAGGATTGCTAGAGTGAGGTCGGGAAAAGAAGAAAATGGAGACAACAAAAAAATGGCCCTGGCCGATGCGGAGCGAACGGAGTCGGAGAATTGCGGCTCCAGCCGGCGAGTCCAACCGCATGAAATCGGAGCCTGGGCGGCCCTGCCCTGGTCGACACGGCAGATAAACAACACTTGAAGGACGCCTAACCCTTCGGGAACGGACCTCAGTTGAGAGGCCCAAAACATTAGCGATGGGGAACCGTTTCTGCAGATGTACCAAGACAAACCACCTATATCTGTTATGCCTACTGCAATCACGGGGACCTAAGGAAGGCTACGTCTTCTCTGTGTTAGTATCGGGGGCGTCCAAGAGGGGGGCGTCCAAGAGGGGGGGGCGCAAATCATGGCCTGCGGCACGTGCGCAGCCCAGGGGGGGGCCGGGGACGCACTGAAATGGGAAGAGGCGCCATGACACCCGGGGAGCCATCATGGCCCCCGCCATGATATCCCCCCCCATGCTAGGTTGATACCACGCTTCGCGGTGCTCTTCTACGCCATGCCATGCCGTGCTCAAAATGCATCGCGTACCCTTTCGGGATCATTGCCCTGCTCGACATCCGACTGTGCGAGTAGAGAGGGGATCTGCGCCATGGTAAGGGATGGGAGGGAGGGGTAGGATGTCAGATATGACGCGAGCGCACCTAGCTTGCCCCCCCCCCCTCTCTGCCGCCCCCGATGTGAGGGATAAGGGGTTCTTCTATTCTCGATGTGCAGAGGCCCCGCCGTCTGCCTCCGCATCCCTCGCGCGGCCTGGCCGGGGACGCCTCTCGAGCCACCGCGGCGTGCCTGCCTCCTGCCCTCCCAGCCCTGCTGCGGGAGGCTACCTGTCTCTGCCCGAGCGCGCGAAGGGCGGGCGTGCCCTCTCTGAGATCGGGCACCACTCTTTGAACGTCGTATACAACCCAAAAAATACATGCGAATTTTCAAGCTGACATTCGAGAACGCTCTCTCCTCGTCATCTGGGCGCTGATTTGCGTGCTGAGAGCTCTTCGAGGGTCCCGGCGGTAACCTGGTTGACGGCTTACCGCCTGCTTCCAGTTGAGTTCACGAAAACAAGTTTCATATTGAAAAATACCCTCGCAGCCGCAGCTCATTCTTTTCTGTTCGAGCGCCGAGCTGCCTGGCGAAGTCGCTGCTTGCACCGACGCGCGGCTGCGCGGCCCGGCTCCGCCGAGAAGCTCCGCTCGCACACGAGCCTCTGCGTCCTCGGCACACAGCCTCCGCGACGGGGGCCCAGCTCCCGCCGCGGCGGGCGGCCAGGTGGGCAGAGGAAACATGTTTTAGATTCGCGTGTCGAAAGCGCACCGCGCGAAGCTTGAATTAACCAGGGAAGGAAAAGGAAACAAGAGGGCGAGCCGCAGAACGAGACCGGGAGGAGCAGAGGGAACACTCCCTCGAGCCGACGGGGGCTCCGGCACCCCGCCCTGCCCCCCTGCAGGCCGGCCGCCCCTCGTGGTCGCACTCGTGATCGCACTCTTCGACCACACGCAGGGGCGACCCCAGCAGGCAAGAGCGACCTCCGGTGCGCGGGCAGGCCACATCCACGTGCGCAGGCCAGCGCAGAGGGGGGACCCCTTGTGAGCCCGCACCAGGAGGTCCCTCCGGCAAAGGGCCGCGCTCTTGCGCAGTTCCCCCGGGGCCGGAGGCGACCCGAGGAGGAGGAGAAGGAGGAGGAGGAGGAGGAGGAGGAGGAGGAGGAGGAGGAGGAGGAGAAAGGGGGAGGAGGAGGAGGAGGAGGAGGAGGAGGAGGAGGGAGGAGGAGGAGGAGGAGGAGGAGGAGGAGGAGCAGGAGGAGAAAGGGGGAGGAGCAGGAGGAGGGAGAGGAGGAGGAGGAGGACGGGTCGCCGAAGTCCTTCGGAGAAACCCTTCGGAGAAGCCCCGAGAGAGAGAGAGAGAGAGAGAGAGAGCGAGAGAGAGAGAGAGCGAGAGAGAGAGAGAGGAATACAACGAGAAAGAGAGATACTTGAGCTCTCATTATGCACAAATCTAGAACTGTGGAGATACCGAGGGGTACACATACGGACCTATACATATTACCATGTACCTCTATATATATATATGTGTATACAGAGAGAGAGAGAGAGAAAGAGATAGAGAGAGAGACATTGAAATAGATATAGAGAGAGCAGAAAGAGAGAGAGAGAGAGAGAGAGAAAGAGAGAGAGAAAGAGAGACAAAAAGAGAAATATAGAGGGTGTGAGAGAGAGGGAACTAACAAACCATAGAGACATAGAGAGGAGAGGAGAGAAAGAGAAAGAGAGAGAGAAAGAGACAGAGAGAGGAAGAGGAACGGAGAGACAGAGAGAGAGAGAGACAAAGAGAGAGAGAGAGAGAAAAACAAAGAGAGAGAGAGAGAGAGCGAAAGAAAAAGAGAGAGAGAGAGAGGGAGGGAGAAACCCAATCAGCTTGTCGAAGGACCCGACCACCTGCAGTTGTAAGGGCCGCAGCTGCGAGAGTCGTGAGCGGTGGAGCCGCCCTTCAGGGCCTCTGAAACGCGTGTGGGTGGGGTGGGGAGCCGAATGGGGTATGGGTACGCCACGCGGGCAGTGCTGCTGAGGCCTCCGGTGGAGGTCGCCATGGAGCCCACGAAGCGCGTGAGTGGTGTGCCGAATCGGGTGCGGATGCGTCATGCGGACTGTGCCGCCGGGGCCCTCAGCGGAGCTCCCCATGGAGCCACGAAGCGTGCGGGGTGCGCGCAGCCGACAGCTGCTGGCGAAGCCAAAACCTGCTGGTACCGCTACTCCCGGGACCTCTCACGGGGTGCGTTCTGGCCAGGCTTCTGAGGCGAGTCCAGCCGTGGCGACGAGGGCCTCCCAGGAGGCCCAAAATAAGCGAAAACAGGGGAAGGGTAGCATTCCTGAGTTTTTGCGTTGGCCAAAATCCGAGCGACAGGGTTCGTAGCGTCTAAACGTCAGACGGCGAGACATAATACATTTAGTACTACCTGCGCGTGCGAACAACAGCTCTAATTCCCATCACCTTGGCAGACTAAACGGGAAGGGTCGGTCCGAAGAAAGTGCGGAAAAGTCGGGAGGACCTCGCGGGCATAGTCTGAGACTTGCAGGCGTCGGCAAGGCAGTCCCCTCCCACATCCCTCCTCCTCCTCCTCCTCCTCCTCCTCCTCCTCCTCGACTCCACCTCCCTCCTGATTCGTCGTCGTCGCAGAGCTGGCAAACCCAGACATGCGATGTCCTCTTTTTTTTATACGGCGTCCCCCGAAATCCCGACCCATTCCCCGGGACCGGCCCTTCACCCCGAGTCGTTGTGTAAAGGTCCCAGGGCCCAGTGAGGGCTCCCAGAGGCCGAAAACTGTGACCAACATCCCGCCCCGATGTTTCCAAACCCTCTGCGCAGCGCTTATCTAACCCCTCAGAGAATCGTTTATCCAACCCGCCCAGTTGTTCCGAACCCTCTGAGCATCGTTGATCCAATCCCGATCCCCAACGGCATGGCCTTGGCCCCACTGGCCGCGACACCTCCCTAGATGGGGATCTGGGCCGCTGCCTTACATAGGGTTTCGGGGGGGGGGGTCCTCCCCAACTGGGGTGGTAAAACGGTGGGGTTCGGGATGGGGATGGGGATGGGGATGGGGATGGGGATCGGTTCAACGAGACTGACCCCAATCATCCGACTGCTCCAAATTGTTCGATGCGTGGACCCCGGAAGTCTGGACCATTTCCCTGTAGGGCCGGCTCCACCCCAAGTCGGTTTTGACGGCCACGAGGCCTGGAGAGGGCCCCAAGCAGGCCGAGAACAGCCGAAAGCCGCCCGCTCCAGCGTTTGGCCTCCAAGGCCCCAGAGCGGAGGAGGCGGAGGAAGAGAAGGAGGAGGAGGAGGAGGAGGAGGAGGAGGAGGAGGAGGAGGAAGAGGAGGACTCAAGTCGGACACGGTCATCAGGGTTTTGCACGGGCCTGCAGCTGGAGACGGAGCAGTCTCAAGCTCGGAGGCCTTCAACCTGGCGAAGGTGCAGAAAGAGCTCGGGGTCAACGGATGCCATGTGTGCGACGACGGCGCGAAGGCGCCTGCGGAGTACCTCCAGAAGGGGGGCAGCCTGCAGAAGTTCCTCGGGTGGGCCTCGATGGAGCCCGCTGGCCAGTTCTTCGTGCTTGGGCCCGTCGCCCGAGGGCGGCGGGGCTCGCGGTCGGCGACGGGGCAGCTCCCTCGGGCTGCCCCCTCCTCGAGCGCACCCAGGGGGGACAACATCCGCTGATCGAAACCACGGCCACGAGGAGCGCCTGGCCTCGCGATGGTTGCGGGGCGGGCCTCGGGCTGCCCCCCTTCCACGACCCCCTCCGGGAGTTTGCCATCTTGGTCTTCGGCGTGCTCCGAGGAGGCGCCCCCCCCCAGGGCCCCAGCGCCCCCCCCAGGGCCCGAGTGCCCGACTGGCTTTAGAGGCCACTCCCTCGCTCACTCGCCTCCTCCTCCTCCTCCTCCTCCTCCTCCTCCTCCTCCTCCTCCTCCTCCTCCTCCTCCTCCTCCTCCTCCTCCTCCTCCCCCTCCTCCCCTCCTCCTCCTCCTCCTCCTCCTCCTCCTCCTCCTCCTCCTCCTCCTCCTCCTCCTCCTCCTCCTCCTCCACTTCCTCCTCGTTCCTCCTCTCCTCCTCCTCCTCCTCCTCCTCCTCCTCGCTCCTCTCTCCTCCTCCTCCTCCTCCTCCTCCTCCTCCTCCTCCTCCTCCTCCTCCTCCTCCTCCTCCTCCTCCTCCTCATCCTCCTCCTCCCCCCGGAGGCGGCCCGTCCTTCTCGCTCGCCTGCGGCAGCTTCGCGGCCTTGGCCCCCGCGGGCGCGGCGGCCCTCGCCTTGGCCTTGGCCTTGGCCTTGGCCTCCCCCTTGGCCTTGACCGCGGCCTGGCACGGCGGGGCAGCGGCCGCGGCACGAGGCAGGCCGGGCGCGGCGGGCACCGCCCCCGCCCCCCCCCCCCCCCCCAAAAAAAAGGCCAAGCTGGAGCGGAGCGGGGCAGGGCTCGAGCTGAGCAGCGCTTTCCGCTGTCGTGTTGCTGTCGACTTTTCCTTCGTTCCGCGTCTTCGTGTTGTTTTTCGTCTCCGTTTTCGTTGCCGTGTTGCGTTTTGCTTTCGTCGGGGATGGACAGACCCCCCTTTAGTAAAACGTGGTTTAGTGAAAACGACCTGAGGCCCAAACCTGGCGGGCGCAAGCCTGGAAAATAACGGCCGCGGCACCGTCTCGAGAACCGAAAACGGACAATTCACTAATCGACGTGTCACCGTTGGGGGTTCTGTCCACCCCCGATTTCGTTGCCGTGCTGCTGTTCGACGTCGTTTTCGTTTCGGCGTCGTTCTCGTGTTGTCCTTGCTTCGTTTGCGTGGTGTTTTCGCTGTCCTTCGTTGGGTCTCCTCGGCCTCCACGTTCCGTACCTTTCCGCGCAGCAGGTGCCGCCGCGCCTCGGCTGCGGCGACCGCCGAGGGCCGCTGC
Source organism: Prorocentrum cordatum (assembly GCA_963575745.1). Classification (NCBI taxonomy): domain Eukaryota; class Dinophyceae; order Prorocentrales; family Prorocentraceae; genus Prorocentrum; species Prorocentrum cordatum. Next base: position 93,891 of record CAUYUJ010000893.1, read on the forward strand.
GGCGGCCTCGACGGCGGCCGCGCTGGCGGCGGCCACGGCGTGGCCTCCGCCGCCCGGAGGGTGCGGAAGGTGGAGGTCAAAGGGGGCAGGCCTGGAGGCAAACAGGGTTGTTCGTCTGCGTGCTGTTTTCGCTGTCTTTCGCTCTGTCTTCTTCGGAGGCAGCTCCTGGGAGGGCTTCGCCGGAACGATGGAGGCGCTTGCGCCCGAAGAACAGGCCACCTCACCGGACCAGGCCGAACTATGCCCGGAATAAAACCTGATAAAGCCGGATCTAACGGGATTGAGCCAGACGGGGCCAGATCAGCTCAAATGTTACCAGGTACCGACCGCGAAAATACCCGCGCCGAGACAAAATCCAACGCCCCAGGACATGCACCCTAGGTCTTCGCTCTGCCCCTGCTGCGGAGCAACGTCCAAGCGAAAACGGCCCACGACATCTCCACAACACCCTCTTATCGGCGGCGACCGAGGAGGGAAGTGGTAAGGGGCGGGCCTTCTCAGAAGGCTCGGAAGTCCCCTGGCCTTCTGAGAACTGTTCTCGGCCTTCCCCGAAGACGCAAGACACCTCCCAGGAGGCGCGAGAGCTTCTGAGAAGTCCCGCCGCCTTCTGAAAAGGCCTTCTCCTTCTAATTTCCCACCCTCGCTCGCTGCCGGCGTCAGCGTTAGGTCGGGCGTGTCCCCCTACAGGGGGATTTTCGACGATAAATAAAAAATGCTCAAAAAATACTCCAAAACGATCCAGAAATGCGACTGTCCCCAGACTATGTTTGGAGAATTTTTGGATTATTTTTGGTGTATTTCTTATTCTTCGTCGACAATCCCCCTGTAGGGGGACAGGCTCGACTTAACGTTAGCGCGAGCCCTGGATCGAACCAGGGCGGAGCCGGGCCGCCTCGGCACGAAGTGCCGGGAACGGCCTCGACTGCGGCCAGCACGGCTGGGCGAGCGGGCGGCACGGCGAGCGGGCGGCGAGGAGCGGACAAACGCGGAGGGGCGCACCAGGGCCGAGGCCTCCGCCGGCGCAGGCCGTGCTCAACTCGGCCTGCGCCCACGGCGCCGCGGGAATCTCGCCATCGCTCGGACGTCCATTCCCTGTGTGTTTTTTTTCGGTTTCGTGCGTAGGTCTTTCGCCAAAGGATCAAGGATGCTCCTCGATGGTCCTCGCCGAAGGGAACATGCACACGTCCGAGCGATGCCGAGGAATTCCTGGGCGCTCGCTCGCGCCTGCTCTTGCAGGCTGCCCGACACGGGGCCCGCGTGCGCAGACGAGGCCGAGGGATCGCGCCGCCGCGGGCAGGCATCGGCGATGCGGCGGCACCCAGCGACACCCCATCTGCGCGCTCCGGCCCCGTGCGGGAGTGCCGGAACTCTGCCGATGCGGCTGCTACTCCCAGGCGCGGGGGCGCGCTGGGGACGTCTTCGAGGATGGTTCTCTCGGGCTCGGGGATTCCTGGGGCTGTTAGATGCATGTCCTGACTGATATTCCGCCATGAACCCCCGCTACGGGCTCGCTTTTTTTCGCGTGCCAACGGACCGCCGAGGGGCAACATGTTAATCAACTATAGGCGCCCGCAGCAAAGCCCGTGGAGACGCCGCCCGACGTCGCGGCCCCGCTTACCCCACGGAACCCCAGGAATCCAGCCCAGCGCCCGCCCTGGAGCAGGAGGCGCACACGACAATATGGAGTGACAGGGAAAGCAAAACACCGCAACCCCCGCTGGTGTTCCACCATTCTGGCTTCGCTTGACACAAATAAGGATGATGCTGTTTTTGGGGGTAGCCGTCTGGTTCTCTCACAAAGTCTTCCCACTACATGAGCCTCCGCACGGCTAACAAGCATGCTGGATAAACCCTGTAAGTCTGTGTCAATGTAAAATCGCGGTGCTTCGACACGCGGCGATCACCCGCACGCAAATTTGAGATCAAGTTCTCTTCGGGCGTGGTCTCGATCACCAAACTGCGGCACAAGAGAAATAGATGTGTGCCGGACAACGCCGCCAAGCTCCCTCCATGAACGGACCTCCCTGCTGGAAGGGAAAACGCGATGATCCACCATCGGCATTCCATCCGCCACTCTGCGACCCAGCGGCATAGCCCAGAGCGACGCGGCAGACGAAAACGCAGTACGCGCTCCTATGCTCGTCCTCGCGTCCTGGACACAGCAGGCCGCGAGCGCGCCATCCTGGCGACGCCGGCCCCGCGTCGCACACCGGTCTGCCTCGCTGGCGCCCAGGCGCGGAGCAGGGGGCGGAACGGGGGGGGGAATGGTGGGGGCGGGCGGGGGAAAGGACGGGCCAGACCGCTCAACGTTGAATCCAGCAGTCTGGTTTGATCGGACACTGCACCGAAGCGGACCGCATCGGCTCAGAGCCGGAATCGGGCTGACTCGGCGGCTCCGACATGCATCGCAGCGCCATCGGATCGACGCGGGCCCCGGCGGGCGGGGAAGGGAAGGGCGGGGAGGGGAGGGGTGGAGGGAAAAGCCGGCGTCCTCCACGAGGTAGGATCCATAACCGAAATGGCCGCGCGACGTGAAACGCTCGTTCACGTCGGAGCGCACAATCGAGAACACCGTCTCGGGCCGCGTCCCGCGCGGCAAGACGGCCTCGTTGACGCCCCCGCACATCTCGCGCGGCAGCGCCGCGGCGGCCGATGCCAAGCCCCTGAGGATCGCAGCAAGGCCGCGCGCGCCGCGCGCAGGTGATCCCTCAGAACGCGGCGAAATCCAAACTTGCCCACCGCCACTGGCCCGGCCCACCCTGGGCCCAGGAGCGGGGCGCATGCGCCCGTAGGCGACGCCATCCAGACCGCGCAACTGCCAACCCTCGATTCGCCTGAATCGATGAGAAGCGGGGGGAGGTTAGGATATCGCCGCGTGTTCGATGAATTTCGAACCCCACCCCCGCCGCCCATCGAATTGCCTGAATCGTGGATAAGCGAGGGTAGGGTTCGGATTTCGCCACGGGCTCTTGGCTTTGACCACGGCGCGCACCGCCCCTTGGCCCAGGATGGGCCCAGCCAGAGGCGACGGACATGCAAGCGACCCCATCACCCTACATCGCACGGCGCATCTCTGCGGGTTAGTTCCGCCACTAAACCGGGTTTTCCACGGGCCAGGCCCTGTTGACCTCGATCCGGGAGTCGGGCCGCCCGCTCTTGCGGACGCAGTCCTTGCCGACGCACAGGCCCCGCGCGACCTCGGGGAGCCGCTGCGACAGTTCCGGCGCCTCGCGCTCGTGGATGGGGGCCGTCGCCAGCCCGTCGCAGCTGGCGGCCGACGACGCCCAGTGCGATGGCAGTACGGATTGCCTGCGGACGGCCTCCGACGCGCTCTCCAGCCCCCCGCGCGCACCCGCGCGGCGTCGCTGTCTCTCCTCGAAGGCTTGCATGGACGCTTCGCGCGCCTCCATATCCCCCAGCAAGACATTACCCTCGCCTGCTAGCGCGGCTGTCCTATGATCGAGCGACAGCTGTCTGGCATCGACGCGGAGCATCTCGCGCGCTCGCGCACCAGCCCGCCGAAAAGAATATTCGAGAAACTGCGGTGTCTCATCTCTCTGCAATATTGAGTTCCCACCCCCGCTCTGCGAACTCGGCCCCCCTCTCCCTTCGTCGACCCCGCAGCGCCTCTAGCCGCGCATCGCGCTCGCACTTCAGGCACCCCACCTCCTCGGCGCGCGCGGCGCGCGCCTGGGCAACTCAATCGCCCTTGTAGCGCATCGCCATGCGCGGCTAGGACGCGCCCCAGATCCCGAGACATTCCTTCCAACTTCAACATCGGCCAGCCGCTCGACGAGCCGGCCGGCGGAACGCGCGAACACTGGCTCGCCTGCCCGACGATTGCGCCGACCGTGAGTGCGGGGGGGCATGGCCACCGGCCTGCCCTCGAACTGCCCATCGAGCGCAGACAGCATAAGGGCGCGTTCGCCCAGCGCTCGGGGCGCCTTGGCCCCGCGGCCCAGCTCTCTCCCGCAGCGCTCATCGAGCGCGGGCCCCTTCGCCATCAGCTTCCGGGCTCTCGGAGCAGCGTTCCTCTCCGCGTCTTCGACGCCGCCCGCGCCTAGTGATTCTGGAGCGAATCCAGGGCCCCACTCTCGAAGTCACTGGGGTGCGAGACGACCATGAACCCCTGCGTCGCACGTCCATACTGGGCGCGAGTGCCGATCACATCTGGCTTTCCGAGAACCTCCATGTGTCTCCCCAACTTGCCGATGAGCGACTGGAGCATTCTGGGCGCTTCGATGCAGGCATCGGGCCAGGCTGCAAGCCGACGCGCAGGCTGCAACGCCGCCCGCGCATGCTCGCGGCTGCAAACCCTTCGCGTCATCAATGATGGCAGCGCACTCCCAACGCATCAGGACGCGCAAGTAAAATCCCGAGAAAAGCCGATGCGCGTCGGAGATGGCGCGGCCTCGGTCTACGAGGTTAATTACCCAAACCGCCAACGACTTTATTCGCCGGGACCTTGTCAGCAATGCGAAACACAATGCGGAATACATCCACGCTGCTAGCGCCGCCACCCCGACCGATGCATCTCTCGATGCCCAGCCGGTCGAAGGGCGCCCATCTCCTTTCCGCAAGCCCGGCGTCGTCTGCAAGGCCGCGGCAGATCGCCATGTCAAGCCTGCCCTGCAATGGAAAACCATCGCCGGGGTGCAGGCGCCGCGAGATTCGCCACCGTTTGCCTTCGCGTGGCGACGAAGACCCAGAGAGGTTCTGCAAGTGGCGCTGGACCATGTCCACGAACTCGGACTTCTCGCGGCACCCCTGGGCGTTGCCGTTGTCGTCGCAAGAAATAATTTGCTGGCTGACCACAAGGACGAATCCAAGACCGGCGTCGCATCCTTGACGGCGCGTCCTCGGTGTTTCACAGCGTCTGACCAGAGAGATGTTTGTCTTTCACCTGCCCTTCCCAATCCGAGCTCTGGCCGAGCAACCGGATCTCGCCGACCAGCTTCTCTGCCGACAGAAACTCTGGGCTATCCCTGCCTTCTGCTCAAGGCCTGACGTTTCTCGATCCTCCCACTGCTTCAGGTCCCTGCGCGCCTGCAAACGTCGGCGCGACGCCATGCCACGCCGCGGGTCCATGCGGAGCGCCTCCTCGCACGCGCCTTTCGCCTCGCAGGGGCGCGGCAATCGCAGGCTGCACTGCGCCGAGTTCGACGAGCAGGCCACGAGAGCTCCCCGCGAGCTTGAGCATCGCATGCCACCCATGTCCGACAATTCGGGCCTTCTCTGGCCCGTACGAGTCGCGACGCCCCACTTCTCGCTGGCAGCCTGGTACTGTTGCTTCCTGACTAGCCCATTCCCCGGGATCCTCTCAGCCCCTGGACGGTCTCCACAAGATCGTCGATCGAGCACGCAAAAGAAAAACGAACGGCATCCGCGCTGTCACTCCCGGCTGGCTGGGCGGGCAGGCCTCCTGCAGCTATGGCAACAATGTGTACATGTGGGCCTCCCGGGACAAAGCCCACTTCTCACCCCCGAGGACACAGATGGAAAAACCCTTCTCGTTTATTTATTACGCGCGACGCCTCGCGCGGTCCAGGCCCATGAACCCATTGACCCGCGCATCGGCGTCACGCACCATTTGCTGGTGCTTGTCCTCGATGTAGTAGCGGTGGGTCTCGGCCCTGGAGTGGTGAAGCACACCGAGATTGAGTTTCAACGACTGGCTCGCCTCGCCCCACAGATAAATCACCCCCCCTCTCATCAAGTTTCCTCGCGAAGCCTCAAAGTTCGGCATCGCCGGCCAACATTTAGGACGCACTGGCAGCCCGTATGTTGGGATCCAGATCCGCCACTGTGCGTACCAGTAGGGATTTTGTAAGATGTCATGCCCAGCGCTGGCTGGTAGATGTGTTGCAAAGTGTCTAAGAGCGCCATCCTCTTCCCAAACGGACGCCCATACGCCCCCCATCCAGGGTCGCAAAAGAATGGGCTTCTGTCAACACGGGATCGAATCTTCCAAGGAAGCACAGGAGGGCCCCAAGAGGGCCCACAGAGGGCGCGCAAGGGCCGGAAGAGAGAACTTCACGGGCACCGAAATGGCTCCACGGGGTCCCCAAGGGGGCCCCGAGAGGGGCTCAAAACGGGCACCGCTGGCCAAAAAGAACCCTGCAACAGCCCAAGGAGCCCCACGGAAGGCCCCAAGATGCCCTGCGAGGCCCTCAGGACAGCCCAGGACAGGACCCAAAGGCGATCTCGGGGCCGCCCAAGAGCGCCCCGTCAGACCACGAAGACGGACACGAAGAAGGGGGAGCTCGGGCGAATGGAGTCAAAGATGGAGGGGACAATAGTAGAGGGCAGAAAATCCACCCCGATAATACCGTCGGGGCGTTGACCTAAGGAACCCAAAATAAGGAACGAGGCCCCTGTTCTCCAGAAGTTCAACTTCGACTTCCCATCGAAAATCCAAGGATAACCTTGGGCAAAATGAAAAACAATGAAGGAACACGGAGCCCCTCCCCAATGAAAAGGGTTCCTTATTCAGAACCCCGACTGTAACCATCCCGACACGCGAGGCCGTTTAGTAAACGCGCCCAAAGAAGGAATCGAACGGGGCAAGGCATTTTAGTAAACGCCCAGGGCCGTTTCGTAAACGCCAATTGTCCGGTCTGGGTGGTTTTCCTCCCTTGAAATAGCAGCGGACGGGGACAACGGCGGAGGCAGGAAGAACGCCACAGCCCTCCCAAGGCTGCAGACGACAGCCATCGCACGCGACAGCCTGCTGCGCGGCGCTCGACGGGTCGCCGCTCCGAGCGCCGCACCAGCAAGGCGGCGAAACTTTCCGCAAGCAGGCGGATATCCTGAGCATTCTCTTCGGGAGGAGGGCACAGGGTGAAATCCATATGGGCGTGTGCACCTCGAAGACCAGGCCGTCTCGTGATTCACCTTTTGCAGATTCAAGCCTCGAACATACATCGATTCACCCTTTGCCCTCCACCCAAAGAAAATGCTCGGACATTGGAGGCCAACTTTTTGACAGGGGGGGTGGCCGGCGCCACGCTGGACCGTGCCCTGGCTGCTCAGAAGCAAATTCTTGAATAGCGTCACCTCTTCTGTGGTGGCCGTGATCCTTTGCGAAAGCGGCCCGTACTCATCTCGCACGCGCTGATTAATCCGACGGATGACATTGCATATCACCCCCATTATTCGCGAGTCTTTATGTGCGGGCCTGGTCGTGCAACGCGAGCACCAACACTGGCAAAATACGACCCTAGCGTTCGTAATTTCGCATCTCGTGCACACCCTCCAGAAAGGACGCCTCGCTCTACCTATTATGTGGCGGCAGAAATGCGAATCACCGACTCTTCTTCTAAGGAGGACCCAACAATCATTTGAATAGAACAGCGCATGCTGAAACGAGCGTCGCTTCTCAGTTTGGACCCGCCACCTGTATGCTTCGCCTGCTTACTCTCGCCGGGTGTGGACAACGCCAACGTATTCACGTCTTCACCGTGCGGCCAGCCTGGAAAATCCTTCAGGACGAGGTCCGCGATCTGAGCCACATACCAGCTGCTTCAACCAAAGCGGCTACAGCACTGCTAGTGAGGACGCTTTGATTCAACACACGTGGGCATGATCACACTCCGGGGGAGAGGCAACCCTGCCAAACCTGCCCTGGGGATAGTCCAGGCCTTGGCACTGCTGGCGGGACCCGTTCAGCTGCTAATAGTGTACTTGGCCTGGGGCGAATATCCTCAGAGTCAGGCAAGGGCGTCGATGCCGATGCAACAAATCTCACCAGCCATGAGGGCGCAGGTCATGTAGGACGCTTCACCTCCCAATCCCCTTCTTGGCTTTCGGGGATGGGACGGATTTGCTAATACCCCCACCGCCCGCCTCTGGGTCTCGAGAGAGCGGGTGCCCAATCGAGTTCAAATATGGCATTATCTGCCCGATATGACCTCCAAAATGGAACAAGAACGTCCAAGATGACTCGGGATGGTGTCCAGCATGCCTCTACGAACTGCTCCAAAGCAGGACAAGTGGCTACGATGCCTCCCAGGGATACCCCTAATGGACTAACATCTATCAAGCAATGAAACAATCAAAACTGTTCAAGCGAGCCCTAACAGCTAAGAGTTCCCAAAAGGGCTCCAAGACGCCCCCGAAGGCCCCCGAGAGCGCCCCAAGAACGTCCCAAGACGGCTCTGGGAGGTGATTGTCTGGTACCGACGGGGAAGGAGGGGGGCTAGACGATCTCTCCGATCTCATAATCAGGATCACTGAAAACACGTGGTTGATTGCTGCTGCTATACCGATGGTATTCTTGGGATGCGTCTTGGCCAAGATAGTTCCACTATGTTCACAGTCACTCTGAGTTTGTCTCCAAGACTGCACAAGATAGCACAAGATTTGTTTTTTTTCCGAACTTAGGATCTCTTAAAATAAGGACTGTTAGCGCCCCCATCAGCCAGTTACAATCCTTGAGGAAACTGCACATCTTAAGCATGGGTCGACAGCGGAATCCTCTTGCCGAGCAGCAGCAGCACTGCGAGCCCGAATTTCGCGAAGTGCACCGAGGCACGGCACATTTGGATGCAAAAAAGATCGTGCACTGGCACTGGCGACGATTTCTCTAGCAAAATTGCGCCGCTAGATCTCTGGACCTCTCGGCCGGAAGAGCCAGCCCGAGGGCAGCAGGAGACGTGACCGGGGGGGCTCGGAAACGATGCGGGCAGCAGCAGCAACTTGCGATTTGTCGACCCGCACGGCTGTGCAGCACATTCCCTGGTTCAGCGGCATGTGGTCTGTCTGTGGCGCGCAAACCGTCGCGACTCTGAAAATGACGTGGCAGGGGCTCTGCACACGCGAATGCGCAAACTTGGCAGCGTCAGGGGTGCGCGCGCCGGCTACTCCTGCGCCTGGCCCCGTCGCTATGAAACGGAGCTCCCCAGCGAGAGCAAGTCTGGGTCGGCAGCCGAAAGGGACCAGGCAGTGGTGTCACACACCCCTTACTACCCCTGCTGCGATGCTGAGGTGTGAGTTGCCAAGGCACGCCGCCCAGAAATCGCCGCCGAACCCGGGCAGCGCCGCTCGAGGGGAGTCTTGGCCGCGGTTCTAGCTCATACTGGCTGCGTGCGGAAGCTCGCCAATGCGCACCCCCCTCCCCATCCAGAGGCGCGGCACCGCTCCCAGTGGCTACGCCTGGTGAAACGACACGGCGGCCAGGGGCGCGACAGGCGCTCACTGACCCAGAGCCCAGGGAATCTAACCTCGTGGCGAGGCCGAGATGTGAGGTTCAGCATGTGCACAACAATAGCATGGAAGGCAGAGGAACAGACGGGGCGAACATAAGGAAAACGAGGGGTGAACAGCCTAACACATAGCCCCTAGCAAGGCCAGGGCCCAGGCAGAGGAGAGCAGGAGGGGGGGAGGGGGGAAAGGATACTCTGTAGCACCTGGCCAATGTGCTTAAAAAACGGTTGTCGGTAAAAAAAAAAAAGCTGGCCGTACTCTGCCACTTGGTTCCGAAAGTCGATGCGACGTACGGCACGCTGCGGGCGAGTCCTGCAGGTAGGGTCTACCAAAACAATGCGGTGCAAAAGTCACTGCGGCAGCAGTCGCAGAGACGGTCACCTGTGACACACATTTTTTATAACAGGTACCAATCAGTAGCTGCAAACGGATGCTAATGCTTGCATTGTTCAAGCCTACCCATGCGCCAATGCACTATCAAGTTCGCTTGCGTTGATCAACCCAATCAATGGTTGAACGTGTTTGTCCCCCAATTCCGAAGATCACATGTATCCAGAATCTGATTAGCCCTCCCAGCGTTCCCCCTCCACCAGTAACGCATGATGGGTGCAAGCTGGCCGATCATAATGTACATGGCCAAATCGAACTTGGATAACTGGCGACAACGACGATACACGAATCGATTTTGCGCGAGCAATAATTATTCTGGACATCATCCAGGATGGAGCGAAGCCGCTGCCACGAACACTTGGCTATGACGAGGTCGGCTTCCGTGAGCCTCGTGGCATGAGATAGCCATTGAATTACTGCACTACGTTCCCGCAGAAGGCGAACACACCCAGAGCCGACGGGAGAGCAAATGGCACCCGCCCGCCAAAAGTGAAGCGCCACACGATGATGAAGCCGAGGGATAGCAGCAACAAGCATCATACAGATCAGAGACATCTACACAAATCTGCAATCGGTCACAGTCCGCGGCACGGCGCTGCGACAGATGCCCATGAGGTGGCCTTTGTCGCCCTATCTGCCGCTCACGGCACTGCACCGTAGGACGGCACGGGCTACACTGCTGGCAACACACAATCCCCGATCGAGCACTAGGCCTGGTTCAATACTGGAATACTGGACTCGGCTGGAAAAGTGTTGATTGTGAATCAGAAGCGGTCCTAAGTCGTGCATGGAATGCCTCTCTGGAACGCTTCGGCATTGCAGGCAGCTTCGACTCAGCGACGTAGCCGGGGCTCCACCTGGCAACAACATGCACAAGATAGTTCCGGCCAGGGCTTTGATGCAAAACCGCGCGACCAGATGCACCTGGCGACCGTATGCACAATCACTGCTGGCAACGACGATCGCCACACGGGCAGCCTACGTCCCCATGCTGGTAGCATCCACCGTCCAGGCTGGTAGCATCCACCGTCCAGCGATCGCCATCGGAGGCGGCCCCCTCCAGCTCTCGAGCCCTGGCCCACGCGTCGGAGGCCATGGTGGTGGAAGTCGCCGCGAACCTGGGCGCCACCTTCCCGCCGCCCGCGCGGCCGCCTCCCGAGCGCCGCGGGCTCGCCACGGTCAGGCCGGGGAAAAGCAGCGACTCCGTCGCGGGGCAGTGCGCATAGTGCCGGTGCCAAAAAGCGGCCGGGCCCCCGAGGGCGTGGCTCCGGAGGCGCCGCAGGGCCGGCGCCACGCTGCGGCCAAGGCCCCGCCGCGGAGACGCCGCGCGCGCCGTCAGCCTGTGAGGCGGGTGGTCCTGGCAGCACGGCTCCGCCCAGGATCCGCCAGAGGGGCCGCGGCCTGCGGCCACCGCGGCGAGGTCCAGGGCGGGGACCCGAGGCGCGCAGGGGGCCAGCCCCGGCGCCAGCACGGAGCTCGCCGCGGCGGCGGCGGGAGGGTCCATGGCGCGCGCAGGGGCGGAGAGAGAGGGGCGAGAGAGGGGCGATTTGGCTCGATGGCCCCTCTCTCGCCCCTCTCTCTCCATGGCTCGCCGCGGCGGCGGCGGGCGGAGAGAGAGGGGGGCGATTTGGCAAGAACTTCTGCGCTTGAGCCAAAATGGCTACGGAGATGGGCCATCATGAATAGCACAAGATGGGCCATAATGAATAGCCTTCGACATGCCTCCAAAACGCACCTCAAAACGGTCCCAAGGCGGCCCCAAAAGGCCTGGAAGTCTCCAAACTACGCAATCAAGAGGCTAAACTCATTCAAAGACTCATTCTGCTAAATTTTTGTGCCGTCCCGCACTTTCTTTTCCTCATGGTTTCCAAGGCCTGAAGGTTGCCCCCAGAGGGCCCCTAGAGGGACCCAGAAAGGCTCCCATACAGCCCCAGAGGGCCCCCGAAGGCGCCAGTGGGGATACGCAAAACGCCGACCAGTGTAACGTCGATGCCGTGCCATTGGAACTCTGAAGGACCGCATCATCATGGTTAGGCGGGCGCTTACCATCAGCCGCCAATCTCAGCGCCCCTCAAACGGGGACTCCACTAACGGGTACTTTGGCCAGTGACCCAGCGAACCCAGCCCTTCCCGATGTGGGCAAAGCTGCAATGCAAGAAAAAGGCCCTAAAGTGGCAACGTTCGGCAAACATTCAAAGTGCCCGTTAGTAAGTACCCGTTACGGTGCCGTTGACAATCCGGACGCGGAGGGAGCCGGGGTGCTCGGAGAGCTGCCGTGGACCGCCAGTTGGCAGCACGGGGTGGGGGGCGAGCGAGCGAGGCCAACCAGCCACCTGGCCACCATCAATCCATATCCTCGGTGGCCATGCTCTGCCGCTGAACCGGAGCTCAGGGAAGAACTCGCCGTTTCCACCCAGGCCCCCCCACCCGCACCCACCCGCGTTGCCCGAAGAATTGCGACGATGATGGTGGTGTTTTAGACTCGTTGCCCTCACTAGCGACATCAGCGTCGTCGTCGTCATCGTCGTCGTCGGTGTCGTCCTGGTGGTGGTGGTGTGGTGCAACAATGTGGTACAATCTAGGCGGTGCACTCCACGTGGTGCAACCCATGTGGCGCAACGTGACGCAACGCGATGCAACGCGATACAAAGCGATGCAAAGCAATGCCAAGCAATGTAAGGCAATGCATCGCAGAGCAACGCAAAGCAAGACAAGCAATGCACAGCAGTGCACAGCAATGCAGAGCACTACGGGGCCATGCAAAGCTGTTCCACGGCAGAGACGAGTGGCGACGGCGACAACATAGGCGCCAGACTGACCGTCAGGCCCAGACGGCGGGCGGCGACGAGGCGGCGACGGGGCGGCGACGGCGACAGCATGGCCGCCAGACCGACCGTCAGGCCCAAGACGGCGGGCGGCGACGAGGCGGCGACGGGGCGGCGACAGCGACTGGCTAGCCGCAGGACCGCCCGTCGGGCCAAGGTCACTGGGATTCCTCGGGCCAGGAGGTGAGAACGCCCCAGGTGCAAGCACTGCACGGGAAAGGATTCGCACTGTCCGTTCATGATCATGCTTGTTGGTACGTGTGTCCTCGTGCCCATGTTATCACTAATAATACTCGTCGCTGTCCGCTTCTTCTTATTATTGCTAGTGATTCTTCTTCGTCGTGGTCAGCACCCTTCGCTCGTCCGTCGTCCATCGCCGTCGTCACCCACTGCCTCGCCATCGTCGCCGATGCCGTCCACGTCGTCGCGGTGGTCATCATCGCCATCGCTGCGGTCGCGGTGGCCGTGTCGCCGCGGCCGTCGCCCCCTCTTTCTGGAGGCTCACGGGGGCGCGAGCGCGAGAGTTCGATCCTCAGGGCCGCGCCCCCGAGGCCGCGCCCCTGCGCCGCAGCTCCCGCCCCTCCGCGTCCAGCCGCAGCAGCCACGCCCTGTGCATCGGCAGCCGCGCCCTCGCCGCCGCCTCCTCCGCCTCCGACCGCTCCCGCGGCGCCGCGGCCTCCGCGCCGCCCTCGCCCGCGGGCGGCCTGCCCGCGGGCGCCGCCGCCTCCTCCGCCGAGGCCTCCGCCGCCTCCGCGCCCGCGCCCGCCGCGCGCAGCGCCGCCTGCAGGCGCTCCGCCTCCCGCTGCAGCTCCGCGGCGCGCCGCCGCGCCTCGGCCACCTGCCGCGACAGGGCGCCGTGCTCGTCCACTGCCGCCTCGCGGGGGCAGCGAGCGACCATAGCCACATCGAGGGCTCACCATCAACGAAGCCCTGCGCGTGCCAGTGATCGCCAGAGCACCGAAGCCAGCTCAGTGCTGGCTGTGGTCGGCGCGGCGTCCCAGGACTGTCAAATCAACAACGACCACAACCAATGTTTTGGTGCCGAGGCCAGTGGATTCTCCCTTGGCGGCGGGGCGGAGGAGGAGGACGAGGAGGAAGAGGATGCGGAGGAGGAGGGAAGAGGAGGAGGAGGAGGAGGGGGAGGAGGAGGGGGAGGAGGAAGAGGAGGAGTGGTTGTGGTTCTCTGCTGTGCCCGGACGCCTGCATCTCCGCCTGCGCGGCCGCGATCTGCCCGCCGAGCGCCTCCGCGCCGCTGCGCTCCGCGCCCAGCTCGCGCTCCAGCTCCGCCAGCTGCGCCTCCAGCGCCGCCCTGCGCGCCTCCACCTCCGAGCGCGGCGCCGCCGCGGCGGCCCCCGCGGCCCGCACGCCCGCGGCGGCACCGGCCTTTGGGCAGGGAGGGCCGGAAGGCACCGGGCAGCCCCGCCGCTCGGCTGCGCGGCAGCAACGACCGCCGAGGCCGCCGCGCGGCAGCTGCCGCCCGAGAGGAGGCGCGCGAGGTGGAGGTCGAGGGGGGCCCCTCCGTCGGGGGCGCGCCCCGGCCCAGGGAGAGCCCGAGGCGGGCTCCGGCCGTGGCGGCGGAGGGGACGAGGGAAGCACGGGCGGCGAACAGATCCTGCAGGGGCAGCGATATAGGGGGGGGCTCCTCCTCCTCCTCCTCCTCCTCC
>CAUYUJ010000894.1:2500-27500 GCA_963575745.1 Prorocentrum cordatum
TCAATGAAGACGGCCGTAGGGAGGGGTGCCAACGCACCTCCGCAACTCAAACCTTCAAGACCTGCAGGCGCCACCTGCCACCATTCACTGCTTTCCTCCTCGGGGCCGTGAACGGGATTTGTTCCCCTGCCGGCTGCTTGTAACTGCCAACGTCAGTTCACCTCCGCATTATGGCGCATTGGCCACCCCCCGTTCTTCCACCAAGGCGTCGCATGTGCCGGCGTGATGCAGTCGCCCCCTCTCCCCGACCCCTATCGGGGTGATGTTTCGATCCGTGCCGCCGCGGCGTCACATGTGCCGCCGTGGTGTCACTTGTGCGGTCGCTCCCGCTCCCCACCCCTTTTGTACCCGAGCACTTCAAGGACTGTAAACCGCAGGCTGGGGCACGTCAACACCTACCGTCCCCGATCTGCTTCTCGGACATCCGCTTCGACCTTCCTGCCCTCTTCCCCACCCCGACCCAGTGAGGACCATCATAGGCCTCACCTGCGAGGACCATCATACATAGGACTTTTAATACATGATTAATATATGAATAAATGTATGCATGAGCTCATCGTTATCTTTAATACTAAATCCCTGCATTTTTAATACATGATCCGCACGCGGAGCATGTATTAAAAACGGCACTGTAGGCCTCACGCCCCTCGCGGCTGCCATCATCGGGGCCGCTTGGGCCGCCCTCTCCCCCTAGTGCACCAGCACGTTACGGCGTCAGTTGCCGCTGGAGGGGGCCGAGGCTCTCCCCACGGTCCCTCGGCCAACGAACACGGCCGTAGGGTTAAGTCGGGCCTGTCCTCCTACAGGGAGATTTTCGACGAAAAACCAAAAATACCCCAAAAATAATCAAAAAAATAATCCAAAAATAATCTGGGGACTGTTTTTTGAGTATGTTCTTTACCTTTTTGGGGCATTGTTGGGGTATTTTTTATTTTTCGACGAAAATCCCCCTGTAGGGGGACACGCCCGACATGACCGTAGGGAGGGGTGCCAACGCACCTCCGCCACTCCGACCTTCAAGGCCTCCAGGCGCCACCTGCCACCGCTCACTGCTTTCCCCCTCGCCGTCGCCCTCGTCCTCGTCGTCGCCCTCGTCCTCGTTCCCCCTCGTCGTCGTCCTCGTCGTCGTCCTCGTCCTCGCTCTCGCGGTGTGCTTCCGCTGGGCGGCCCAGGCGCCTCGCCGCTGCCGAGGTGCCCGTCCCCGCCGCTCAGGAACCGGAGCGCCTCGCTCGCCCCGCGCGCGCGCGCCAGCGGCGAAGGGGGACGGACGGGCCAGTGGCCAGCGAGGAGCCGGAGGAGCCGGAGGAGGGAGCCGGAGGAGGGAGCCGGAGGAGCGAAGGGCTGGAGGAGCCGGAGGAGGGAAGGGCTGGAGAAGCCGGAGGAGGGGAGGGCAAGGGAGCCCAGCGTAGGGGGGCAACGTCGTTACCAACAACGGCGAGAGACCCCGAGGGGAGGGCAAGGGAGGGCAAGCCAGGTGCGCTCGCGCCATGCCCGCGGGTCGCAAGAGCAGCGTGGACACGTGAAGCAGGAGGGCGGACAAAGCAGATTGGGTTCAGGCCCGCCCGAAGAACAACAGAAGATGGCAAACACAGATCGACCCTTGAAGTAGGCAGGCGCTTGAAATAGATTGGGATCTGGGAATCCCGAAATATCTACTTTCAACGACTGGCGTGCATCTGGCATCTTAACCCTTCCTCTTCTCTATCCGCCGACCTGGACCTGGAAGGAGGCGGGAAGAGGACGGAAGGGGGAAGACGAGGAAGGAGGGGAGGAAGAACAAGGAGGAACAGGAGGAGGGAAGTGAGTAGGATCACGGAGGGAGAGGGAGGGGGGATGCTAAGAAGAGGGAGGAGAGACGAGGGGGAAGGAGGAGAAGGAGGAAAAAGAGGAGGGGAACGACCGTCAGAGGGAGGAGTAGAAACAAAAAGAGAGGAGGAGGAAGACGGGGAGGAAGAGGAGGAAAGGAACCAGAAACCAGAAGAAGGAAGAGGAATAGGAGGACGAGAAACTTATGTAGAAGCAGGAACGGGGAGGACGAGGCGGAGGAGAAGGATAAGGAACTATAAAAAGAGGCGGAGGAAGAGGAGGCGGAGGACAAAGAGGAGAACGGAGAGGCAGCCCAAGAGGGAAGAGGGGGACAACGGCGAGGGCGAGGAGGAGGGAAAGGACAACGAGGAGGACGAGGCCCTCGAGGACGACGACAACGACGACGACGACAAAGACCAAGACAAAGACGACGACGACGACGACGACGACAAATACCAAGACCAAGACCAAGACCAAGACGACGACGACGACGACGACGACGACGACGACGACGACGAGGACGACCCTCTCGCGGCGGGCTTGCTGGGCGCGGGCGCGTTCTCCACCAGGAACACGCCGCAGTCCGCGGCGTTCTGCTGCGCGGGCGCGCGCTGCACCGTGCCCGCGCCGAGGCCGCTGACGTCGAGACCCTCGGCCGCCTCGCGGCACGCGCCCGCCGCCAGGCCCGCGGCGGCGGCGATGGCGGCGGAGCCGGCCCCCCCCTGTGCGATCCGTCCCGCCCGGGCCTCCGCTCCCTCCACATCAAGGGTTCTCCTCCTCCTCCGCCGCCTCCTCCTCCTCGTCCGCCCTCTCCCTCCCCTCTCTCTCTCTCGGGGACGGGGGGGAAGGACATGTACCCGAGCTCCCCAAATGGCCATTTCCCAAATGAAATATGGTATTGAAGAATTTGTTTTTCGCGACTGGGCCCTCCCGCTCAGCGTCGGGAGGTCTCAAATGGATTTTCACCCCGGAACCGCTCCAGGGTGAAAATCCATCTGGAACCCTCCCTCAGCGCAAAACGGCTCTCTCGGGGACGGGGGGGGCGTACCCGAACACCCAAAATTGAAATTTTCCAAATGAAATTTCTTATTGGGGAGCTTGCTTTTCGCAGCTGGGCCCTCCCGCTCAGCGTCGCGAAAACCCAAATGGATTTTCATCCCAGAACCGTTCCGGTCAGGGGTGAAAATCCATATGGAACCTTCTCCCAGCGCAAAACGGCTCTCTCGGGGATGGGGGGGAGGAAGTGTACGCGAGCTCCCAAAATGAGCATTTTCCAAATGAAATTTCTTATTGGATGGCTTGTTTTTCGCGGCCGGGCCTTCCCGCTCAGCGTCGGGAGGTCTCAAATGGATTTTCACCCCGGAACCGTTCCAGGGTGAAAACCCATCCGGAACCCTCTCCTAGCGCAAAACGGCGCTGTCGGGGATGGGGGGGTGTACCCGAGCCCCCACATGGGCCATTTTCCAAATCAAATTTCGTATTGAGGGAGCTTGTTTTTCGCGGCTGGGCCCTCCCGCTCAGCGTCGGGAGGTCTCAAATGGATTTTCACCCCGGAACAGTTCCAGGGTGAAATCCATCTGGAACCCTCTCCTAGCGCAAAACGGGCGCTGTCGGGGATGGGGGGAGGAAGTGTACGCGAGCCCCCAAAATGAGCATTTTCCAAATGAAATTTCATATTGGGGAGCTTGTTTTTCGTGGCTGGGCCCTCCCGCTCAGCGTCGGGAGGTCCCAAATGGATTTTCACCCCGGAACCGTTCCAGGGTGAAAATCCATCTGGAACCCTCTCCCCGTGCAAAACGGATTTCTCGGGGACGGGGAGAAGTGCACCCGAGTTCCCAAAATGGTAATTTTCCAAATGAAATTTCTTATAGGTGATCCTTTTTTCTCGCGGCTGCAAGGATCTCAATAAGGCCTTCTGCGAGGAGCCCAGTAAGGCCTTCTGTAAGGAGCTGAATAAGGCCTTCTGTAAGGAGCTCAAGGCCCTCTTTAAGGAGCTCAATACGGCCTTCTGTGACGAGCTCAAGAAGGCCTTCTGTAAGGAGCTCAATACGGCCTTCTGTAAGGAGCCCAAGAAGACCTTCTGCAAGGAGCCGAGCAAGGCCTTCTGTCAAGGAGCCGAGTAAGGCCTTCTGTAAGGAGCCCAATAAGGCTTTCTGTAAGGAGCTCAATCAGGCCTTCTGTAAGGAGCCCAATAAGGCCTTCTGCAAGGAACTCAATAAGGCCTTCTGTAAGGAGCTCAATAAGGCCTTCTGTAAGGAATTCAAGAAGGCCTTCTGTAAGGAGCTTAATAAGGCCTCCTGTGAGGAGCTCAATGAGGCCTTCTGTAAGGAACTCAATAAAGCCTTCTGTAAGGAGCTCAAAATGGAACCAAATAATTTTCACCCCGGAACGGTTCCAGGGTGATTCTGGAACCTGAAACGGTCAGCGTCAAGCTTCCAGAATCACCCTGGAACGGTTCCAGGTGATTCCGGAACGTGAAACGGTGGATTTTGCCTCCCACCCCCTCCTCTTCATCATGATATTCCCCCTCCTCCTCCTCCTCGATCCTGCTCCTCCTCCTCCTCCTCCTCCTCCTCCTCCTCCTCCTCCTCCTTCCTCCTCCTCCTCCTCTCCTCCTCCTCCTCCTCCTCCTCCTCCTCCTCCTCCTCCTCCTCCTCCTCTCCTCCTCCCTCCTCCGCCCCTCCGCCTCCCCCTCCGTTTCCCTCGATTCTCGTCATCGATCCTCCTCCTTCTCCTCCTCCTCGATTCTCGTCCTTCATCCTTGTTCTTCTTCTTTTCCTCCTCCTCCTCCTCCTCCTCGGTTCTCCTCCTCAATCCTCCTCCTCCTCCTCCTCCTCGATCCTCCTCCTTCTTCCCCCGCCCTATCACCGTGAAACCACCTCGACGGCAGCGACCCACGACAGAACTGTGCATCCGCCGGAGCACCCCAACCACGCAAACCCCGAGCCTCCGCAGCACCCCCCCCGCCCCGCGGGGCCCACACCTCCGACCGGCCACGATGCTCTCGCAACGTGCACCTCCGGGGGCCGAACCCTCCTTCTCCGGGACCGTTTTTTCGTCCTTCGAATTTTTGTTTGGGTCCGCCGAATCTACGAAATCGACGTAGCACGTTCGTAGACCTCATGAGAGCAAGAAGAGCCACTGCCAGCAGAACTCCATGGGACTCCGCTCCTGAAGGCCCCCTTCCGAGCTGGTGGTGCTCCGTTCACGGCACTCTCTGGGAGCGCCGGAGGAGGAGGAGAAGGAGGAGGAGGAGGAGGAGGGGAAAGATGACGATGACGAGGAGCACGGGGAGGCGGAGGAGGGGGTGGACCTAGAATGGCGGGGGGGGGAAGCTGCGCGAGAGAGAGAGAGAGAAAGCACGGCAGCAATGACATGTAGACTGCGGGGCTTATAAATAAGCATACATCGACGCTTGGGCCGAACAGCGGCGACGTCTCTTATATGAGTCGGGAATGCGCGAGCGATCGGAAAAGCTCTGGCGGAGAAGAATGGCCAGGAAGAAGAGGGCCCGTCCGTCCACGAGCGCATTCTAGACGCGGCAGAGAGACCCCGCCGCTGTCTGACCTGACGGGCGCGCGCACGGGGGTCGCGAGCTCATCAAATGCACTGGCGAGCTCGCTCGTGCTCTCCAGGGCGGCACTGGATGACCTCGAGCGCGCGATGATGGCGTGAGCTACCATGCGTCGCATTGCGTGATACTGGTGACCTCGGGCCGCGCGCATGACGTCTGAAAATCTGTCCTGAGACTTAGGCAGCACGGTGGCCCCGGGGTCACGCGAGCGGCGAGTAGACCTGGTGGGCGGGGGAGAAGGTGATGGATATAGATGGACCTCGAGGGGCGCGCGCGCTATTTTGGCGCGCCTCGCGATCCGTCGGACACGCTCCGGACCTCCGTTGGCAACCTCCTCGCTGGGCGCGCCGGGCTCGGCGTGGCTCGTCGGCGCTAGCTGCGCGGAGGGCTGCGCTGGCGCGCCGGCGCGTGACGCGACCTTCCCCCAGCCGCGCGGGTCTTCTTATTATTATTACTCTTTGGGCGGTCAGCGGCGTCGTCCGGAGCGGGATAGCTCTCGCCCTTGATCTTGCCCTTGCCCTTCCAGCAATCACGGCAGCGCGCCCTCGGGGGCCGAAGAGCGCCGCGGCCCGCGCCCTGGTCCAGCGCGGGCGCGGAGTCGACGGGCAAGGCAACGTCGGTCTCCAGCTCGAACTGTGAGCCGCGCTGGTCTCGTCGCACGCGGCCTCGCCAGGTGGCGACCGAGAGTGGCGCTCTGGCGAGCGGCGGCGACGAGGTGGAGTGCGCGGCGCACGCTCGCCCGAAAGTGAAGGGGGGCGCGCTGCGCGCTGCGCGCGGCGACGGCCCCGCCGGCCGCCCATGGCCAGGCGGGCGGCTCTCGGACAGGGGGGCGCGCCGAGCGATGCACCGCCAAGCTCGGCCAACGGATCTCGACCGAATCTGGACCAGGGCCCCGCGCGCATCGGCGCCCCGCAACGCCGGCATTCGCATCGCTGCTGGGGGCCCGCAAACTCCAGAGGCGATAAAGTTTCGTCGTGAAGGTCGCGGGTGCGATGCCCGACGGGGCGTTCGTAGATGTGGGCCTCGGATCATTGGCCGTGGATTCTCCGCGCTTCGAAAGTAATTCCTACGCGGGGCCCAGGGCCCATCGCGTCGACGCTCAACAAGGTGCGACGGAGTGCCTGTTCTGGCACCAGATCCGCATGCTGCCAATTGCGCGCGAAGTTCGCTTCGCGATCTCCTCCTCGGACCCGGCGAACGACTGAGTGTCCTCCGAGATTGCTGCGGCCAGCACCTTTGGAGGAGGCGGCGCATTTGGCGGGTCGGTGTCGTCGCGGGCGCCTTACCGGTCGGCATCAGCTGCGAGTGAGACGCGGCCGCCGCGCGGCGTCTGCGCGGAGATGGCGGGCGCGGCCGGGAATGGGGAAAACCCTGGGCCTGAGCGCGGCCTTGTGAAACAAGTGCCGTTAATGCCGCGCGCCTTGTCTCGTTGCTGCTGCGCTAGGCGACCCACGTCGCGACCCCTGCATCTGCGCGGCGGCGGCGTCATCGGAGCCGCGCCGGAAACACGGATCATCGCCAGCGGCCCCGACGGGTCGTCGACTCTTGCCCAAGTGCCTGGAGGGGGCGTCGGAGACCAAGCCCGTGGCTGAAGCTGTGCGCGGTAGCTCTGCCGTGCTCATCCGCGACGGCTATGGGGGGCGCCCCCCTGACGGGCGCGCTCCTGGGCCCCGTTGCCAACGCCTTGGATGCTCAGAGGCTTGCTCGCGTGGAGCTCCTGTGGCCAGCGCCCAGCCCCTACGGCTCGGCGGCGCAGCTGGCGCGCGAGCTTCTCGCCCGCGAGGTCGGTCCGTGCACCCAGGTCTACGATGGCGCTGCGCTCGCCAGGGTGGAGCTGCGCGCGACTGCGACGCACCTGAGCATAGCACACTCGCTTGCCGGGCCAACTGCTGGCCACCAGGGTAGCAAATCGGCTTCGCCGCTTCGTGGCGAGCCCCGAGGTGACGGCCGCCTCCAGATGCAAGAGCGCCGGGGGATCTCGCCGATCGCCGCGTCTCACAGCGTGATCGAGACACCGTTAGCGCCGGAGGGCGCGTCTTCATCGGGAGCTTCGCGGGGCGCGCTGCCGACCTGGATGCGCGCGACCCCGCGCGCTACCAGACGTGGCCTACATGTTTGGGCATTTGAGAATCGTGCTCGGCCCTGGTCGCCGCGGAGCGCTTCTTCCGCGACTCGCAGTTGGGCGTTGGCGTAGACGGTGGCGGCCCAGGCGCTGGCGCAGCTCTGACATCAGCGATGGAAGAACGGCAATTTCCAAGTTGACGCAGTGGTCCAAACAGATGCCGCAGACCATATCGGCGTCGACTTCAACTCCAATCATCTGTCGGGCGCGATCACTGCGGCGCGCGCCGCTGTTCCATCTGAGCGTCGTGGTTGGCCTCCAATCTGGCCAAGACAGCCGGGCGGGGATCTCAGGGGCCAGGTCGCGGGCGACGGCGGTCCAGGCGGCCGCGGTCGGTACTTCAGCTGGGTGCTCACGTCCGCGGCGGTGTCTGTCCAGCAGGGCACCTCGCGCCAGCTGGCCCTGTCGCGGGCGCGCGAGTTGGCTGAAACCGCTGATGCGAGGAATGGTGATGCACCAATCATCCGGCTCCGCGAGTTGGCCCGCTGGAAGGACGGTAGCACTGCAATGTTGGCCGATGAGGTTCATCTCGCGGGGGGCCCATAGAGCTGCCGTCGCCCATGGTGCGTTGCCGGAAGGTCGAGCACCGTCGGCAGCGGCCGCCAGCTCCGCGGCGGCGGCGGCCGCGACAGGGAACGGCGGCCACGCTGGAAAGTGAGGCGGTCCTGATGTTGGCGTTGCTTCGTTGAACATCTGCGGTGGCGGCATCGCAACCAGCGCGTCGGTGCGCGCGCGGCTCTGGGCCGTGGTGAGCGAGGCTGCTGACCGCGAGCCGTGGCCCGATCCCGGCATCTGCCAGGGGCCGACGGCGGATGGCTGCGCTGTCGTAGCATTGTGGCATGGCCGCGGCCAAGGTGGACCTCGGTGCCCACGCAGGCAACTCCCAAGTTCCCGGCAAGAGGGCCGGGGTCAGGGGTGCCGTCTGTAGGTCTGGAGCCTGCGTCACCGCCGCACTGGCCGCCACTGCCGCTGCTCTGTGGCGACCATGCGGTGCCTTGCGGGCGCTCAGCGAAGAAAAGGTACTCGCTCCCACAGATGCTGCACGTCATGACGGTCCCGCCATAGCTTTGCGGATTGCGGCGTCTGCCTCTTTCTTTGACTGACGAGCGCTTGCCTTTGCCTTGTCCTTTTCCGCCGAAGAAAAGCTGATCTGCCTGAGTACCTGCGAGCCCCATGAGGAATGCGTACTTGTGAAGGTCCTTGCCTTAGCCTGTGCCTTATTTTTCTGGAGGAGGTGCTGTTGTTCTTCTGGATGAACCCAACGTACCGCACGAGTTTGGCGTTGCATGTGTCTGCGTTACTGTCGTTTAGCAGTCGTCACTTGCAAGCACAACAAAGCATCTATCCGGGCAGGGCTAAGACCTTGGAGCTCAGGCGCATGGGACTTGACCTCTCCGCCTGGGCCCGAGCTTGCGTCAGAGGAGGCCCCGATGTCACGGGCGGCCCCATGCGCGGGCGCCCGCGCGGCGGCGGGGCATCCTGCCCGCGGCGGCGCGGCGCTCTGCGACGGGCCGGTCACGTGCGTCAGGGCACCTCCTGTTCCAGGAAGCTCGGCGGCGCTGGCGGCCCAGGGGTCGAGACCTTGAGTGCGCCAGGGGTCATGAGCATCGTTGCTGTTGTCATTGGTCATGACCACGAAACCTCCGAACGATGGCGGCGCACGTAGAAAGCTGGCGATGTTGTTTGGTGCATGCTCCACGATGCGACCCACGCGCCCGAACATAGTGGTGAGACTGTTGAACTCGGCCTCTGTGGCTGGGTATCGGCTGCCATACGTCATGAGTTGGCTAGTTATGACACCGACAGCTCGGAGGAGCAGCCAGCTGTAGCCTTCCCACGACATCGCAGCTCCACCGTTGTGCGTAGCTCGGAACCACACAATGCGAAGACGCGAGAGCAGCGCGTCGGTGGTTTCGTTGCGTCGCCTCGAGAAGTCGGAGACTTCGCGGGTCGTTTGGAGGCGCGACTCCACGCCTTGTGGGCCGAAGCGTATGGCGAGGTTCGCGATCAGATAAGTCACGGCGTCTTCCGGCCGGCCGTTGGCCATGCCTCCCCTCGCCATCTCCGTGAAACTCATGGAGCGCGTGAGCAGGCGAGCGGCACCACCGATGCCGAGGATGGCAACAAAACATTGTTGAGCGCTGTCCGTGTCGGCGGCCAGCACGCTTCAAGCGAGCAGGTCCTGTACCCAGTGGCGGAAGGGTTACACGGACTCGCGCTCGGGAGACCATGAGGGCGGCTGGCGGGATGTGATGGCACCGCGGCCGCTGCCGCCCTGTGGACCGGCTTCACCAGGCATCATGCCTGTGAGCCAGAACAAGACAACCACGAAGAACACGAGGATCCTGCCCCAGAACGTAATGATGGAGATCCTCCTCTAATAAGACCTCACCACGATGATGGTTGCGCTGGCGCCTTGGGACTCGGGCCTGCGCAGGGACGAACGCCATGTCGAAGTGCGGGGCAACCATGAAGATGCCATTGTCAGCCTTGGTCGAAGCTGAGGTCGGTGAAAGTTGCACATTGGCTTGCAATGTTCCATTCGGATGGCGCAATGCGCTCACAAAGACAGCCAACACTATCGCACACGTACTGAAGCACGGCGCTAGCCCAGGAACATCACAATCATGCCCGACGCGAAGCTACGGCCAGTGACTGTAGGGTTGCCTTGAGTCGAGGAACATCGTGGAGCCTCGCCCATCCTTTGATGGACCCGTGTCCTGCAGCCTGACCTGCAACAAAAGCTTGCCTCGAGGAGGAGGAGGAGGAGGAGGAGGAGGAGGAGGAGGAACTGAACTAAACCTCGGGACCATCGAAGCTCTCCTCCTGCTTCTCCTCCTTCTCGACGCTCCTCCTGTTCCTCTCGCCTCGGAGCTCCTAATCATGCATGTTTGCCCCGCCTCGTTGGAGCTCCAAGCTCCGAGAAGGCGGAACAAACCATGAACATGCACTTCGGGAGCTCCACATGGATTTCTCGAATCGGCGCGGGCCCCCTTTGGCGGCGCCCCTGGCGCCGCTCCTAGCGCGCTCCGCGCGTCAGGGAGGGGGTCCAGTGCCGATCCGAAAAATTCGCGCGGACCTCCGAATGTTTCAGTGTTTCTTTCTGCAGGCCCTGCGTCCACTGCCAACTCAATCCCCCGCAAGCGTGGACTCGCGTCCAACATCAAGCGACCCAGGAACAGGGTCTGAGTGACTCTCAACGGCGTGCTGCCGGTCAAGTCTCACTGCTGGCGGCACGCAGAGTACGAGGAGGGGGAGGATGAGAAACACTGTTTTCTGTCACAAGCACACAGACGTATAAAGCAGGCCAAGTCTTCCAAACGCCTCGCTCAATCAACACTGCGTGTGATGTCGTCTCCAACGACCTTCGGCGTCGTCGACTGCATTCGCAGCACGGGCCCCCCAAGGACTTGACCCGTCTCCCGACGCGGACTGGCTTCTCATCCCGAGTCGTCCCGGGGCCGGGCAGGGCCCCCAAAGAGGCCGAACATCGCGAGCGCGTTGCGCTGTGCCCAGGGGTTACCAGGGGGTCACCGCTTGGGGGGTCGCCGCTTCCTCGAGGAAGGGCCGTTTCCCCGGGGACACGGGCCCCACGGAACGACGGAGCCGCCCCCCCAAAACGATCTCGAACGTCCGAAACCCGTCTCTAGCCTCGATCCCGTAACCTCGATCCTCGGGAGGAGCAGGTGGCACTCCTGGTGGTGACCCCCCCGCATTTAAACAGAAGAAGCTGCGTGCACACAATCTTTGGGAGCTCCGCGCGGATTTCTTGGACCAGCGTTGGGCCTCCCTCGCGGCGCCTCCAGCGCCGCCTCTGGCGCTCCGGGCACCAAGGGAAAGGGAAATGGGCCAGCGCCACTCCGAGAAATCCGCGCGGAGCTCCGAAAATCCCACCAGCTCTGGACTGAGTGGTTGAACGAGTTGTTCTCAGCTCTCTGCCACAATCCCTCCTTCCCCTGCTCGTGGGAAGGGTTTACCCCCTTCCCTACTCCACCCCTTGGGCCTCGAAGGGGGCCCCCCCGAGCCGTCAGAGCGCCCCAAATGGCGCAAGATGGCTCCAAGAGGGACCAAGACAGCCCAAGACGGCCTCCAAGATGGCTCAAGATATCTCCACATCACTCAAGGTAGCCTCCGACATGCCTCCAAAACGGGCCAAGGACAGCCCCAAGAGAGTTCCGAGTTCCCTTCGAGCCTCCCGAAGCACTCTCATTCAACAACCTGGGGAAATCAAGGTTTTGGGTTTCCAGTTTTTGTCGCTTCCGATGGGCTTCTTGGGCCTCAGGATGGCCCCGAGCTGGCCCGAGAAAAACCCAAGAGAGGCCAAAGACGGCCCCAAGAGCGCCGAAGACACTCCAAGAGCGCCCCAAGACGGCCTCAAGAGCTCATTTTGGAGTCTCCCCCCTCCTTGGATCGACCTCCTCCCAGATGGCCCCAAGAGAGTCCAAAGGGGCGCCCAACACCACCAGGGAGGCGCCCAGCATCACCAGGGAGGTCAGATGGAGGCCCCCAAGAGGCCCCTCCGAGAGACCAAAGAGGCTCCACGAGGCTCCCCCGAGGCATCAAAGATGCTCCAAGAAGCCTAAAGGACCACCAAGACCTCCCCTCCGCTTCCTCCCTCTCTAAAGGGGCCCCAGGACACACAAATAAATACACACAAATAAAATAATTTCCCATATTTTCCTATACTTTCTGGGTTTTTGTCTTCCCGCCCAATTCCCATATTTTCTTATATTTTCTGGGGGATCGACGATTAATTGTGTCTGTGTGTCTTTCCCTTCCTCCCTCTCCTCCTCTTCCTCCTCCTCCTCGCCCACTCGGGGCAATGGGTGTGTGTCTGGCCCAGAGCCCGCTCGGAAACGCATCGGCAGCGAGTGGCGCATCGAGGGCCTCATGCACCTCCTCCTCCTCCTCCTCCTCCTCTTCCTCCTCCTCCTCCTCCTCCTCCTCCTCGTCCTTCTCCTCCTCCTCCTCCTCCTCCTCCTCCTCCTCCTCCTCCTCGTCCTCGTCCTCGTCCTCTTCCTCCTCTCATTCGGGGCAACATGAGCAACGAGTGACACATCCAGGGCCGAATACAGCCTCCTCCTCCCCCTCCCCCTCCCCCTCCCCCTTCCCCCCCTCCCCCTCCTCCTGCTCCTCCCCCTTCCCCTCCCCCTCCTCCTGCTCCTCCTTCTCCTCCTCCTCCTCCTCTCCTCCTCCTCCTCCTCCTCCTCCTCCTCCTCCTCCTCCTCCTCCTCTCCTCCTCCTCCTCCTCCTCCTCCTCCTCCTCCTCCTCCTCCTCCTCCTCCTCCTCCTCCTCCTCCTCCTCTCTCATTCGGAGCCATGTGATCTGATGTATTTCTAGACCCATTCGGGAAAGCATTGACAACATGGTGGTGCAGGAACCCCTCCCTGATGACATACCCGTGGCAGGTCAACATTTGTCGAAGAGAACCCCAAGAAGACCCCCGAGGAGCCAAACCCGGCGCGACGGTCGACCTATGAAACCTACTTTTGTAGACTCATACAACACATGTTCCTGTCCTCTCCGCAACCCCGAGATGCATCCAAGGCGGCTGTCGCACTGTATGCTTCTGCGCTGCCCTCATCAAGGCAACTCGTCTGGCGATCGTGTCTGGATGGGCGCGTCCAAAAAATATGTTTGTGCAGTTCTTCCCCTATCAATGCTTGCAGTGCTGTGAGGTCCTAGCAAAGACTGAAAGGTTTGGCAATTGTCTGCCGATTTCGGTGGGCGGCCAGGTTCCCGGGTTCCCGGTTCCAGGTTCCCCGGTTCCAGGTTGTTGGTTCGGGGCCGATTTCGGTGGGCGACGGGGTTTCCTGGGATTCCAATTTTTGGTTCCCGGGTTCCCTGGTTCCCGATCGATCTCACTATCGACCTCCATGTCGATCTCACCGTCCATCTCATTCGATCGATCTCACAATCGATATCATTCTCGATTTCTCCATAGAGCTTAGTACCGATCACATTATCGATCTCACTTCCGACCGCACAATTGATAACACGATCGAACTCACAGTCAATCTCACGATCGATCACGCGATCGCTCTCACGATCGGCCTCATTACCGATGGCATCATCGATGCCACTATTGGTCTCACCATCGATGTCACTTAGTCGAACTCACTATAGATATCACGACGGATATCCTTGTCAATCAAACTGTCGATCTCACGATCGAAATCACGATCGATCTCACCCAATCAATTACAACATCGGTTCCCCTATCGCACACACGATCGATCGCACGATCGATTCTACTATCGACCCCATTCAATCGATATGACGATCGGTCTCACTACCGATATCACTATCAATCTGGCTATCGATTTCACGATCGAACTCAATCAACCGACCTCACTGTTAATTGCATTATCGATTTCAAGATTGATATCACGACCGATCTCACTTTCGATCCCACACCATGGATCTCTCTATCGATCGCACCATCTATCTCACCGTCGCTAGCATAACATATCATAACATACAGGACACCCGCGCACCACGGGACACCATGTCGGGACACCACGAGGCATCATCGGGCCACCATCGGGCCACCATCGGGACACCACAGGGCCACTGTGGGCCAACCAGGGGGGCAGCAGCGTTTGGTTCGGCTTCGTCCTGGCAACGGCAGGTGATTTCCTCTCGCACGCCCACGCAGCTTCGCCTCGCCCGCACGCGCGACACGAGCGTGAATCCGAAACCGATACCCTGGTGAGGGAGGGTCTCCGTTTCACTGCGATTTCACCATACATACACGGAATATATGTATAGAGAGGGGGAGGGAGAGAGAGGGAGAAAGAGAGAGAGAGAGAGAGAGAGAAAGAGAGCGAACACCGAACGGCTATGTCACAGGCAGGTTGAGGGAGGCGGAGTCGAGAGTGAAAGAAGAGGGAAATAGGCCAAACGATAAAACACGTGTAACTATGTAGATACGTACGCGTCTGAGCAGGAAGATAAAGGAAGTGATACATCATATATAGACGACGAGAGAAACAAATATATAGAGAGAGAGGAAAAAAAGGAGAGAGATAGAGAGAGAGAGAGGACAAAAAAAAACATAGGAAAGGAGAAAGGGAGAGAGAGAGAGAGAGAGAGAGAGAAAAAAAAAAAAAAAAAAAAAAAAAAAAAAAAAAAGAGAGAAAACGAGAGAGGAAAAGAGAAAGAGCGGTAGAAGACCATATTAAAACAAGACTGGACTAGAACGTATATTCGAATAAGACGAGTGCGGGAGAAAGGCTGATTGAGGCACCGGCGAAACACACAAAAATCAGCTGATTGGGGTTTTGCCGGGTGTTATTTCTATTTCGGACATGGCAGTGCTCGATACTACCGAATCAGAGCTTGCACTGACGGGCCTCTATCGGAAGTTAAAGGATTTGGTGGAAATTGCATGCCGACTTCTGTGGGCGGGTGGGTTCCCGGGTCCAGGGTTACGGGTTTCGACGTTCCTGGCTGCTGGTGCTGGACCCATTTCGCAAAGAGGCGAAGCTCCAAAGGTTCAAATTTCGGGCTCCCGGGTAACCAGGTTCCCGGTCGATTTCGTTATCGATCTCAATATCGATATCACCATCCATATCACTCAATCAATCTCATTATCGTACTCACGATCGATCCCCATACACATGTCACTCAATCGATCATACAATCGATATCACGGTTGATATCCCGATCGATGTCACAACCGGCCTGACCACCGACATCACTATCGATCTCAATTTCGATCTCACGGTCGCTATCACTATCGGTCCCATTACCGATGTCTCTCTCGATGCTACAATCGATATCGTTTTTGATGTCACTGGCGATCTGAATAGCGATCGCACAATCAATCACACGACCGATTTCACGATCGATTTCACTATCGATTACACCAATGAAATTAATAATCAATATCAATACCCATCTCAGGATCGACTTCACGATCCTTTTTCACACAATCGATCCCACGATCGAAATCACGAACGGTCGACCGATCGATCTCACAGCCGGTGTCAATATCGATCTCACGATCACTTTAACTCAGTCGATGCCAATGTCGATATCTCGGTTCATCAAATTCAAATCGATCCCACTTTCGCGCCCATTGCAAAAATCATTATCCATGTCACCAAATCGATCCCACTATCGACATGACGGCTGATAGCCCTATCGATCCCACAGTCGGTTGCATGATCGATCTCCAGACCGCTCCCATTCAATCGACCTCATTATCGAGGTCACCATCGATCCCAATGCACATGCCACTCAATCGATCACACTATCGATATCACGGTTGATAGCCCGAACGATGACACAACCGACCTGACCACCGATCTCACGACCGATCTCAATTTCGATCTCACGGTCGGTCTCACGATCGGTCTCATTATCGATGTCTCTCTCGATGCCACAACCGATATCGCTTTCGATATCGCACAATCAATCACACTACCGAACTCACGGTCGATTTCACTATCGATTGCACCAACGATATCAACAATCAATACCAACTACCACCTCAATATCGATGTCACGGCCAATGTCATTCAATCGATACCACGATCGACATCAGTATCGGTCGATCGGTCGATATCACAGTCGATGTCACTATCGATCTCACGATCGCTCCCACTCAATCGATGTCGCTATCGATCCCTCCGCTCATCTAGTTCACATCGAGCCCACTTTCGCGTTCATTACAAGTACTATTATCCATGCCACCAAATCGACCCCACTATCGCCATCATGGCTGATGCCCCTATCGATCTCACAGACGGCTGCCTGATCGATCTCATGATCTTTCCCATGGTCGATCTCATGATCGCTCTCACGATCACTCTCACGATCGGTGTCACTACCGATGTCACTCTCATTAAATCGATGGCACTATCGATCTCGCTACAAATCGCACGGTCCATCGTACTACAGATCCAGTGACAAATATCATTAAAGATTTCGCTAACGATCTCACCATCGATCTCAGTATCGATCTCACGAACGATCTCGCCATCGATCTCACAATCCATGTCAATCACTCAAATCTTACGATCGATACCGTGGTTGGGCTCTCACTCGATATCTCAGTCGACGCCACTGTCAATTTCACTACCCATGTCATTCAATCGATATCGCTATTGATATCACGGAAGCACGGAAGCACGCCCGCACATGGGCACCGTCTAAAGCGCTGCGGGTACGGCGCCAGAGCGCCGGAGCGTCAGAAACTGAGTCCTGATCAGAAGTCCTGCTCCATCTTGTTCTCATACTCCTGCGTGGTATCTTCCAATGTATATATTGCCCGTGAAGCTGGAGATGATGCACTTGAGGCTGGAAGCCGAAAGCTGGAAGCGGAAACCTGGATGGTGGTAGCTGGCGGTGATTGCTGTGAGTCTGAAGCTGAAGGCTGGGGGTCGGCCGCACGATGCGAGAAGTCGATAGGCGGAGGTCGAAAGCTAGAGGTGGAAGGTTGGATGTTATCAGCTGTCGGTGGATGGTGGGAGTCGGAAATTGGACGCTGAACGTCGGTCAGGTGAAGCGGAAGTCGACAAGTGGAGGTCGAAAGCTGACAGTGGAAAATTTGGGAAACGGCAGCTGTGGGTGGATGGTGGGAGTCGGACGTTGGAACTTGGATGCTACTCACGTGAATCGGAAGTCGATAGGTGGAGGTCGAAAGTGGAGATGGAGTACTGGGACTCAACAGCGGTTGATGCATGGTGGGAATCGGAAGTTGGAAACCGGAGGTCGGTCAGGTGAGGTGGAAAGTTGGAAGGTGAAGGTCGAAAGATGTAAATGGGACCGTGGATGTCATCAGCTGTTGGTGGAAGATGGAAGTCGGAAATTGGAAGTTGGACGCTGGTCAGGTGGGGTGGGGAGAAGACAGGTGGAGGTCGAAAGCTGGAGGTGGAAAAACAAAAGTCGAGAGCTGCAGGTGGGTGGCGGGAGTCGGAAGTGGCAGCTGAAGGACACTCAGGCAAGGTGGGACATCGACAGGTGGAGGTTGGTTATGTGAGGTGGATTGTCGAAAAGTGGAGGTCGAAAGCTGAAAAGCTGGAGGTGGGAGATTGTCAAGAACACGGTCAAACGCACGATCGGTATCACTATCATTATCGATCTCACACGGCGCATCTCACTCAATCGATATCATTATCGATATCGCTATCGATCGCACGATCGATGTCACTATCGATCCTGTAGTCCTTCTCGCTATCGATCTCACAGGTCGTACGCAATTAATAATTGACCTCGCTGCAAATCTCACTGACGATCTCACTTTCGATCTCACCCAATGGATCCCACTACGGGTATTACTAGCGATCGTCACCATCGCTAGCATACCACAACATAGCATACAACATGGCACGGGACACCCCCGCAGAACGGGACACCACGGGCGAGAGAGAGAAAGGGAAAGAGAGAGAGAGAGAGAAAGAGAAAAGCGAAAGGGAGAGAGAGAGAGAGAGAGAGACGGAGAGGAACATACAAGAACTGGACTGGACTGCAGTGCACACTCGAACTAGACGAGGGCGGGAGGAAGGCCGATCGATGCACCTGCGAGAAGTTCAGACATCCACTGGTTGGGGCTTTCTCAGGTGCAGCTGTTTTTCGACGCGAGGGGCAGTGGGGTCTCGACTCGACTCGACTCGCTCTGTGGCACCATGTCTTGTCTGCAAGTGAAAGCGTGGAATATTGGCGCAGAGAAGATGCCCGTAGCGGCTCTGGGGTCTGCCGGAAGGGAGGAGACGAGCGCAGAGAGACGAGCCGGCCGCCGGCCGCGTGCTCGAGGACGCGCCGTTGGCGAGGGAACGCCACCACATGCGTCCGCTGGCCTCCGCTCGCTGGGGGAGGTGCGTGCACGGGCAAATGTCTACCAGCCTCGAACGTATCCCTATCCCTAAGATTGACGCGCCAAAAGGCGATGACAATATTAGGGATTCGCCTTCAAAAAATAAGGAAATCCCTAAGATTGGCATCGTGATGAGGAGGTGCCCAGCATAGGGATAGGGATATGTTCCAGGCTGGTAAAATGTCTGAGGATCTACAGTGGGGATCTGTGTCCGAAGATAGAGGTCCGAGGATCGAGGATCTGCAGCCGGCACGTGCGCCCAAGAGATCATGCTATAAGAAAGCCAGGGGCACGTTCTTCGTCGACCTTTCAGGGTCCCAAGGAGCCCGGTGGGTCCCCGGAGCCACTGGGCTGCCACTGGGCTGGAGGAGGAGGAGGAGGAGGAGGAGGAGGAGGAAGAGGGGGAGGAGGAGGAGGAGGAGGAGGGGGAGGAGGAGGAGGAGGAGGGGGAGGAGGAGGAGGAGGAGGAGGAGGAGGAGGAGGAGGAGGAGGACCCAAGAAAGCTCCTGTGGGTCCCTGGAGCCGCTGGGGGATGCGACACTTCCGTGGGGGCTCCTGCGGGCCGACCGGTTTCTCATTTGACGTGCCTGCCGTCTGTCTCGGAAGCTTCAAGATGCTGGGAGGGCTTCTGGGGCGCCCTCGTGCCCAAGGGCTGATTTACCCTCGAGGCTCCCGGCGAACGTGGCGCCAGTCAAACGAATCTCAAGAGGGACGAGGAGGACGAAGTCCACGCCTATCCCCGCCTTTAGTGCGTCTCCACGCCCGTCCGTGCTCCTCCTCTTCCGTCGCCATCGCTCCGGAATTCCTGATCCTTCTCCTCCCCTTCCTCCTCCCTTCCTGCTCCTCCGCGTTCCCCTCCTCCCCCTCTTCTTCTTCCTTCTTTTGATCCTCCTTCCTTGCTCATCCTCGGTTATGAAATCCCCTCTCGCTACCCCTCGTCGATACCTCACTCCGCTCGCCACTGGATGCCCGGGCCTTTAGCCCTCGAATTTCGTGCAGGCTGGAAGAATGAATAAAATTACTCGCGCCACGCTTAGATGCCTTGTGGCACTGCGACTGTCGGAACATGTATTGGACGCCTCGTCCGCCACGTGCGGCGCTCTGGCCTGCGTCGCCGATCCCGCGGCGGGGTCCTGCCCCTGGAGCGCGAAGGTGCTCCCCCGATCGGGGCGGACACAATGAGGGCCAGGCAGTGGGGGTTAGTGATGACGTCAGACTACTTACCAGACCACCCCAACCCAACCCGAAGACCCGAATTTCGGGTTGGGGGGGCAAGGGTTCCACATGTGTTTTTGTCGATGTTTCCCGACCCCCGCCCACTGGAAATCGAGGGTAAATCTGAGCCTTCGGGTTGGGTTGGGGTGGTTTGGTGGGTGGTGAACGTCGGCAGCTCAACGTGGCGATGACGTCGGAGTTGGCTTCTGACACAGCGCGGGACGCTCCACAGAGGAGCAGCACATGGCACAAAGACGAAGTGGTCAAGGTTCGCGCGGGTCTCTTGGATCGGCACTGGGCCTCCCTCCACAGCGCGCTCCGCGCGCCAGGGAGGAGGGCCACTTGCCGTCGCTCGGACGTCCAGTCTCTGTCCATTGTTTGGTTTCGTGCGTGTTTTCCTCCAGGTGGACCAAGATGGTCCAGAGGTTCTAGCGCAGGCCTCGCCGAGAAACGTGCGCTCTTCCGAACGATGCCAAGCCCAGCGCCGCTCCATAAAATTCGCGTGGACCTCCGAACGTCTTTATGGTTGTGCAACGCTTTCCTCCTCGACGTCAGAGATTTCTATATCGCTGAGCCTTCGACATCGGCCGATCGCACGGCACCAGCGGCAAGCAGCGGCAACCAACCTTTCGAACGCCCGACCGCCGGCAGCGAGCACGTGCGGCGGGTGCATGTCGCGGCGACTTCGGCGTCGGCTTCCGACGTCGATGGATCGCTCAACCCTCAACGCATTACTCATACAATATTTTCCTTCTCGACGTGGGCGACCTCGATAGCGCAGACCTGTCAATGTCGACCGAGCGCACGGCACCTGCGGCACCCAACCTTTCGAACGCCCCACCGCCCGCACGCCACCGCCCCAGGCGTGGATCGCTCGACCTTCGGGCCGACGGGCGGCGGGCCGACCTGACGGGCGCGAGGGCCCACGGGCGAAAGAGAGAGGCGACGCGCGAAGGCATCGCAACGAGTGTGGAAACGAGGCCAGCAACGGCAGGCTCGTGTCGTGGCGACTGCGGCGTTGATGTCTGACTTCGCGTGGATCCCTCGACCTTTCCACGATCGGCGGCTTCTGGCTCGCCAGATCGTCCCGTACTTGCCGGTGTTGGGCCACTGGCGGCCTTCGCTCTCACGGGCCCGGGGTGGGGTCGCTGCCGCGTGGACACGGCAGGAACCTGCCGCGTCGAGGAGAGTGCCCCGAGGCGCAGCCGAGACCCGCTGCACGAGAGATCCCGCACCCCCACGCTCCCTCCGCCCTGACGCGCCGCCCAGGTCCGGCGGCGCAGACCGAGGCTGGTCTTGGGAGGAGCGCGAGATCTGGACGGGCGTTACCGGACCTCCCCTCAGGAGGAGGAGGAGGAGCAGGAGGAGGAGGAGGAGGAAGAGGAGGAGGAGGAGGAGGGCATGAGGAGGAGGAGGAGGAGGAGGAGGAGGAGGAGGGTTACTGTGCCGATGAGGCCTCACGAGGCGAACCGCTCAGATGTCGTGGCGCTCCCGCGCCGCCTCCCTGGCCTTCGCCTTGACGAACAGCACGTGCATGGTCACACTGACCGCAAAGGCCCCCAAGACTATCCAGCCAACGGGCTTCACCAGATTGAACGGATCGCCACCCAGGCCATAGTCGTCGATGTCATCGGAGATCTTGCTGCTCAGCTCGAAGTTCTCGAAGGCGAGGCCGTCGCCTAATAGCACGGCGTTGGAGGCGACGCTTAGGCACGCGGCGAAAAAAATGACCCACCCAGCGCCGGGCTGGCAACCCCCCTTGAGAAGCCTTGTATCCCGCAACGTCTTCTCCCAAATTGCCAGGTCTTGCTTCTCCATCTCCCGCAACTCCTGCACAGCCCTGTACGTCTCGAGCTCGTCCGGGTCTTCTGGCTCTTTCAGCAGGTTCGGGTCCTGGGTGTAAGCCAGCTGCCCCACATAAATTGCTCCTAGGGCGCACATGCCCTGCCCTGCGGCCGCGATCAGGGACCACACGTTGCGCCACATGCTGTCGTCCGTTTGCTCGTTGGGTTTCGCCTTGATCATATACGCGCCACTCATGATGCATGGCAGTTGGACGACGGCAACTGGGATCGTATAGAGCAACATATCCAAAATATCAATCTTAAGGATACCGCATACTACACTCACAGGCCAATCTGGACCTCCGACGAGAACGATAATCTTGCCGATGGGGCGGCAAGGATCTGACCGTCCAGTCAGCACGCTGGCAGCAGCCCGCATAGGCTTCTGGTCGACATTGAATTCCTTCTGGATGTGAATGTCTTGGCCAAGGAAGTATCCGATGAAATACTGGCCGACGCAAGCGACGAGCTTCAGGATCAACGCCAAGAAAACAGCAATGGCAACCCCTCTCACGAACACTGCGAAATCATGTTGCTTCTCCGGCTCCTCGCGATCGACCACCGCCTTGGGTATCAATATGCCGATGAACAAATAAACTGCCATTCCGGGCACGACTGGCAACATGAACATGGCGAACCCGACTACACAGCTCATCACCATAATGAAGACGAGTTCCATTGGGGCGAGGACTTCTATCATGTAAGAGAGGAACACGAATGTTGCCTTGCTGCCAACTTGGATGCTAAAATATACCTCGCTGAGCAAACACACTTTGATGAGGACGCTGCAGACATTCCAGCCCTTGAAATTTATGGGAGGCATCGCATAATGAGTAACCGACGGACACGAAGAGGCTGAAGAACCGTCCGAGAACAATGGTCGAAGAGGATCTCCTGCTGCGTCCCCCTGGCGCGAGGCAGTGCTGGAAACATCGCTTGGACTCGACTGCTCGTTGCTAGAACCCTCCAACATGCTCATGAAAAGGTTGCTTACTCGGTCGAATGTGTGACTGCCGCGCCTCTTATCCTGCATACACCTGTGAGCGACACTCAACCGAGTCTTCTCTAACATGTAGAAAAGTGGGACCACGCCACTCATGAACATCAGTGCCTGGACCCACTCGTTGTCCAGAAGGCCCTTGAGATCGTCGGCCCCAGATTGTAGCCACTGGAACTGCTGACTCTTCTCTGCATCGGTGGTGGTAAGATCCTGCGCGATGCTTGAATCCAGTTTCACCAGGTGGGGTGGACCAATGTTGCATTCTCCGCCTGTCATCGTGCAGACAGTGGAGCAGTCATATACACGTGCTGCCTTCTCTTAAGCATCAGTGCCTCCGGCTCACAGCTATGCTGCTGCTGCCGCCAGGATTGTGATTTCTCAGGGGCCCTGAACTCCGCCATTCTGGGCCGGCCGGGCTGGGGCATTCCTCCTCCTCCTCCTCCTCCTCCACCTCCTCCTCCTCCTCCTCCTCCTCCTCCTCCTCGTGCTCCTCCTCCTCCTCCTCCTCGAGGGGGTCCGGGGAGGACCCCGCCGCCCCGCGGAGGATTCCCCCCGTGAGTTCGGGGGTGTCTCCTGCCGGTCCTCTGGACGCTGTGCCCGCCAAGCACGACCTCCCGAACCCTCCGAGGTGTCCAAGGGGGCTCCGATTCGTCGAAAGATCGCTCTAAGACGCCCAACATGGCCTCGGGACGGCCCAAAGGATGGACATGTTGGCGTTTCCGCTTTTTCGGGTTCCCGAAGCTCCGAAACGCACCAAGAAGCCGCCAATATCGCCCCAGAAACGGCACCAGAGGCCCCCAAGAGGGCGCCGAGAAGGCCCCCAAGACGGCCTACGAGGCCTCTCAGACGGCTCACGAGGGCCCCAAGAACGCCCCAGAAAGGATCCCAGGAGAGGAACACGAACCGACATGTCGAGCTCTCCAGCCCAAGGTGCCATGAGGAGGCTCAAGAGGCTCCCAAGAGGCCCCAAAGGGGCCCCAAGAGGCCCTCAATGGGGCCTCATGAGGCTCCCAAGAAGCCCCCAAGAGGCGTCAAACTGCCCCACAGAGGCCATCGAGAGCTCGCCGAAGAGACCCCAAGAAGCATCCATGAGGATTCTAACCTACAACCCAGGCACGGTGGCAGGATGGGCCGAAGGCCACTAGATGGAGAAGGAGGGAGAGGAGGGGGGTATGAAGGGAGATGACGGAGGGAAGGCGAGGAGGAGGAGGAGGAGGCGGATGAGGAGGGAGAACAAGAGAAAGAGAAGGGGGAGGATGATGCGGTATGGGGCAGACCTCAAAGATAAGGTCCCCCGTGAAGCTCTGGAGTGAAGGGCGTTAGAGGGGATTGGAGGGAGCCCCTGGGAAGCTCCAGGAGCAAATGGAAGAAAGACTCGCAGACGAAAGGAAGCGGTGGCTATATATCAACCTGTTATCCAACACCTTGGGTCTGGGAGGCCGGAAAGACCACGCCCTCGGCCCGGCCCTGGCCTTTGAGATCAGACGTCGGTGGAAGCATCTCGTGGACCCCGGGCAGCAAGTTCTAGCGCTCCCGGTGTGCACGCCGTACACTGCCGGCCACAGCGCGCCGACCGGATGACGAGCTCCAGAAACCAAAAACCCTGACGCCCCCCCCCCACACACAACAAATGCGACCCCTCGGAGGCGCATCCTCTGCCTCCGCCGGCTTCCGCCGGCAGACCCACCCCTGGTTCACTCGCGCCGCCTCTCGCCGAGGAGCAGACGCCAACTCCCTCTGCAGCCGGGCCGCGGAAAGAAGGAATGCGAAATCGAGAACGAAGCCCCTTTTTGGCCCTGAAAGCGCCTCCGTGCCCGAGGGGGGCAGGAGGAGCAGCAACGGCGGAACCGGAGGAACCTCGCTCCTCTCTCGGCGCCGAAGAGTTCCTCAGCCCTGCGTCTTGACTGCATCCTCACATGGGACCCACTCTGCAGCGCCCCACTCGGGCGTTGGCAGAACCGGGTTTAGTGGGACCTGGTTTAATGATGTGGGACGCCCTCCCCGCGCCCGTTCTACCAGCCGGAACTGCCGTCACCCGAAAAAACACCAGCTACGGCAAACCTGGTCTAGTGATTCTGGCCAATTCAGGGGCGGGGCCCTACCACTAACCGGGTCCCCTTGACTGGAGTCCTCTTCTCCTCCTCCTCCTCCTCCTCCTCCTCCTCCTCCTCCTCCTCCTCCTCCTCCTCCTCCTCCTCCTCCTCGCCCAGGGTGATCCAAGGGCTCCCCACTTCGCGCTTCGCGCTGCGCGAGGCGCGAAGGGCGAATAACTTCGCGCTCTCGCGCCGCCTCCCGGGGGAGAAGTGGAAGGCGAGGAGGAATCGGAGCCGAACCGCGAAGCGCGAAAAACTTCGCGCCCTCGAGGGCGCCCTTGTGATCGGGGGCGCGCAAGCGTGGATTAGCGATCCATGGATGTGACGCGCGGCCGCCAACTCCATGGGTCGGGGGATGCGCCCTCCCCAAACTGCGGCCGGTGCCGCCTCGCTCGGCGGCGGAGATCCGCGGCTTCCCATGGAAGCGGGACCCGTCGCTAATCCACGCCCCCTTGATCTGCGATCGCCTGAGGTGGGGGGGGGGTTCGAACGGGGGGGGGCCCCTTCCTCCCTGAGTAGCAAG
>CAUYUJ010000894.1:37500-65000 GCA_963575745.1 Prorocentrum cordatum
GAGTAATAACAAAAGTCATAATAGTGACACTAAAAATAATCATAATGACCATAACAACAACAAGACGAAGAAGCAGCAGTAGCAGAAACAGGAGCGGAAGCAGAAGAAAAGAAAAAGGGAGGAAGGATGGGGGAAGAAGGGAGGGAGGGGAGGAACGGAGGGAGGGAGGGAGAGAGAAGGGAGGCAGGGATGAAGAAGGAGGGAGGACGGGATGAAGAAGGAGGAGGAGGAGGAGGAGGAGGAGGAGGAGGAGGGCACGGGCGGGCGACTGCAGGCTAGACTCCCGGAGGCACCAGGGCGCAGATAGGACAGGGCAGCGACGAGGAGCCGAAGAAAGCACTGCCCCGAGAGCGGCCACAGCGCCAGGGGCCCCCCTCGCCGAGGCCAAGCACGACGCCTCCGCTCGAGGCCCCCACCCCGACGCCGGCCTCGGGCCGAGCCCGGCAGGGAGGGGGGGAGCGGAGGCGTCGGGCGGGCCTGGGCCACGCCGGTGCCTGGAGCGCCCCCCCGGGCCTCCAGCTCGCCCAGAGAGGCGCACCCCCACGGCGAGAGGCGGGGGCGGGGCAGGCACTCCCGCACCGGGTCGTCGAGGGGAGGGGGGGCGGGAGGAGGAGTGAAGGGGCCCAGGGACACACAAATGAATAGGCACAAATAAAAGGATTCCCCATATTTTCCCATACTTCTGGGTTTTTGTCTTCCCCCCCACTTCTCATATTTTCGCATATGTTCTGGGGAATCGACGATTAATTGTGTCTGTGTGTTTTTTCCCTCCTGAAGGAGGCGCAGCGGGAGGGAGAGGACGGGGAAAGGGAAGACGTGTAATGCTCTTCTGGGCTGCACGTCGGAACTTGGCAGCCCAAGCGGACGATGCATGACACTGTGGAGTGCGCGGGTCGAGTGCGCCACCCAGAAAGAGCCACGGCCGGGTTCGGCGCTGGGCTTCATCTACGCCAGAATTCGGCATCCCACCAGCGGCAAGTCGTTTCGCAATGGGCTCCGTCGCACCGCAATGCAGGCGGGGAGTTAGATCCCCCAGAGAGCTCGTGGCGCTGCCGAAGCCGAAACCATACCATCCATGCAAGAATGCAAACTCATGCCGATGCTGACGCCGTAGATCCCGTCTTGCCGCGCCCTTGTCTGCATACCGCCCGCAGTCGACTCTCGCCACCACATCTGCCTTCGACTGCACTCTCGATAACTTCCATGTGACGAGGTTGTCGGGGAGGAGAGGTGGGTGTGCGGGGGGGGGGGAATGGAGAGGATGCAGAGCAAGAGCAGGAAGGAAGAGGCGGAGGTGTCCAGGAGGACTTTGGACGGTCAGGCCAGTTTGGGCTTGTCGACGGGGTACTGTCGGGGCATGGGGAGGGAGCGGCAGGCGGGGGCAGAGAAGGGGTAGGAAGGGAGAGGGAGGAGGCAGGGGAGTCTAGGAGCAGTCGACAGGGTTCTGTGGGGTAGCAGCGAGAACGAAGAGGAAGAGGCGAAGGTGCACGCGGAGGCGGAGAAGGAGGAGGAGAACACCTTTTAAGGGAGACTACGTAGATGGTCGTGGGGATCCTGCCTGAAGATATAGGGAAGCTCGAATGAAGAGCAGCAGCAGCAGCAGCACGAGAAGCGAGAACCGTGGGGAGGTGTGGCAGCAGGATAAAGGAGGACATCCCCATCCACATCATCCACATCCGCCCCTGCCTCCTCTTCCTCCTCATCGTGTTGCTCCTCATCCTCATCGTCGGCCTCCGCCTCTTGCTCCTCCTCCTCCTCCGCCTCCTCCTCTTCCTCCTCTTCCTCCTCCTCCTCCTCCTTCTCCTCCTCCTCACCAACACAGATCACCATCATCACCATCATAGCTCGGGTAGCCCCCAGGGTACCGCAGCACCACCGCGTAGAGGTCCGCCGGGCCCTGGTTGGAATCGAGCCACACGACCGAGGGCGCCTTTGGAGCTGCAGCGCCGCGGCCCCGAAGGAAGACCCGCTGGTCAGCGCGGGGGGTCCTCCTCCTCCTCCTCCTCCTCCTCCTCCTCCTCCTCCTCCTCCTCCTCCTCCTCCTCCTCCTCCTCCTCCTCCTCCTCCTCCTCCTCCTCCTCCTCCTCCTCCTCCTCTCCTCCTCCTCTCCTCCTCCTCCTCCTCCTCCTCCTCCTCCTCTCCTCCTCCTCCTCCTCCTCCTCCTCCTCCTCCTCCCTCCTCCTCGGGGGAGGCGAATATCTTCAGAATGTTGCAGCACTGCCACCCGATGAGGGGCAGACGGTTCTCAAAGCGGCGCTGTATAGCTGGAAGGATCCTCCAGCTTCAGCATCCTGCCTTGCTGCGCTCATTCGGACACGTAGAGGGATGGAGGAGGAGAAGGAGGAGGAGGAGGAGGAGGAGGAGGAGGAGGAGGGAGGAGGGAGAGGGAGGAGGAGGGGGGAGGAGGAGGAGAGAGGAAGGAGGAGGAGGAGGAGGAGAGAGAGGAGAGGAGGATGGGGGGTGGATCCTCGACAACACGGGGTCTCACTGGAGCAGGCAGGCCCACCGGGCACCCGCCATTTCACGGGGGGCCTCCCCGCAGTGAGAAGGGATGCGTGCAGGGGCTGCCGAGGTGGAGACCTGGGCCTTGGGACGGGGGGGTGTACTACAGCCTCGTTGGCGCATCCTGAGTTTACTCCTCCTCCTCCTCCTCCTCCTCCTCCTCCTCCTCCTCCTCCTCCTCCTCTCCTCCTCCTCCTCCTCCTCCTCCTCCTCCTCCTCCTCCTCCTCCTCCTCCTCGTTATCCAGCCTCTTTCCCCTTCCCCTTCTCTTTCGCTTTTCAGCGCACTGTTTGGGGGAGAGGGGGGCAGGGAAGGGCGAGGAACACGCGAGCCACCGCATTCTCCAGAATCCGCATGCCGAGTGCACGCAGCCTTCCCCAGCCCACCAGGCCCGATACAAAACCCCTGGACTCGGGCATCTAGGCCAATGCCTTCTCCTTCTCCCGTCGCTAGACGAGCGCGTTCTACTACTCGCAAAGTAGCTACTCGCAAATGGTCTGGGTCCGCCAGGGGGATCTACGATAAATGACATCAAAGCAGACATATTATTTTCGGACGTTTGCGAGTAGGCACTTTGCGATTAGTGGAACGCGCTCGGTGTGTCGCAGACTTCCTCCGTCTCCTCCGGCAACGTCGACAGCGACGACGAGGGCGGGGGGGCAGCACCATGCGCCCAGAGGGCCCCCTGAGCTTCACCACGGCCAGCCACCAGTGGCGCACCGAGCTGACGGTGACCGAGTTGACCGGCAGCAGCAAATACCTTCGAGCATTGGGGAGGGAGGGGATGAAGGGCCGAGGCTCGATGTCGAAGTGTCGAGCTGGCGTTTGTTAATTACCCAGACATGCGACGTCCTGATTTTTTCAGGACGGCGTCCCCAGAAGTCCCGACCCTTTCCCGGGGGCCGGTTGTCCATCCTGAATCGTTTGTCGACGCTCGAGGGGACCAGCGAGGGCCCCCAGGGGCCGAAAATAGCGAAAAAAACGCCCGTCCCGATTTCTTTACGACGCAATCATGTCTGGGTACACGTCTGCCCTACTTAAGACTGCAGATGCATCGGAAGCTCCCCAGAAGCATCCCGGGACGTCTGGGCCCAGGGACACCAGAGACCAGAGACCCCTGGGGACCTCCAGAGACGCCCTCGCACCCAGACCCCCGCGCGTCTCGGCAGAACCCGTGCTGGAGGTCTTTCGCACTTCTGTCGGGTGTTGCTAGACATGCTCCTGGCCCAAGGTGCCCCCAGGATTTCCCAGGATACCCCCGCGGCCTCCAGAGCAACCCTCACAAGGCCCAGAGGGCCCCAGGGGCTCCAGAATGGAGCGCAGAGCTGGGGGCACCTTGGGCCAGGGGCACCTCCAGCAACCCCCGATTCTGGGCGCCCGGGAGGCCGCCGTCAGACCCTGGGGCAGACGCAGGAACGGCCCGGGGCTCTGGATGAAGAGCTGGTTGGTCGCGGGGATGGGGTCGAAAAAGTCCAGGGTAATTTTCCGCCTGGGAACCCCCAGCGCAAACGGCGTTCTCGGGAGTAGCGGGGGGGGTACCCCCGCCAAGAAGGTCGTCGTTTTCCAAATCGAATCTCTTATTGGGGAGCCTTTTTCTCGCGGCTGGGTTCCCCAGGCCAATCTCGGGAGCGCCCCAAGGGGTTTTCACTCCAGAACCGTTCCAGGGTGTGTCCACATCTGGGGCCCCCCGGTGCAGAGGGCGCTCTTCGGGGATACGCAGGGGGGGGACCCCAGCCCAAAGAATCCCCATTGTCCACAGGACATCAGATCTCTCTTTGGGGAGCCTTTTCTCGCGACTAGGCTCCCATGCCCAATCTCGGGAGCTCCCAGGTGGACTTTCACCCCGGAACCGTTCCAGGGTGTTTTTCAATCTGGACACCCCCACTACAGAGGGCGCTCCCGGGGACACGCCGAGGGGCGTACCCGAGCCCAAAAAATCTCGTCATTTTCGGAATGGAACCTCTCGTTGGGAAGACTTTTCTCGCGGCTGAGCTCTCCAGCCCAATCACGGAAGCGCCCCAATTGGGCTTTCACCCTGGAGCTGTTCCAGAGTGTTTTTCCCGCCTGGGACCCCCCCCAATGCAGAAGGCGCCTTCGGGGATAAGCTGGGGGGGGGGCACCCGAGCCCCCAAAGTCGTCGCTTCCCAAATAGAAATCCTCTTACCGGGGAGCCTTTTCTCGCGGCTGGGCTCCTCCAGCCCAGTCTCGGGAGCTCCCCAGTCCCTCCGCAGTGAACTCTGCACGCAGCCGAAATAAGGCCTTTTGTAAGGAAGCCAATC
The DNA here is from genome assembly GCA_963575745.1 of Prorocentrum cordatum. Lineage (NCBI taxonomy): Eukaryota > Dinophyceae > Prorocentrales > Prorocentraceae > Prorocentrum > Prorocentrum cordatum. Next base: position 42,281 of record CAUYUJ010000894.1, read on the forward strand.
ATGCCTTCGGTAAGAAGACTCATAAGCTCTTGTGCAAGCAGCCCAGTAAGGCCTTCTGCAAGGAGCCCAACAGTGCCTTCCCAGAAGGCCTTTTGCAAAGAGCCCGACACGGCCTTCTGCAAGGAGCCCAGTAAAGCGTTCTGTAAGGATCTCAACCTCACGGAGCCCAACAAGGTCGTCTGTACGGAGCGTAATACAAAGCCTTCTGCAAGAAGTCCGCTAAGGCCTTGTGTACAGTCTCCACAAGAGGTTCCAGATGAATTTTCATCCTGGAGCCGTTCCAGGGTGTTTCTGGAATTGGAAACAGTGAATGCCAGGGTGTCTGAACCCCGGAACCGGTCCAAGTGATTCTGGAACCTGAAACGGGCCAATCTGGGGGGACAGAACCTACGAAGGAGCCAGTGAGGAGGAGGAGGAGGAGGAGGAGGAGGAGGGGAAGGAGGAGGAGGAGGAGGAGCGAGAGCGAGCGAGATCGAGCGAGCGAGACGCGCTCTGCCGGCTGGCCCGCCCGCCCGGAGCGGGGCGCGCGGCGGGACCTCAGCCCCGAATTCCTCGCAAGTCTCACATATAGCCACCTCGGTTCTCACAAAACAGGCCCCCCAAATAGCCACCCTTCTTCATCATAACAGAAGTACAACTTCTTGAACCCACCAACTTCTCGATTCTCGCACGAAGGCCAACGGTTCGGAGTTCTCACGACACACAACACGCATCATAACACAGCTGTAAATGACCGCGCCACGTCAGCCCATCGCCTCCGAGGCCCGCTGGGTCTTCTGACGTTCCCACACGGGCCCCACAAAAACACTCGAGGTGCCCACGATGATTCGCCGGCTTCCATTTTTGTTAGCCATCTGCTGGTTGCTTCGTCGCGCGCAGCAATCCAATCGCGGATGTCCAGCTTCCGGGCTCTCTCTTCAGCCTCCCTGGTGGCACGTTTAATCCATTCCACTCACGGTTCCAGAATAGTTTCTTCTTCATGGTCACTACCTGGCAACATGTCGCTGTTGCGTGCTGACGATGTGCCCTCATCCTTGCCCCAGCTTGTGATCCTCCTTTGCGTCCCAACAGTCATGCGGACCATCTTCCTCTTCGTGCGTTTTAATGTGTTCGCCAGCTCTTGACTCAACACCCACACTTCGCATCCGTACAGAAGAGTCGCCGTGACTGTACTGTCAGATAAACGCACTCTCGAAGACAATGGGTACTTTTGGTTCGTGAATTCGTCCGGGATGCATATGAATCGTTTCCATGCTGCATTTACCCTAGGGTCAAGATCAACGTTGTGCGGGTGGTCGAAGCAGATCATCCGGCCAAAACACTTCATCGCCGCATCGCGCGGCACCACTTCGGTGGTCGGATCTCCACCTTGTACGTGACGGCGGGCACCCAATTTCTCGGGTGGTGATGCTGAGGATCTTGGTTTTATCCGTGTGAAGGCCCAAGCCCATCTGGGAAGACGCACGCCGAACGTCCTCAAGTATTCCTCTTACCTGCCGCAGCGTTGCACCAACCAGCAAAACATCATCAGCAAATCGCATGTTCGTCAGCGTCCATTCGGACGTTGCGCCAAGATGAACACCCCATTGTGTTTTTGATCCACTGCGTCTTCACGTCTGTGATATGTCTTCCAGTGCTGCGTTGAAAAGTAAGCTACTCAGAGGGTCCAGCTTTGCTCTGTGCCCCTCAAAATGTCAAACGGCTTGCTCAGCTTGCCTGTGCGTGCTCTCGCCGTTTGCCCGCGGTATATGTTCAATAGCTTTGTATACCCGCCCAGAACCCCTTGCTTAGCAAACATGCTATCGTGCTCCACTGAGGAGGAGGAGGAGGAGGAGGAGGAGGAGGAGGAGGAAGAGGAGGAGAAGGAGGAGGAGGAGGGGCAGGAGGAAGAGGAGGGAGCGAATCAGAGTCGCCAAGCAGACCAGGAACGCCTCAAGAGCCGACCTGCAGCAGGCAAACTCGTGCAGAGGAGCTTGGCCTGGGAGAGAGACACCTGGGAATCCTGCAGAAAGAATCGGCGGTGGACAAACCTCCCTTTAGTAAACCTCCCCTTAGTGAAAACGGCCTGGGACCGAAACCGACGGACCTGGACCCGCAAAAATGACGGCCGCGACGCCCTCGCGCGAACCGAAGACGGCCAATTCCTTACTCGACGTGTCAGGGTAGGAGGTCGATCCACCTCCGAAGGAAGTGCTGTGAGCTCCGATGTCGCTGGCGTGCGGCCCCGCCCAGGGCGACGGTGGCGCCGCGAGCTGATGCTGGGGCCGTCCCCGACGCCCTCACCAGGACAGGGAGAGGGAGAGGGAGGAAGAGGGGAGAGAAAGGGGAGGGAGAGGGAGAGGAGGGGGAGGAGAAAGGGAAGGAAGGGCAGAGAAAGGGGAGGAAGAGGGGAGAGAAAGGGGAGGAAAGAGGAAGACGGGAGAAAAAGGGGAGGAAGAGGGGAGAGAAAGGGAGAGGAGGAGAGGGAGAGGGAGGAAGCGGGGAGAGAAAGGGGGAAGGGGCCGAGCCGGCCAATGCACACCTTCTTCCTCGGCGGCGAGGCAGGGGCAATCCGCACCAGCGCGGGGGCCGATCGGGGCAACCGACCGGCAAACCGTCCGGCGCGCAGGAGGGAAAGGCCAAGAGGAGAGCGGCCGCGCGGGGGACGGATGGGGGAGGGCGCCCCCACGCGGAAGACTCCCGCGGTGAGCGCGGCCGAGTCGGCCACGCGCGCGCCGGAGCGACGGACGCGCGGAGCGCGCCCTCCAGAGGCCGCGGGAAGGCCGAGCCCGGGCGCGCGGGCCCGCACACGGAGCGGGGTTTTTGGGGCCCCACGCGGCCGTCGGCCCAGGCCTCGGGCGTGCGGCGGCCGGTCGGGGGCAGCTGGCCGACCTGGGAGGAGGGCGCTCGACGAGCTCTTTGCCGCCGGCGGCGAGGCGGAGGCGGTCCGCCCCAGCGTGTGGCTGTTCGGGGCAAGCGCAGGGCGAGTTGGCCGGAGTGCGAGAGGGAGGGGGGAAGAGGAGGAGAGCGGCCGCGCGGGGGGAGGGGGAAGGGAGAGCGCTCAGGGATCGCCACACACACGACGTGAGCCACAGCGGAACGCCAAAAACTGGAGGAGCCGCCAGAGACGAGAAAGGGCGACGGCACACGAGGGCTGTCGAACATGGTTCCCACTGGTGCCAGGCTACTCCTTTCCAGCGAGACGACCAGCACGCACGTCTCTCCCCAGACGACCTGATTGTGAAGAGCGCCTAGAAGGAGCATGCATTCAGCATCGGCGAGGGCAGCTCCTGGAGGAGGAGGAGGAGGAGGAGGAGGAGGAGGAGGAGGAGGAGGAGGAGGAGGAGGAGGAGGAGGAGGAGGAGGAGAGGAGAGGAGGAGGAGGGAGGTGGTGGAGGAGGAGGAGGAGGAGGAGGAGGGGGAGGAGGAGGAGGAGGAGAGGAGGAGGAGGAGGAGGAGGAGGAGGAGGATTGACTCTACAGATCCGGCAGTGCCGTCCTCGATGAAAAAATGAGGGAGGCGAGAACGAGGACGAGGTGGAGGAGGCGCCTGTACGAGAAAAGCGCGACGCGCTTCGTCCACCCTTTCACGTTCTCCCAGCCTCGGTGGGAACTGGGCGCAGGCGGGCAAGGAGGGCGGGCACGGGGAGTGGAAGGAGGACGGGGGGAATGGGAAGGGCGAAGGGTGAGAGAGAGAGAGGGAGGGGCGAGAGGGAAGAGAGAGGGAGAGCACCCCGGCAGTGGCTCTCCCAAGCAGGAGGGCCGTTGCTAAGGCTCCGCCTCCTCCTCCTCCTCCTCCTCCTCCTCCCCCTCCTCCTCCTCCCCTCCCCTCCTCCTCCTCCTCCTCCTCCTCCTCCTCCTCCTCCTCCTCCTCCTCCTCCTCCTCCTCTCCTCCTCCTCCTCCTCCTCCTCCTCCTCCTCTCCCTCCCCCCGCCGGGGGGAGAGGGAGGCCGAGGGGGGAGGAGGCGGGGACGGGGAGGCGGACGGGGAGGCGCACGCACGGAGGCGAGCGTCCGACTGGCGTGGTGCACTGCTGGCGCCGTCCACGACGGAGGCGTGCATCTGGCGGGTGTCACAGTCAACCCGCAGAGTAAGGATGCGCGATAAGGATGCAAGGCCCTTGGGAGCCCATCTCGAAGCGTTTCGAGCGGGGCGCGGCCCACGAGAGTGTCCAAGAATGGACCCAGGAAGCAAGGATGCAAGGGTAGCCTTGGGAGGGATGCCTATCCTTACTCTGCGGGTCGACTGCATACTGCTGGCATCGTCCGCGAGGAGGAGCAGTGGGAGGGGAAGGGGGGAGGCGGCAGGTAGGCGAAGCCAAAAGGTCATGCATCTGGATGTGCGCAAGACGCTCAGCTGACAAGTGGAGCTTCTTAGCCGAAAGATGCCTGGCTGGGCGTACAGGAGGCCACCGGAAATTCTCGCTGGCCAGAGATCAGGATGACTTGGCTCCGCTAGTTGCCGAGAAAAGGGGAGGATGAGCGAGAGAAGTAGGGGGCAGTGGCAGCGGGACAGGGAGAGAGAGCGGGAGGACGAGGGAGAGGGAAAGGGGAAGGAGGGAGGGGGAGGAGAGGGAGGGACAAGAGGCGAGTAGGATGGACGGGAACGTGGACGGGGTGTATGGACATGGGCGGGCCAGCGGCTGGGGGGGGCGAGTAAGGGCAAGGGGCAAGTGCCCAAAATGAGTATACACTTTGCTAAATCGGGAAGCCCCTCTGATACATCGATGACAGAAATAGCGAACGCGACTCACTATGGGCATGGACAGCCATCCCATTGACAGCGACGGATGGCGACCGCAGACACGGAATGATTGGCGGCATGTACGCAAAGCCCGCGCCCTCGCGGTTCAACTAGCGGCGCTCCGCTCCACGGGAGGTAATTGTCTGCGCTTGCGTTTACAATGGATGGGAAGAGGGATCGAATATGTTTAGTGTGCTTCAAAGTTGCTTCAAAGTTGCAGGCTATCGCTTTCACCCTGGCAAGGCTACATCGAACGAGAGACATGTCACGAGCAATGTGCATGTGAGCTCTAGGCTGGCGTGCGGGAGCGCGTGTTGTCCTACGCACGTGCGTAAAATCCCAGATCATGCCCACACCATGACCAGAGTCGACCCCGTGTGAAACAAAAGGCGTGCATTGCTCCCCAATCAGTGCTTGCACTGAAAGGGTCCTCGCGGATGTTGAAGGATTTGGCGAAAGTGCCCCGCCGATTTTGGTCGCACGCTGGGTTCCTGGGTTCTCGGTTCCGGGTTCCAGGGTTCCCGGTTCCGGCCCGTTTTCGGATGGCGGCGAGGTTCCCAGGTTCCCGGGTTCCTGGTCGATCTTCTTATCGATCAGTCTCACCATCGATCTCATTACCCACTTCTCTATCGATCTCACCATCGATCTCCCAATCGATCTCACTATCGATCTCATTATCGATCTCACTAGAGATCGCATGAGCGATCTCGCGATCGATCTCACTATCGATCTCATTGAAATTATGTCACTCTCGGTCTCACGATCGACCTTACAGTCGTCCTCACTATCGGATCCACTATCGATCTCATTATCGATCTCGCAATCGATCTCAAGATCCAGAGTATCAATTTCAGATCATCCACTGATTGCAGTTTTCTCAGGTGTAATGTTTCTTCGTTGGGCGGGGTTGGGGGTAGCGGTGGTGGGGGGAGGGCGCAGTGACGGCGATGGAGACACGTGTTGCAGGAGTGTGCAGGACGTGAGAGGTTGGGGGCGGGAGGAGGGCAGGAGTCGAGTAGGAGACCGACTACAGAATTGATTGACCCCAGAATTCGTTTGCCCGTCGAACCTATGAGAAACGCGCAGACTGTTCGTAGATCGACGAACATGCTACGCATGACTCGACGAGAAGACCATGCTTGGGGTACAGTCGGGGCGTCGACCTAAGGAACCCTAAATAAGGAACGAGGTCCCTTTTTTCCATAAGTTAACCTTCGATTTCCTATCGAAAACCAAAGGAAAACCTGAGGCAAGCTGCGAAACACTTAAGGAACGCGGAGCCCCTCCCCAACGAAGAGGGTTCCTTCTTCAGGGCCCCGACTGTAAATCAATTCTGTAGTTGATCCCCCGCTCGAAGGAGAGGCGGAGCGCAGAGACGAGGAGGGGGGGCCGCGGGGGAAAGGGAGAGGGGAAGGGGGAGCGGAAGGGAGCCCAGTGGAGGGGGGGAGGGATACGCAGGAGGGGGAGGAGGAGGGGAAGGGGGGGAAGAGGGGGAGCGGGGGGGGGGGGGGGGGGGGGGGAAGGGGGGAAGGGGAAGGGGGAAGGGAGGGGGGGGGGGAGGAGGAGGAGGAGAAGGAGGAGGAGGAGGAGAGGAGGAGGAGGAGGAGGAGGGAGGAGGAGGAGGAGGAGGAGGGAGGAGGAGGAGGAGGAGGAGGAGGGGAGGAGGGGAGGGGAGGGGGAGTCGAGGGCGAGGGGAGCACAGGAAGACCACAGGGGAGCCACGCGGGAGGGCGAGCCCCGCCGCCAGAGAGACCGGGCGGCTGGGGCCGGGGCCCTCGTCGCCGCTCGCGGCGCCGAAGGCCATGAGCTGCGTGAAGAAGAGGCTGGAGAACACGTACCTCGTGTTGTGATGTTCCAAGGTCTTGCGCGAGGTGGCGCGGCGACCTGACGCCGCGGCTTACGTGGGCTGCGAGCGCGGCGCGCTGCCTTGGAAGCGAAGGCGCTCACGCGCGACCTCATGCGGGCAGCATGCGCTCCAATGTCGGCGCAGCCGATTCCGTTTTTGTTGCGCTTCGCACCTGGAGTTATGATGTTCCAACCTACTGTAGCCGCGACCACCAGAAAGAATCTCGAGCACCGAAAAAGTACCGAACCTGGGGGGTTTTCGCGTGTCGGGCCCTGGGAGGCGATACTCGTTCGACACTGTTTCGATACTTTCCGGGGTGCTCGAAATTATTTCTGGGATGTGGTCCTCACGTACGATGGGCGCAACATAAACCTCGTGTGGGTGTGGGCGCGAGCGCGCCCGCTTGCGCCGTCCGTGCGCTCCCACCCACCTCCCCCCTCCCTGCCCCCGACGCGCCCCGCGAGGGCGGAGTGGATGGAGTGGAGGGAGGGCTGGCCCCTGAGTGGGGCGGCGCCTCCCCCTCCAGAGCGCCCGCGGGGGCAGCGGGGGGCGCGCGCGGGCGGCGGGGGGGGGGTCCCGGGGGAGGAAGATTCTGTCAAAGGCCAGGCTAACGGCGATGTTGCTTGACGGTGATGTTGGGAACCACCGTGCAGGAACTCACGAGCCGCACTGTCCTGCGTCTCCAGATGTGCGAGTGGGTCGAGCGAGCGAGTGCCGTGGTAGGAGAGCGCGAGCCACGCGCTCCCACACTGCCGAAACCTACACCCTGCGAAATGCTTAAGAAATCATGGGTTAAGAAATTCATAGTCTCAGAATTTGAATAAAAAACCACAATTTCCATTACAATCTTAAGATTTACATTGAAACGTTAAGAATAATCGAGACTCTGGCCGAAAACTTAAGTTTTCTTAAGCATCGCCTAAGGTGTACATCGCCGCTACCTACATCGGCGTTCGTCCGTCTGCGGAGATCTTTTCCAGCGGCGAAGAAGCCACGATTCAAGAGCACAGCGGGTCACCACGGCAGGGCTGCGCCGCCACGCGCAATGGAGGAGCGCGAGAGAGCACGACCCTCGTGAGAGGCTCGCTGGACTGTGGCCGGCGCGCCTGTGCAACGGGCGAACTCGCCATCGACGAGATCGTCATCAACGCCACCACCCCCATCATCCCCACACCCACACGATCATCATACGATTCGTACTCGTCCTCGAAGTCCACCTTGTTATCATTATGACCCTCATAGCCAGCATCATCCTCGTGGTCATCATCAGCATCATCGTCACCAGCATCCTCATCAACATCACTCCCCCATCATCAGCATCATTGACATCATCAAGATTGTCGATGCCGTCGTCCGACATTGCACTCCCGGTACTCCCCCGTTGCCCGCCCTCTTCATCCTCATATGTTGCCTCTTCCTTCCAATCCTCTTGCGCCTCGTCCTCCTCCTCCTCCTCCTCGTCCAATTCCTCGTCAACCTCCGCCACCTGCTGCTCCCCCTCCTACTCCGAGAGCGTATAGTTAGTTATCCTGATGTTCCTCATCCTGCTTCCCAGATCCTCTTGTCAACATCTCCTCAAAGTGTGCCGAGGCGAAAAAATGCGAAGAACTCAATACGGGAAGTCCGCAACCAAACCAGGATGAAACATGATTAAGAGGAATCACCCCCGAACGATAGCAAAGAGAGAGAGAGAGAGAGAGTGTGCTTCGGACGCTCAGACACATAAAACCACCTGCACATAATTCGAAGCAGTGGATAAAAAGGAAACCGCAGTAAACCAAAGGGGCGGCTACAAGCATAAATAATATGAGGGATGATCCGCATGTTGGGCTGGGTGGCTTGCGTTTGATGTTTCAGGTTTGGGCTTCGGTTCGCGCTACATGCTCATACAATGTCCATACACTACGAGCACAATGATACTGCACTGCCCATAAAGTGGTGACACAGTACTAATGTCAAACTCGTACAAGCCTTTTCGCAATCATGTACAAATACGAAATATGACGAAATGCGGCTGCAACGCGGACAAAACACGAATGTTACACGCTGACAGTTGCAAACCAATAAACACCACATGACTGCACAGGGGCTGCAATACTATTACAATACTCTCACACACACACACTACCGCAATACAAACGCTCTGCTAACAAAATACGAAACGACAAGATCCATGACGGCCTAGGAGCGCTCCAAGGGACCCCGAGACCGTCCGAGACCGTTCCGAGACGGCCCATAAGATAGCCTCAAGACGGTCCCAGCGGGCCCTGAGACGCCCCAAGAGGGCTCCAAGAGGCTTTCCCAGAGGGCTCCGAGAGGCAAATTCCATTAAGTTTGAATGCTTGTTCAAGATTTGTTGGGTTCTCGCCTTCTCGGGCCAAGAACGGCCCACAACGGCCCAAGAGGCTCCAAGAGGGCCCCAAGGATCGTCCCAAGACGGCACAAGAGGCCCCCAAGAGGGCCAGAAGACGGACCAGGAGGGCCCCAAGACGAGCCAAGAGGGCCCCCAAACGGCCCAAGAGGGCCCCAAGACGGCCCTAAGAGAGCCCCAAGAGGGCTCCAAGAGGCTCCCAAGAGGGCCCCAAGAGAGCCCCTAAAGGGCCAAAGGCCTCCAAGAGACCCCAAGACCGCCCCAAAGGGCCCAAAGACGGCCCAAGAGGGCCCCCCTAACGGCCCCAGAGAGACCCCCAAAGACCCCAAGAAGCCTCAGAGACGCCAAGTAACACCATGGCTCCCAACAGCGAGTGGTGACGTAACAAGCTCTTAACACCACGGCTCCCCGAAACGCGGTGACGCAAAAAGCGCTTAACAGAAAGGCACCCAAGAGCGAACGGCAACGTAAAAGTCTCTGAACACCAGGGTTCCCAACAGAGAGTGGTGACGCAACAGGCTCTTCACCGCAAGGCCCCCTGGAGCGAAGAGTGCCGTGAGCCATCTCGGGCAAGTTCCTGCAGCGCTCTTTCCGTCCCCGTGCCGGCCCAGGTGCCGGAGAGAGCGAGGTACGAGTGATGTACGTTGAGCTGTGGCGGAGCCCTCTAGGGAGGAGGAGGAGGAGGAGGAGGAGGAGGAGGAGGAGGAGGAGGAGGAGGGGCAGGGGGAGGAGGAGGAGGAGGAGGAGGAGGAGGAGGAGGAGGAGGAGGAGGAGGAGGAGGAGGAGGAGGAGGGGGAGGGGCGAGGCGCGGAAGACCAGGCGTTAACGGCCGACCCCGCTCCCCCCCCCGAGACGGCCCCAGAGGCGCCCAAGACGGCCCAAGCAGCGCCTAAGAGGGGTCCAAGAGGGCTCCAAGAGAGCAATGGCAAACCAATAAACACCACATGGGGCTGCAGTACTATTACAATACTCTCTCTCACACACACACACACACACTACCGCAATACAAACGCACTGCTAACAAAATACGAAACGACAATATCCATGACGACCTGGGAGCGCTCCAAGGGACCCCGAGACCGTCCAAGACCGTTCCGAGACGGCCAATAAGATGGCCTCAAGACGGCCCCAGCCGGCCCCAAGACGCTCCGAGAGGGCTCCAATAGGCTTTCCCAGAGGGCTCCAAGCAGGACATTTCATTGATTTTCAATGGTTTTGTTCACACTTGTGCGGGTTCTCGCCTTTTCGGGTCCAGAAGGGCCCACGACGGCCCAAGAGGCCCCAAGTATCGTCCTAAGACGGCCTCAGAAGCCCCCCAAAAGGAACGAAAACAGTCCAAGAGACGGCCCAAGAGAGCCCCAGGACGGCCAAAAGAGGGCCCCAAGAGAGCCCCAAGAGGGCCCCGAGAGGCTCCCAAGAGGCCCCGAAGAGGCGGTGTGGGGACTGGGCTGCTTGGGCGTGGGGACTGGGCTGGCCCCAAGACGGCCCAAGAGGGCCCCAAGACGGCCCAAAAGGGCCCCAAGACGGCCCCAAGACGGCCCCAAGAGGGCCCCAAGAGACTCCCGAGAGGGACCGAAGAGGCGGTGTGGGGACGGGGCTGCTTGGGTGTGAGGACTGGGCTGGCCCCAAGACGGTCCAAGAGTCCCAAAGCGGCCCGACGGGCCTCCAAAAGACTCCCAAGAAGCCCCAGAGACGCCAAGTAACACCATGGCTCCCAACAGCGAGCGGTGACGTAACGAGCTCTCAACACCAAGGCTCCTCATAGCGCGGTGACGTATAACATTCTGTACAGCCATGCACCCAAGAGCGAGCGGCAACGCAAAAGTTTGTGAACATCCAATGCGGTCTCGGCCAGTCCAGCCAGCCACCTGGAAAAGGAAGCTCCCAATCGCCAAAAACAAGCGTTTCGCACGAGACATCCTCACAAAATGGAGATGTTGGAGGATACTGTTCACGACGTCATCACGCAATTGAAAATGAAGCTATCGCTGCAGGCGTCCTCAGAAAATGGGCACGGTGCGTGAGCTCGCGAATTGTTCATAGCTTCAACAATAAAGCTCTCGACTGCGACATCCTCAAAACACGGTATGTTGGAAAAGTCGGTCAGTCTCAGACGGCCCCAAAGGCCTCCAAGATTGCCCGAAGACAACGCAAGGGACCCCGAGAGTGCCCCAAGACCGCCCCAAGACGGTCCAAGATGGCCTCCAAGGTGGCTAACACGGCCCAAGATGACCTCCAACAGGGCCAGGATGGTCTCCAACAAGGCCAGGATGGGCCTCGATGCCCTCCAAGACGGCCAAGATGGCCCAGGACGGCCCGAAGACCACCCAGGATGATTCCAAGACGGCCCCAGATGGCCCCAAGAGGCCACGAAGACGCCCCCCAAAAGGCGCCCAGGAGGCACCAACAGGCCCCAGAGAGGCCTCCTCCTCCTCCTCCTTCTCCTCCTCCTCCTCCTCCTCCTCCTCCTCCTCCTCCTCCTCCTCCTCCTCCTCCTCCTCCTCCTCCTCCTCCCCCAAATGTTTCCCCAAGGGTTTCCACAAGGGCGGGGGAAGCGCATAGTCCAATACCTTGGCCAAACTTCGCCACAACGTTTGGCCACATAGGCGCTTCCAAAAGGCAGGGGGCGGCGGTGGTTCGCCGTAGGCGTCTTCGATACACTGCGCTCATGTAGTACACAAAACTTGTAGAGCACACAAGACTGTCAGTATCCGATCTCAAATTCAACCAACCTTTGGTGTAACAACTCCAGGTTTTATGAGAAAGACCTGAGCTTCCTCTGCGCTCGAAGATAGGTTGGCTTGGCCAAAAGAAAAATTGGCTTGGTCACACAGCACTCCATGAGTACTGGCCGAACTGGTGCCAGAGGTTGCTCGCGAGAGTGACGCGGCCGAAGAATGCTGGGACCACGGATGCTGACAAGCCATAAACGGTCAAAGCCTGAGACGTACAGCATCAACTATTTCTTGCAGACGCGCCCCTGATCGGGTTGCCAAGAAAAGAGTGATGGCGCAGAAGACTGAACAGGCACCCCAAACGAACTTCCTGAATAGACAATGCAATTGCAAGTGAGAATTCGAACTTGCATGCCAGAGCTTATCGTACAATAGTGCCCGGACGGTCCCCGTTCCATGAGATCTTATCCGAACCTCTAGTCGGATCCAGCTCTCAAGATGCTTGCAAATTGATCACAGCAGGGGAACAGCGGCAACCGAAGGTTTCTATGAGCAATGACTGGAACTCACGTGTGGCTATGCGCCCACACATTGGATCAACATGCGACACCAGCACCGCTCCCCAAAACAGCCTGGTACCAGTCTGGACCTCCAGGCGGCGGCTTTCCTTGCACCGAGCCCGAAACTGGGGGTGACTTTCGTCTTACCCAGACTCGATCTGGGTGTGGTGATCAGGTAGCCGGTGGACGTTGCCTCAGTCACATTTCCTGGTGGCCCCACGTAGTCGTTCTGAATATCGGGTTCAGGTGGAAGTTCGCTTACGGTTTCCCTCGAGTGCCTGTCGCCTGCCACCAGGGTGGATAGCCTCATCAGCTCCTCTGCAGATTCGGCCTCAACCGAGCTCCACAGGGACACCGAGTTGAGCTGGACCGTGAGCAAGCCCTGACAGCCATGCTTACAGCGTGCCCACCCTCTGGAATATATCTCATGGCAATACGTAAAATCGTACGTGTTCCACCCGGTCTGGCGCTCCTCCATAAGCGCTTTCACAGCCAGGAACTGATCCGGGACCGCGTCGTGAACCCGCCCTCTCACGGCCGTCGTAGCCGCCTGCATCATCGGCAGCTGAGCGAGGCCCAGCGTGCCGCAGTTCGCACAGTGGAAATTCACGTTGATGGACATGGACGGCGCGTTACTTGCAAGCTGAGAGAAGCGCAGTAGCCTCGCCCGTCGCAACGCACCACTGCTTGACCAGCAACGTCTGAGGCACACCGCGCCCAAAACAATTAGGCACTGTGTGCCTCCGTGCCCAAATGGCTGCGGACTCGAGCAGCACCCAAAATGGCAAAAAGACGGGCCGAAGGGTCAGGTCACGCAAGGTTGCGGCAGGATCCTGCCGTGACGGCATGGGCTCTGGCTCCTGTCATCGCGTGGGTCCTTCGGATACCTGACGATATCCAGCGGGTAAGGTCCCCCGAGGCCGTCGGTGATCTTCAGACTTGAACGCCGGCGCCCGCGCTGCCGCCGCGCCGAGGCGACGCGAACCTACCGCCCTGCCGCCGACGGGTCCGAGGTGGCCGCCGCCAGTGCCAGCCCGAGCGCGGCCAGCGCCTGCTCGAGGAGGAGGAGGAGGAGGAGGAGGAAGAGGAGGAGGAGGAGGAGGAGAAGGAGCAATCGAGCGAGGGAGGGAGGGAGAAGGGGAGAGAGAGGGGAAGGGGAGGGAGGGAGGACATGAGGGGAGAGAGAGGGCAGGGAGGGAGGAGGGAGGGAGGGAAGAGAGGATGAGGAGGAAGAGGAGGAGGGGGGAGGAGGAGGAGGAGGAGGAGGAGAGGAGGAGGAGGAGAGGAGGAGAGGAGGAGGAGGGGAGGAGGAGGAGGAGGAGGAGGAGGAGGAAGAGGAGGAGGAGGCGGAGGAGGGGGAGTCGGAGTCGGAGTCGGTTGCCTGGGCAGCTGTCCGCAATGTTCTCTGAAAGCCTGGGCTGCTGGCGCGCTACAAAGGCGTTGCGAAGAAGGTCGCCTACGGGACGCGTGGCTTTAGGCCTGTTGGCCTGCTGCAGCGCAAGGCCTGCCCGACGGAAAAAAACAATAACATGGTTACGTATCGCCGGCGGGGGCTTAAGACCTTTGGCCGATCGCCCCCGACTCTGGTCATTTGCCCGCACTCGGCCTTCGGCGCAAAGGCAGCCTGCTACCGCTCCCCCGCCCATCCCCACCACCCACTCGCCCCACCCGATCCACTATCTAACAGGTCTCTACTGCATGTTTGCAGACTTCCCAAGGCCCAATTGGGGCAACGGGATTGCAGCAAACAGAAAGCTCCATACAGGCACATCCCAGGGGGGAGGAGAAGAGGCCGAGACCAGGAACACGGAGGAGGGAGGGGTTCTGGAAAACGCGCCCGAGCAGCGCGGCCACGAACACGTCTAAGATGCTCATTTAGGCAACTATCTTCGCGGCCGCAGTATCCGCACGTGTACAAGGGCTTCTCTTCTGGCTGACAACTGAATGAAGTGGCGCGAGCGGGACACAGCAACGGACCTGACTTGGACATAGTGACCACATGCCTCAAGCACGACGCACGGCTAGCGACAGCTGTTCTACACCATGGGCACACATTCGTCTGTGCAACCATGGAGTGCAAATTCCTCATGTTGTGGGCGTGGGTGACGCGCGCCGCGAGTGCCTTGACCGTCGCGAAAGACATCCCGCATCCCTTCCCCTCGCCCTCCTCTCACACCTCGCGCGCGCGCACTCGTCCATGATGATGCTGCCGTCGCTGGTTGCGTCGTCGCCGCCCTCGTGATCAGACATCCCCAAGGTACTGCCGTTCGTCGCCGCGAGACCTATTCGAGCTAGAAGTTGTTGAGCTCGCTGGGCCCCGTCCCGACTCAGGAAGAGCCCAATGGAACCCACGTGGATCCCGCCGAACAGTTCCCCCGCCTCTGGATCCTGAAAGCCCTGCCAGGCGCTGTGCCTGTTCTCCCAGATCTGGTCAAACCCCGCGTCTACATTCGCCAGTGCCTCCAGGTCGCCTCTGAGTTGGCGCGCCCCGGATGCGCTGTGCTCCGTGAGCCCGCCCGTGGCCCCTAACCTGGGTTGTTCGATAAGTCGGTCCAACTCCAGAGCCCCAAAGATTGCGGCAAGGACTTGGCGATTCTCCTGCGGTTCTCTCGCAATCTGCTGCCGCCGCCGCAGTCCCAAAATGTTCGGTTCGGTTGCCGTGCGACTTACTCTCCAGTGTGTAATACTGCGTTGTTAGTGGGGGTCCTGGCTCGACCGTCGCATTCGGTCTTGGCCTTGCCGTGCACCAGGAAGCGCAGCACGCACGCCAGCACGGAGTCTAGCTTGTCTGCGAACGCCTCGGGCAAGACAAACGCTGCGAGGCCTGCGACCGCAGCGCACTACACGAAACAAAGGAAGAGCGCGCGGAAGAGGCGCGGGTGCAGCGGTTGCCGCCATACTTCGCCTAGCGATCTCCGAGCTGCTCGGGATCCTTTGATGCGGTTATGTAATTCTGTTCCCATTACACCATCGAAGCTCAAAGTCGGTCCCAGGACGCGGACTTCCCGACGCACTACGCCCTGGACTCGACTTTGTCTGCCCACCTCCCCGCGCCGCCTCAAAGGATCCCTGGCACGCGAAATTGACGAGGTGGTTCGTCTTATCTGGGATCAAAAAGTGACCGTGCTGATGTATGAATCTCTGCAAAGTCACTGCGGCATGATTCAGCTGCGGCGCGATGTACGTAGCGTTGGGAACATATGCATGAATACGCATGCGCGATGCGTCGCCCACGAAGAGGCCGACGCCTACATGTACCTCCGCCCGCGAAACTGTGCACAGACCACGGAGCCAGCAGTAGCTAACGTCCTCGGCCGCCAGTCGGTTGGTCCACGCCTCAACCGTTGGTGAATAAATGTCAACGAAATCTCCTGCCGCTAGCGAATGGCCCATCGTGGCCCCCGCGGTCGGATGGTAGTCGGCCACGCCGTCGTGTGCTTCGACATGTACTGTTGCTTTCTGCGCTGCTTGCTCTAAAAGGAGGATGTTATCCTGCCGTGCTGTGTTTGCGCGATCATCATCCAATCTGCTGCGCTTTGTGCGTGCAAATGCGTTGGCGCCGTCGCAATTGATCAACGCGTGGCTGAGCTCTGCCTGTCGGCATCTCCAGAGCCCCGCGGACACTCAGCATGCACCCTTCCCGTCGACGTCCCCGCATCCCTCCGCGCACGAAGTCTGGGGGTGGTGGTCTCCGAGAAGCCCCCTGAAGCTGCCCGAAGTAAGACGCCCCAGAAGCGTCGAAGCAGTGGAGCACCCGTCGGCCCTTGAATCCCATCTTGTCGTTGTTCTTACTCTGCGCGAAAGACTGGGGCCTGATGGTGCTCAGCGGGGCCTTTCCTACGATCCTGATCAACGCCAAAAGGTCATTGTAACGCCTGCTGAAATTCTCTGGCACAAACTTCCGACCATTCTCGTCGTCGCAACGTTCCGGGCCAATGCACATGCACGGCCCCTCTCTACGTTTGGCCCCATGATGGCCCCTCTCTACGTTTGGGTGCTCTTCGAGGGTATCGCACCTGCCCTGAACGGGTTTTTGGTCAGCGGGTCGAGAGCGGGCCTCTTCCGTTTAAGAGCTAGGCGGGGCGCGCGAAGCACTAATTGGGGGGACAGGGCGCGGGCGGGCGGGGCCTCGGGCGGCCGGAGAGCGCGGAGCACAAGCGGCGCCGAAGAGCTTGCAAAGGAAAAGGTACGCCTTGGTCAGGAACCGGGGGCGAAGTCCCGGAGGGAGAGCGAAGTGGCGCCGCCGTCAACGGCGTGCCAGAATCACCATCCTCGAGTGCTGCGCGGGGAGCGCCGTGACCAGGTCAACGCCCGCGAGGTAGAGGAAGACCAGGCAGGCGAAGTGCACCAGGTGCCACCGACTGGCAACGAGAGGCCCAAGAGACGAGGATGACCACGAAGGCGATGTGCAACGCTGCGCCACCGGGTGGTCGGTAGCGGCCTGGCCTGCCCTGCGCAGGCCGCCCCGAATCAGATCTCCGAGCGCTTCGTGCTCATGCAAGTGAGGTAAGAAAGCCCGATCTTCTGTCCATGCCTGCCAGTCAATCTTGTCGCACGCCAGTCCTCCGTCCTGCGGAGTTTGTGCCAGACCGTCTGTCTAGTGCTGCATCGTCATGCCCTGTCTTGGTGATTATTGGGCCCTCGGCCCGCGTTGGCGAGCATGACGCGAAGACGATGAAGTTCTGAAAATCTGCGATGTTCCCACGCTTGGTCTACCGCCTCGACTAGCTTCTCCATTTTTGTCTGCTTCTGGTGGCGACGAAGTTGCTGCAGACGTCGCGATAGCTTCTTGGGCTTTGCCACTATT
The DNA here is from genome assembly GCA_963575745.1 of Prorocentrum cordatum. Classification (NCBI taxonomy): domain Eukaryota; class Dinophyceae; order Prorocentrales; family Prorocentraceae; genus Prorocentrum; species Prorocentrum cordatum. The sequence goes on from CAUYUJ010000894.1 coordinate 59,261, forward strand.
ATGTCGAACTGCGTGAAGCCATCCCCGCAGTAAGCCTTGCTTCCTGTGGCTGCGATCTCGGGGCGCAGCCTCGACCACTCCAGGAGCAGCTCGATTCTCTTGCTACGCATGTATTCGTAATCTATAATGTTGACGCTATTATTCGGGTATGTCTCCTGCATGGCACTGCGTATTGCTTCCGATAGTTTGTCCCGCCATCCTTGCACATTACCATGGTCCCAGGCAGCGCGCCATTCTTCTTCGCTGATGTCCGTGACCCTGCTCTCCACTGCCCTCAAGAACTCGATGCGTCAGAAGCCCGTGCTGTACGCTGTCATCATGGCGTCCCTGTTGGCAGCTGGCGTGAGGGTACTTGTCCGTGCTCTTGCGATGGAGATGTCCAGAGTCACATACACGGGCACGTGGTCGTGCCAATGCGTTGTGGTGTGACGCTGCTGCTGCGTCGAGCCAGTCCTGAGAGCAGGTGGAGTTGTCGTACTCGTGGACTTGCTGTGATCGGCATCACGTAATGGTCAATCTTGCTCTTGTGCATGCCTTTGTAGTAGGTCGGCCCGCTGTGCAAGTAGATGTCCACCACCGTCATGTGATTGCTCTCCAATAAATCTCTGACCAGTTTGCTGGTGTGGCCTTCTGGCGCTGGCTCGACGATCCCCACGTACTCGTTCTCTTGCAATATTCTGCGGCCTGTGATGTCCGTATGCCACCCGAACGAGCAGTTAAAATCCCCCGTTACTATCTGTTTGTCGATATCGCTTTTTATTAACTGCAGGATGCGGTGGCTCAGCTTCTTGTGCGTGTTCACAGCCAGTCTTTTGGGCGGGAGGTAGACTGGGAAGACAGCCGTCGCAATTGTGCCTATTGTGAACACCGTCATTGCCACGCGGCCTGTGATGCCCATCGACCTGGGAGGTACTGCCACCCGCTGCACATTCCCTAGAAGGCGTGGTCCAAATAGCACCGCTAGCCCGCAAGAGTTGTTGGTTCCATATGATTTGCGCTACCCAAATTGAATGCAGCCGTGGTGCGGCAGGTGACTCTTGGCTGAAATATGATTATTATATGGCTGCGCGGCCCGTCCCAATCGCTAAATACACGTCAGTGTTCTCTGTTTGCATGGATACATCCTCAAGTCTATTGAAATCAGCCCACTGTACATTGTGGTAGACTATCTTCATTGTACGAACGGATAGCAATGGTTCAAGATTATGGGTACGGTACCTGACTGCAAGACGGGTGTCTCGCCACCGCTGCCCGAGCGGCCCTGTCCCCTGCGCGTCGCCATGTGCATTTCTTGCCAAAGATCTGTGGTGGCAAGGATCGGGGGTGGTCCGCGCGCAGGTGTCTGGGCCGTGGCGGCGGCTGGAGGGGGGGGGAGGAGGAGGAGGAGAAGGGAGAGAGGAGGTAGGAGGACAAGGAGGAGGGAGGAGAGAGGAGGGAAGAGGAGGGAGGCGAGAAGAGGAGGGAGAGATTGAAGGCGGCGAAAGGCGTCAGGGTGCCTGGACCTCTTGCGTGCCAAAGTGACCCCACCCAGCAGACCTCGAACTGTGGCCAGAAATATTGAACAACAACGCTGATCATGATTGGATGTGACCCTGCTCGGAGTGAGCTTCCTGCCGGCAACGCTGGTGACGCGATGTGCGCTGGGAGCGAGCCGGCACGCTCAGAGGAACAAGCTTCCCGGCGACAACGCCGGCAACGCGATGTGCGCTGGACGCGAGTCAGCACCCCTGGAGTGACCCTCCTGGCAACAGCGTAGGCAGCCACGCTGGCAGCACGAGGTTTGCCTTGAAGCGAGCCAGCGCCCTCAGGACGAGCTTCCTGCCGACGGCGCCGGCAGCGCGACGTGCGCCGGACGGGAGAGACCCAAAGATCCGATGTCGTGATTTTTTCCATACGGGGTCCCTGGAAGTCTCGACCCATTTCCCAGGACCGGTTTTTCATGCTGAGTCGTTTTCTGACAGTCCCGGGGCCCGGCGAAGGCCCCTAGGGGTCGAAAATTATTTAAAAAAACTCCGCCTTGATTTTTTCAATACGTTGGATCTCTGGGGAGCTTCCTGGAAGCAGCACCGGCAGTGCGAAGTGCAGGAGCCAGAAGCGAGCTGGCACTCGCGCGGGAGGCACGCGGGAGGGGCACCGGCGCGCCGGGGCACCTGGCAGGGAGGGGGCTGCCGAGGCAGGCAGCAGCAGTCATCTGGATGGGCCCGGTCAGGCCCAGAGGTCCGAGGATATGATTTTTGAAGGGGCCCTGGGACACACAAATAAATGCACCCAAAGAACAAGATTCCCCACATTATCCTATATCTTCTGGGTCCTTGTCTTCCCCCCCAATTCCCCTATTTTTCCATATCTTCCTGGGAGTCGACGATTACTTGTGTCTGTGTGTTTCTTCCCCTCCTGAATTTTTTCGATCCGGCTGCTTTTCACGGATTCCGGCCTCCCGGGGCCCGTCATCGGGCCCGGGGACCATCAGAAGTGGACCCGAGACGAAAAGCCCCCCCCCGGGGAAAGGGTCGGGACCTCCTCCTCCTCCTCCTCCTCCTCCTCCTCCTCCTCCTCCTCCTCCTCCTCCTCCTCTCCCTCCTCCTTCCTCCCTCCTCTCCTCTCCTCCTCCTCCTCCTCCTCCTCCTCCTCCTCCTCCTCCTTTCCTCCTCCTCCTCCTCCTCCTCCTCCTCCTCCTCCTCCTCCTCCTCCTCCTCCTCCTGGGGCCACGGATTGAAAAAGTCCTAGCGGCGGATGTCTGTGGGGAGAGAGCACGACGGCTCTTCTCCCTCTGGCACGTCTGACACGAGGGGCGGGCAAGAGGGCGATGGCCAGCAGCAGGTCTTGCCCGACACCGACAGCGGCCGCTGTGGAGCAGGCGCCGTCGGTCCCAATGGAAAACGTCCGCGGCGACACCGACAGCGGGTCCTGCTCAAAATGGGCAGGGACTTCGTCCCCATTCTTTATGTCCCAACATCGATCCTTCCGACAACTTGGCCCTCCAGAGGCCCCGAGACAAAAAAGCGACGCGCGACGCCAAATTGGTCCCGAGGATGGGTCTAGAGCTTTGGGGCCCGCGTCGTGAGAAAACATCGACGTCGGAGGTCTGGGTGACAGGTGACAAGCCCGCAAGGGGGCACATGCGTGGCTGCAACGGGTGGGCGCCAGCGGCTTACTGGGCGGAGTCAGTGACGCGAGTGACCGCAGTCGGGGAAAGGAGGCGGCGGGAGTCTGGAGGAGGCGGAGGCGGAGGCGGAGGTGAAGGAAGCGAGCGAGGGTGGAGGTGGATGGAGGTGGATGCAGAGCTGCTGAGCAGGTGGTGGAGGTGAAAGAAGAGGGGGGAGCAGGAGAAGAAGGAGGACCAGACCAGAGGCAGCACCTCGTTTCTCAGGAGGCAGACCAGGGAGCCGCCGGCTGCCCCTCTCGTGGGCCCAGCTGCCGCGGCAGCGCGCCGACGTCGACGGGCTCGGCCACGGACCCCTCGGCGCGGAAGCCACTCCCCTGCTCCATGATTTCCTCGATACCCCGCACGCCAACTTTAACAAAGAAAAGACGCCCAACGCCATAAACAGAAACTTGTGGCGCTCCGCGCGGATTTCTTGGGTCTGCGCTGGACCCCCCTCACCGGCGCGCGGAGCGCGCCAGGGGCGGCGCCGGAGGCGCTGTCAAGGGGGGGCCCAGCGCGGATCCAAGAAGAAATCCGCGCGGAGCGCCACAAGTTTCTGCTCATGGCGCCAGGTTGAAGCCCTTGAAGACTCCGCGAAGGGGGGGGGGGGCCCGGGGCTCCCGCGCGCGCGGCGCCGCGCCGCGCCCGGGCCGGTCGGCGGCGGCAGACACCTGTCCGCCGCGGACCTCTCGACGTCGCGCGGCCCCGCGGGCGCGCTCCGCCGGGGCCGCCTCCTGCGGGGGCGCCGCGCCCGACGGCCTCTGGGGCGCTGGCGGCGTGCGCGGCGCCCTGCCCCAGCCCGTCGGCGGCGTGCGGCGAACAGCTGCCCGCGGCGGAGCGTGTTGAGCGTCATCTTGCTCACCCAGGCATGGTCGCGTCGTAACAAAAATCAGGACCGCGGGTTTTCAGCCGTTGTCGGCATCGTGGGGCCCTCGCCGGGCCCCAGGGCCGTCCAAAAACGACCCAGGATGAGAAGCCGGTCCTGGGGAAAGGGTCGGGACTTCAGGGGACGCCGTCCTGAAAAAATCAGGGCGTCGCATGTCTGCGCAGGTGCTCCGCTGGGGAGACGTTCACCACCGTCACGCCGACGCTCTCGCGGTTCAGGCGCCGGCTGCACGCCGAGGGGGAGAGGAAGTCCTCGAGCAGCTTGAATCGACACAGCATTACATTATCCAACGCATTCCTGCGCGGAGCAATCATAGCTTTTACCTCGTGGAGTCTTGCCTCTGCTTCGAGGATCGCCTCATTCACCACCTCCATCTGGAAGATGCAATGACTACGGCTGCTCTGTGCACGCTCCGTCGAACGACCGTCAGCTCGCTGTTGCACGCACCTCATACTAATGTGTTCAAGGTCTTCGGCTTGGCATATAGACGCCACGCGCAATCCTGATGCTTGTGTAAGCATCGTGGCACAAAGGTCCCGCCGCTGCTCGGGCGAGAGCAACTTCTCCAACGCAACATCCGCTGTCTCTGAGGTCGGCAGTGGTACGCTCGTCTGTTTCCCGATTACCTGCAGCGTCCCTTCCTCATCCACGCGTAGATCACAAGCGACCCTGTCCGAGCCCAGCAGGTTGAAAAATTGATCGTTGTACAACTCGCACACTCCTCCTCCACCTCCTCCTCCTCCTCCTCCGACTCCTCCGACTCCTCCGACTCCTCCTCCTCCTCCTCCTCCCCTCCTCCTCCTCCTCCTCACCATCCACCTCCTCCTCCATCTCCTTTCCTCCCCCTCTTCCTCTTTCTCTTCTCCTCCTCCTCCTCCTCCTCCTCCTCCTCCTCCTCCCTCCTCCTCCCTCCTCCTCCTCCTCCTCCTCCTCCTCCTCCTCCTCCTCCTCCTCTTCCTCCTCTTCCTCCACACCCTCCACCTCCTCGCTCCTCCTCCTCCTCCTCCTCCTCCCCTCCTCTCCACCTCCACCTCCTCCTCCTCCTCCTCCTCCTCCTCCCTCCTCCTCCTCCTCCTCCTCTCCTCCACCTCCTCCACCTCTCCACCTCCTCCTCCTCCTCCTCCTCTCCTCCTCCTCCTCCTCCTCCTCCTCCTCCTCCTCCTCCTCCCCTCCTCCCCTCCTGCCTCTCCTCCCTCCTCCTCCTCCTCCTCCTCCTCCTCCTCCGACCCTCCACCTCCTCCGACTCCTCCTCCTCCTCCTCCCCCTCCCCCTCCTCCTCCCACCCCCTCCTCCTCCTCCTCCTCCTCCTCCTCCTCCTCCTCCACCCTCCTCCTCCTCCTCCTCCTCCTCTCCGCCTCCTCCTCCCTCCTCCTCCACCTCCCCCTCCTCCTCCTCCCTCCTCCTCATCCTCCTCCTCCTCCGCCTCCTCCTCCTCACCCTCCTCCACCTCATCCTCCTCCTCCTCCTCCTCCTCCTCCTCCTCTCCTCCTCCTCCACCCCTCCACCTCTTCTCCTCCTCATCCATCCTCCTCCCCCCCCTCCTCCTCCTCCTCCTCCTCCTCCTCCTCCTCCTCCTCCTCCTCCTCCTCCTCCTCCTCCTCCTCCTCCTCCTCCTCCTCCTCCACAATTACTCAATATGAATAATACTCTCCCTCTTCCCCTGATGACGGTTTGAAAGTGTCCGACCCCCCCCCGCGTACTGTTTTTTA
>CAUYUJ010000894.1:70000-90671 GCA_963575745.1 Prorocentrum cordatum
TGTCGTAGCAGCCGTTGTGAGCGCCGTCGAAGGAGTAGACGAAAGCTGAGCTAGCGTGTGAAAAGCTTGTACCAGTGCAAAGTGCGCCGTGTCCGTCAGCTCGACCTCTCGCGACGCCGCCACGAGACTCAGCGATGGGCCCCCCGCAGGACCAGTGCTAGCATCCGTGGGCCCCAACTCACTCGCCCCTTAGTGGCCAGAATCTTCCCCTTGAGGTGCAGCGTCTTCCGCTAGAGGTACCCGGACACGACCTGAACGCCCATGGTCCACACAAGCACGAGGAGAATGCTCACCACCGCCAGGAAGAAGCGCAGGAGTTTCAGCGGCAGGTCCAGCCTCTCCGTGACCAAGGCAGCCACCTCCAGGGAGATCATCAGCTTCACCTTCAGCAGGAACATCACCAGACACATGGGGTGCGACTGTCGCAATCAATGGAAGGCTGCCACCACAGCCAGAGCTAAGGGTGTCCACACCAGCTTCAGTTTCCACTGTTCCAGCATACAGATCACAAGGGCCTCCACCTTCGACAACAGGGAGAAGAAAAGCAGCAGGGTGACGAAGCATCCAGCCAATCTCAAAGTACTTGTCCCTCGTCAACTTAGGAAATAGATGGTGAAGTAGTCGCAGAGCTTGCTCAATTTGGGGTTCCGACAATTCTGCAAATGTCGCAAGATGGTGCTGCCAATGTCCAGGCGGCCGCTCAGGCTGAAGTGCTAGCGCAGACGAAGACCAGCACAAGGTTGTCGCAGATCCATTCGGCATGTTCGGGGTTTCGGGCATGATCGCAGGAACCAAAATATTGACCGCATGAACCGTGTTGGATTCCAACAAGTCCCAATCCACTTCGCCAAAGTCCACAGGAACGTGTCCACTATGTTCACCGAGCAAAGACGCGGCACCCCCCGCTGCAAGCGCGTGTTGAACAGTGAGAGGTTGCTGCATGAGTTCAGCTTGATCCATCGGTTCGTGACCGCGAAGTCCCAGGACAGAGTGACCGAGTGCAGCATGCCCTTCAGTTTCACCAGCTTGCACGGGGTCTGTCTCATCAACTTGACGAGGTATTGCATGTCCAGCAGGCGCTTCGGCAGGCAGTGCCTCATGCAGTGTATCGTCAGCTTGCCCAGATTGGTCAGGTCCGTGAGAAGAAGAGCCCGAAGAACATGGGAGAGCTGGCTCAGGATGAAGTTGAGGGGCATCCTGAGCGGGGACAAAGTGCATCGACAACGCAGCGGCAGTGTCGTGGGCCACATGGGGAACACCAGGAACATCGTCAGACCGTGTGCGATTATCGATGTGGTCGTGTAATCCAGGAAAGCGCTCTGGAGCCACCGCCTGGGCCAAGATCTCCGCGTGCACATCCTCCTGAACCGACTCCGAGTCGGGACTCAACAGCGAGAGCATGGCGTCCTGCGGCAGAACCTCAATCATGTCGTGAGGTGCGGCGACAGCTTCAGCAAGCATCAACTCGTCGAAGTCTGTGGGAGAGCCACCGTCGAAGACCACATCCAGGCCGAAGGGAGGAAAACCAGGCTCTTCATCAGTACCCTCCAAGAGCGCGGACGGATGGTTGAGCATCCAAATAACCCGCTCCCTGTGCTCCGCTGACATCGCGTAGTTCGCATCCAGATGGTCAATCGCCCGTTGGAGTTGGTCAGGCGAGAGAGACTCTTCACCTCCACGTCCAGGAACACCTTGCGTGCCAGACGCAGCCAGCACAGCGTAGACGAAGGAGCTGACCGAGCGTAAAGCAGGAAGCCGACCAGCATCGCCCACAAGACCAGGAGTCGGCACAACATCATCAGCTGGCAGGTCAGGAAGCGTTGCCACAGTAAGTGGGGGTGACGATGCATGCGTTGGGTGCCCTTCCGCACCTGAAGCCACACCACTGGCAGAAGCTAAGGCACCTCCCACAGTCCCATTTGGGTAAATAGCCCCAAAACCGCGCTCAGACATCAGACGGTCGAAGTCCCCATCGGACGAGCTGGAGTCAGGCACTTCATATTGCGCATGCGGCGTGGGTGGCTCCACTGGCGACAGGGCCTCGTCATGCGCAGGAAATGGCGCTGTTGACGACACAGCCGTGGGATCCCGATCAGCAAGAGGATGCTCTTCGCGAGATCGCCGAACCGCTTCTTGAACTTGGCGCGCAAATTTTTCGCCAGTGAGAATGGGACCAACATGATGAGCATATTCAGCCGCGGCCATCTCGGTACCGTCGTGACAACCTGGAGGAGGAGGTTCCGCATCACCCGAGCTCGCATTGCGTCCACTTTCTGCCATGATCTCTAAGTCCACGTCCGTAGGCTTCGGGAAGCCATCGCCATCCACGCTGTTGTTGGAGTCGTTTGGAAAGGGCTCGCCAGACGCGAAAGCACCCACCACTGCACCATGTTTTAGATAACGCTGAAGGTGAAGATGTGGAAGCAGAGCAGGCAGCTCACCGCGAGGCCGGGCTGCCCGAGCCTGCTGAAAGAGGTGGCGCTCCTCTGGCGGCATGCGGGTGACATTGGCCAGCCAGCCCACTTGACGAAGGTGCTGCACGCCTCGCCGACGTAACTGACTGATCCTCAAGTCGTCGCGTGCAAGCCACTGTTCAGCAAGGCAAGTACGCAAAGCCTCCATGGGCTGGGCGCTGCGTACCATCCACGAAGACAGATCTCAGTGGCAACTTCCCAGCGAACGGCTTGACCCGAGGCAGCTCCCACAGGGCAGCGCAGCAGATCTCGAAATCCGCAATACCTCAAGACATCGGAAACATACTCCACACACCAGTCCATCCACTGTTGAAAATCGCTGCTCGTCGAGACGGCGACGACGGAGGGAACCCATTGCTTTGCCCATGCCGCGACACGATCTACCAATGCACGATACATCGCATGGGCTTGAAAGCAACCAGCAGGGAGTGACGGAGGCCCACCACGTTGAGGATGCTCAGGTCCAACGGTCATAATCGACGCGCACCAGGGCGAAGGAGAAGCCATGTCCAATCGTTCCCAGGAGGAAATCTCCAGGACTCTTTGCCGACAGTACCACTGCCGAAGATGAACATGTTCATGCCCGCGGTGCTCAATAGCCCGTTGCCGAAGCACCTCGTTGGCCCATGATCTCGTCAAGTGCACCAAGAGCCGCTCCCTGGAGTGCGCCGTATTGAGCCACGAAATATGTGCGATGCTCACCCCAAGCTCGTAACGGTGACGACGATCCACATGCGGCACGGGAAACACACCTTGAAAGATCCTGAAGTCCAAAATGAGAGCGACCTGATTCGGGCACCACTCCATCCAATCGTCGAAGCCCGAAAGCGCTATGGCCCGCATAAAAACAGAGGGTATCCAATTACGTGCCCACGAGGCAGTACGACGTACGAGCGCAGCGAGAAGGTTAGCCATGCCAGGGTAGACCCCGCATAAAGGTGGCAAGCCAAACTGGCGTTCCCCAACCGCCTTTGGGTAGCGCACTCGATGAGGAAGCCGATCATGAAGCGTAGCCTGACCAAGCGGAAGCACACGAAGGAGCGCATCAGGGAGTGCCAGGTCGGAAACAATCGACCTCACATACTGAGCAGACGGCGCAGCAGACGTCGACGCAGGAGCAGCGCGGGGCTGCTCAGGTGCTGGAGTCCACCCGGCATGCGGCTTGGCCAAAGCCCGAGCACGAAGGGCATCCCGAGCTGCAGCGAGCAGATCTTCAGGTGGAACGTAGTCACGGTGGCGCACATCATGGTAAATAACTGTTGCCAGCTGCATGTTGGCCAAGTTGTCGCCACTCGGGTCACTAAGTCCCCAACGCGCCAGTACGGATCCAGGAAAATATCGACGCCCGCCTGATTTCGCCATCGCAATGCCCCAGGCGAGACCTCGGCACTGTAGGTAATGTCCGAGTTCACCAAGGCAACCTTCGCAGCCGAAAATGCACTTTCTTTGCCCAGTAGGAGAAGAAATGCGTGAGGAAGTCAGCCAGCCTCCCACGTAACCGCTCAAAATCGAAGAGGTCCATGCCATAGGGTATCCGCGAAGCTTCTTGCGCAATCGAAGCCAATCAATATGGTCCAACTGCACCGCCAAAGACGGAAACTATTTGACCCACCGTCTTGAAATGGTAGCAACTAAAGGCGATGGCCCCCTCCCAGGGACGCTGAACCTGGACAAGAAGGCGGACATGTTGGCGTTGTACGCGACACGCTGGGCACCTTTAGTCGCTTCAGGATGTTCGGCCAAAAGCGCCCGAGCAGCCACCGCCGAAGGGGAGGTAGATGAGCAAGCCGCGCCCAGCATCTCCACAATAGACGGCATGATCCAGAAAGAATGCGAGAGGCGGCCTGCAAGGTCAACCAGCCGACGATGAACAAACCACCGCCCTGACGCACGTCGAAAGAGTCGCAGATGATCGTGGTGCTCAGGATACGTGGATAGTCCAGAGCGAATAAGCGCAGCCTCCGACATCGCGACAATATTGCGAAGCGTAGGCCCACCCCAGTCCTTCAGCGCAAAGAAGTCGACAAGTCGCAAAACCTGGAAGCGAAGCAGGCGAACCAGCACGTGCATGTCGAACTTGCGGATGCCATCGGGGAGCGCGAAGAATTGCGCTACATAGCTCAGCGTCGGCACTGCACGGATCACGTAGTTCAAAGCATGCAGCGACAGCGGCGCGGACGAAGCAGCCAACGCACCAACTCGCATCTTGCATGTGGCCCAAGGTCCAGTCCAAGAACTCATAGGCACAGCAGCAGGCCCGAGCCAGACACTCAAGTACAACAGAATGGCCTCCACTTTGAATGCCGCCCACCCAGGAACGTGCTGTTGAAGAAAGGCTTGCGTCTTGGCCTGGATGGTCTCGGAAAAAGCGTCAGCCAGCGGCGCCAGGAGGCACTTGGGCGGTTTCAATTTAAGATTGGCCAACTTCTCTGCCACCGCCATCACCCGAGCCAAGAACTTGAGGTCCAGCATATCAAAGACAATGCCACCGATATCGTCAGCACAGGCACGAAACACACCACGGGCTGGGACTTCAAGGCCACGTCTGATATCTTCCAAGAATGGTGAAGTTGCCGCTGCAAACAGGCTACCACTGAGCGCACATCCTTGAATAATTCCACAAAAGATACGAAAGGGCGGCTTGGTAATCCCATCAACACGGCCGACGGCAGTCACGACAGAATACAGACCGCGAATAGCAGCATAAAGACCGCACGGAAGGCGAAGACGATTCAAGACAGCGAAGAGAAACTCTTGACTCAAGGACGGGAACGCCTGGCCGAAATCGAGCGCGACAAGCAAGGGGTTCCGCTCATGCACCACTGGCTGCAGCGAGGCCACACGCGCCATCATGTCGAGCTCCAGGATGTTGGAGGTAAACTGCCGACCAGCAATGAAGCCCCTCTGCGTGGCCGAAGTCGTCATCTGGATGATAGGAGCAATGGCCTGGTTGAAAGTGGCCGAAATGACCTTCATGTCCGTGTTTCGCAGACCGAGTGTCCTCACCGTATCAGGTGTGCACACGACTCCCCTGCTATCGTCATCACCCACCTGACTACCTTTGGGAAGAAAAGCCTGAAGTGTGTCACCTGCGTTGGAAAAGAGAAGTTGCCCATCCATCAGCCACGCGCAGGCCTTCCACGACGCGTCACTGCCCACAGGATGCGCAGCCCACGCCGAGTAAGGAAGGCCATCAACTCCAGGCGCAGAGCATGACGGTACAAGCCGTCGCAGAACTCGACCAAGTAACGAACGTGTTGGAGGTGGGATATCATCATAATGACCAGGCTGCACAAACCTGTCGACGTAAACTTGCGTGGCTCTGGGATACAAAGCGGGTCGTGCAGAAATAGGTGCCCAATACGCTGCTAACGCGTCCAACTTGGCCATCGCATCGGTGTGCACGCAGTTGTCCACGGAGATGGCCCGAAGTGTTAGCCTCTTGCCAAACGGTGTCCACAAGCGCGCCTTGCGAGTCTTCGCAGCAAGGACCCCAGCAGAGGGCCGAGCCCGCCCCACAGCATGAAGCGCCGCATGCCGAAGCTCCTCAAGCTCATGATCAGCAGCCGCAAGTTGAACAGAGTTGACCCAAGCCGAAAAGACAGCCGGCTGGACCAGCTGCACTCGAGGGCCGATGATCTCAACACAGCCTCGCGCAAGTCTCCGAGGCGTTGCACACTCGCATGGCCAGCCGTGTGTCTTGGCGCCAGACAGCCCTAGCAAGCTGTCGAGCGAACATCCGCTGCGCCTCAAGAGAACCAGGATCGTCGACCAACAGCTGATTAAGCGAGTCGAGGGCCGCCACATTGACTAACTCCTGATAGCGTTCCATCTGACGCGGTGGCGAGAGCGAACAAAAGGCGTGCTGTTCGCAATCGAGAAGACGCCCGAGTCGCCCGCAAAAGACGACGGACTTGTAGATGGCTGGGGGTGCCGTTTCGATGTACTTCTTGCGCTGCCGCCTGTTGGACAGGGTAACTCTGACGGCAGCATGATCGGAGACATCACGATCGGAAAGTTCTTCAGGCGCGGAGATAACCGCAACAGAATGTTGCATTTGACAAGCAACCCAACCAGGTTCAGATACCCATACACGATCAATCTGCCCCACCGTCTTGGAGCCCCTGCAGTAATGAGCGGGGTCCTCTGAGGCAACCTCGACGAACGACGCAAGCGCTGAGAGCCAGAGCTGCATATGTGTTCTCGCATTGTTGGTAACACGAAAATCTCGCGCTTGAGCAGGATCAGTTAGGTCCAGGGCCTCATGCGTGGAAAAGTTGAAGTCCCCACAAACCACTACCAGCCTTGTAGACGGAGCCGCCGCAGCCCAAGCATAGTCTTCCTGGATACTCTGCGCGACTTGTAGCACATCACCTCGCTCCAGGCCGTGATTGTGAACATTGTAGCGACGAAGCTCAACAGGTCCACGTCGAAGAACCAGGCGCAATACTCGACCAGGGATAAGATCGAGCGGATCAGCAACGACATCAACACCCTGCGCGAGTGGAACGACTGTCGCCACGCCACCTCGCCGATGGCCGTCACGCGCCGCCTCAAATGAACCGAAGACTGAAGACGAAGGAGCAATCCGCGACATGACGAACTGGAACTCCGCCAAAGTTTGGCGCACCTCTTGGATGGCGAGAATGGCATTCGTGATCCCAGCTTGATGACGGCACGTGGCCTTCGCCATGGCTTGAACACCGCGCCACCGAAAGAACGCCCTGGCATTCCAAGTACATAACGCGATTTGAGCTGTTTTCGGCGACTGCCCACCTTCCCCTTCGAGAGGAAGAGCACGTCGCACTGGCTAAAGACTCCATTCATGCTCGCCGTTGGGGACGATGATGTGGTTGATGGCAGACTGGATTTCGCCCCTGGCCCAACCTCTCGTGGCGAGGGCGGGATCGTTCCAATAACATTTGGTAGCCCCCTGCCCTGGCTGTGGGTCAAGTCGAAGAATCGGGTTCCAGCTTTCAGAGATCCATCCATTCTGGCGATCAAAGAACAGCTTGGCGTCGGGGCACTTCCACCGCAAGATGGCCGTGATCTTCTTCCCTGCAATCCCGCGCTTGGTCTGGAACGGGTTCTTGTCGGCACCAACGTGCAGCTGTGTGGATCCTCCTGATGCAGCAGGAACGGGGAAGCGCATCCAGTTACCCTTGCCCGGAAGACGAAGTGCTCCGAGCGCCTGAGCTGCACGCCGACCTGCGATGGCGACAGGGCCTGTGAACTGCAACGTAAACAGGCGATCTTGCTCTTCTCCCTGAACTTCCCATCCGTCAATCCTGGACTTGTCAAGCCAAGCCTTGATGGAGTCGTGGACGTCCGAGCGCTTGACCATAGTGGAGGCCACGATCTTGAGCACCGTCGCATCCACTTCCCTCTGAAATCAAGTAGCAGGCGGCTTTGGTGGAGGTGGAACACGATGTGCGAGTGCCAAGGCTTGTCGAAGTTCGCCTATTTGCTTGCGCATGTCCCCGAGCTCGTCATGCATCTTATCGGCGCGCGAATCCAAGCTGGTAACCCTGGCACTGAGTCCATCCAACTGCGACTGAAACCGCCGCTCCATCGCAGCCAGCTCAGGACGAAGCGAGGCCTCCACATTATGCTGGCAGGTGGCGGGAACGCCCTTGACGGCGTCCTCCACAGCGCGGATCGCGGCCATGACGGGATCGACGGCCTGCGAGGCTGCTGAAGATGCTGTCGAGGCGACCACTCCAGTGATCTCATTCTTGAAAAAGACGAACGTGCTGCGGAGGTGGCCATCAATGAGGCCCTTGACGTGGTCGTCCCAACCGCTGGGGTCCATGTCAAGATCCTCTTCTTCATCAGAACCACATCTGCTGGAACGGGACCGCTCCTCGGCGCGGCCATCACGAGCCTCAGCGCCGTCATCAGCAGGGCGAGCCACACTGCTCCGAGCATCACCAGGGAGTTGTTTCTTCTTCTTTCGCCGCCCTTCAGAGGCTGAGGGCGCCATGAGCCGCGGGCGCGGCGCGCGGGCGCAGGGGCGGCGCGCGTGGTGGAAACTGGCCGCGGATCAGCGGTATCCGTTTCAGCCTTGGGGCAAGCAGCCCGAACAGACATGGGTCTTGAGCCAAAATGGCTACGGAGGAAGGAGGAGGAGGAGGAGGAGGAGGAGGAGGAAGAAGAGGAGGAGGAGGAATAGGAGGAGGAGGAGGGAGGAGGGAGGAGGGAGGAGGAGGAAGGAGGGAGAAGAGGAGGAAGGAGGAAGGAGGAGGCGCGACGCGATACGATGCGACCACCGTTGCGGAAAGCGTCCGGGCCTAGAGCAGACCAGGTGGGTGCTGCCATGGCCTCTAGGATCTGTGGTGTCTGGATACATCCAGTGCGAGGCGTAAATTATCCAGGCAAAGCAACCTAACAGCGATGTGTAGAAGCATATCTGAAAGCATTCCCCTTAAGATTCAGATGAAAATCCAATTGTAGAATTCTGCTGTTCTCGCAGTCGTAGTCGCATTCGCGATGACAGTCGCAGCGGCAACGGCAGTCGCAGTCACAGCCTCAGCCTCAGCCTGCCTCAGCCTCAGCCTCAGCCTGCCTCAGCCTCAGCCTGCCTCAGCCTCAGCCTCAGCCTGCTTCAGCCTCAGCCTCAGTCTGCCTTCAGCCTCGGCCTCAGCCTCAGCCTGCCTCAGCCTCAGCCTGCATCAGCCTCAGCCTCAGCCTCAGCCTGCCTCAGCATCAGCCTGCCTCAGCCTCAGCCTCAGCCTGCCTCAGCCTCAGCCTCAGTCTGCTTCAGCCTCAGCCTCAGTCTGCCTTCAGCCTCGGCCTCAGCCTCAGCCTGCCTCAGCCTCAGCCTGCCTCGGCCGCAGCATCAGCCTGCCTCAGCATTCAAAATGTGGCCCAGGAACGGAGTTTTGGGAACTAGAAGAACACGGAGTGGCCTACAGTTGGCTCCGGGCATTCAAAATGTTGCCCGGGAATGCAGTTCTGGGAACTTGAAGAACACGAAGTGGCCTACAGTTGGCTCCGGGCATCCAAAATGTGGCACGGGAATGGAGTTCTGGGAAGTCGAAGAGCACGAAGTGGCCTACAGTTGGCTCCGGGCATGCAAAATGTGGCCCGGGAATGGAGTTCTGGGAAGTCGAAGAGCACGAAGTGGCCTACAGTTGGCTCCGGGCATTCAGACTGTGGCCCGGGAGTGGAGTTCTGGGAGGTCGAAGAGCAGGAGGTGTGTGACTGTTTGCAAAAAACGAATGCGGCGGCAGCCGCGCCGGGTCCCGCCCCGGGTCCCGCCCCGACCCCCCTGAGGAGTCATGATGCTCTCTTTTGACCCCACTAGAAACCTATCAGTCTTCGCTGTTAGGTAGATCTGGATACATGCAGTGCGAGGCGTAAATTATCCCGGCAAAGCAACCTAACAGCCATGTGTAGGAGCATCTCTGGGTCGAACAGCATCTCGACGAAAAGGCAGCGACAAAAAAGGTGACGTCGACGACGGCGGTGGCGGCGGCGACGGCGGCGGCGGCGGTCACTGCTATGAATCCTGGCTCCTCCTCCTGGTGGTCCTCGTTCTCCTCCTCCTGGTGGTCCTCGTTCTCCTCCTCCTGGTGCTCCAGTCCTCCTCCTCCTCCTCGTCCTCCTCCATCTCCTCCTCTCCTCCTCCTCCTCCTCTCCTCCTCCTCCTCCTCCTCCTCCTCCTCCTCCTCTCTCCTCCTCCTCCTCCCCTCCTCCTCCTCCTCCTCCTCCTCCCTCGTCCTCCTCTTCCTGGTCGTCCTCCTCCTCCTGGTCGTCCTCCTCCTCCTGCTCGTCCTCCTCCTCCTCCTGCTCGTCCTTCTTCTCCTGCTCCTCCTGCTCCTCGTCCTGCTCCTGCTCGTCCTCGTCCTCCTGGTCTTGCTCGTCCTCCTCCTCGTCGTGCTCTTGCCCCTGCTGAAAATGTGGCCCAGGAATGGGAGTTCTGGGAAGTCGAAGAGCACGAAGTTGCCTACAGTTGGCTACGGGCATTCAAAATGTGGCCCGGGAATGGAGTTCTGGGAACTCGAAGAGCACGAAGTGGCCTACAGTTGGCTCCGGGCATTCAAAATGTGGCCCGGGAATAGAGTTCTGGGAACTCGAAGAGCACGAAGTGGCCTACAGTTGGCTCCGGGCATTCAAAATGTGGCCCGGGAATGGAGTTCTGGGGACTCGAAGACCACGAAGTGGCCTACAGTTGGCTCCGGGCATTCAAAATGTGGCCCGGGAATGGAGTTCTGGGAAGTCGAAGAGCACGAAGTGGCCTACAGTTGGCTCCGGGCATTCAGAATGTGGCCCGGGAATGGAGTTCTGGGAGGTCGAAGAGCACGAAGTGTGTGACTGTTGGCTTAAAACGACTTCTGCGGCACCCTGTCCGGCACCCGCCCAGACCCCCCTGTGGAGTCATTTGCTGCTCTCTTTTGACCCCACTAGAAACCTATCAGAACAAGCTGTTAGGTAAAAAAGTCTGGAGGAGAGGGGGGAGGAGGAAAAAAAAATCCTTGGCGTCAGTGTCGGCGCGGGTTGGGCGAGACGTCTCGACGTTCGCTGAGATTTTACATCATTGATCTGAGTCCCGGGTGCTGGTCGACGTGAGGTCGGTGAAGTGGCGCTAGAGCGCTGTCCATGCTTCGGTGTCTTGGGCAGTTTGCGTCCATGTGATTTCGTTCGGTTGTCCTTTCGAATGGGTTTGCGTGGGCGGTCGGTGGAGGTCTGGTTTGCGTTGACGTAAGGAGGTGATGACTTCGTCGTCCCAGCGTTTGTTTTGGCCACCGTGTTGCCTGTGTCCCCGCTGGCGCAGGTTGAGGACTGGGTGCCAGCGCAGCACTCGCCATGTCCACCTCGTCCGGTCGTGGTTTGCGACTCGCGAAGCCATGCGCCATACTTTCCGTTTGTGCAGCGTCTCCCAGTTGTCAATGTGGTGGAGTTTCATGAAGTGCTCTGCACGTCGTGTTGCTCGCTGGATGTAGTCGATCCATGGTTCCATTTCGTCTGCGGCGGTGCTGCCTTCGCCGTCTTCGCTGTGCTTGTCAGGCGTGTCAGGTGTGTCACACTGTGATGGGTTGCTGTCTGCGTCGTCGCTAGTGATGTTGGTGCAGTCTTCGTGGTTTTGTGCTTCTTTGTTCGCGCAATCGAGATTAGGTTCTTGGCCGCTATGAGGGCCGGTTTCTTTCGTTGTGCGTTTCCGTGGCGTTCTGATGATCATGCGAAACATGCGTCGTTGTGACCGTCGTAAATGCTGCCGTAGAGGCTCCGTGAAGGTCCACGTCTCTGCTCCGTATAACGCTGTTGGTGATACAGTGCTGTCAAAAAGTCGGAGCAGGTGAGCCAGAGGGTAGCGTTTGCTGGTCAGCTCCTGCTTGCGAGACGCGAGCGATGCCCATGGCAGCTCGCGTGCGGTGGTGGATTTCCGTTCGCATCGGCTCGTGGAAGTTGATGAATTGGCCGAGGTATTTGATACTGCCCTCGTATGAAACGATTTCTATATCCATGTCTTGGAAACGTGCTGTGCGTAAGCTCGCCCTTCCTGCCCTTCTCGTCTGGTTGTTCAGGATGTTGGTTTTGCTTGGGTGTAGTTCGAGCCCGTGTAGCCTCGTCGCGCGCACAATGTCGTCAAGCATCGCTGTCAGGCGCGGGAGAGCTTGGCTGGTCAGGAGCACGTCGTCGGCGAAGCGCAGGTTGGTCAGCGTGGCGGTGCTCGCGAACCCCAATTCAATTCCCTTCCTTTGCGCTGCCATTCGGAGACCAGCGGCCCAAGGATGTCTTGTAGAAGAGCGTTGAAGAGTAGGGAGCTGAGTGGGTCTCCCTGCTTCGTGACCCGCAGGAGGCTAAAGGGTCTGCTGCTGACGTCTGCCCCCACCGTGGCTGTCTGTCCCTCATGGGAGGTGGGAGGAAGGAAGGAGGGAGGGAGGGAGGAGAGGAAGGAGGGACGGAGGGAAGAAGGGAGGAAGGAGGAAGGAGGGAGGAGGGAGGGAAGGAGGGAGGGGCGGAGGGAGGAAGGAGGGAGGGAGCGAGGAAGGAGGGAGGGAGGGAGGGGAGGATGAGGATGGACCGGAGTCGGCGCGCCGTCAAAACTGCAGGAGGGTAGGGACGGAGGGTGCCAACAGTCCCGGCTGGCACACGGCCACCGCCCGGCCAGGCCTCCGAGAGCCCAGCAGCGATCGGCGGCCCGCCGCTTCGAGGCGGACGAGCTCCGCGAGGAATCTTGGCCACGCCATCCTCGTGGACGTCGCGCGGCCACACCGGAATGGCTCGCTGATGACGTTGCACCACGGGTCCTTGGAGACCAGGCCCCTCACGTGGCCCCCCAGCAGGTACTCCACGTAGTCCGTGAAAAACTCGGCCGCGGCGTTCCCGAAGGCCGCGCGCCCTGGATGACGCAGCCTGGCGTAGACGCGCGCGGAGGCCAGGGTGCGCATCCTCTTGCGGAACGCCTCGTGATCGCGCGGCGCGCCGACCTCCCTCCTTCAACGACGCGGGCGAATGGTTCCCGACACTCCCACCACGGCCCCCATTTTCGCGTCGTCGACGTCCTCGACGCAGACCACCTGCGCCAAGGGGATCGCCCCCATGTTCGGGTCCTCGATCATCTCCACCACCTGCTTCGCCAGGGCTGTTCCGGGCGCGACGCGGCCCTCGATCGCGCCGTGGATCTCCTGCGCCGCCCCGGCATGGAAGGACGCACCGCCTTGCCAATCAGCTCGGGCAGCCTCGCGCTCTCGGCCTCCGCCCCCCGATTGCGCTCCTCCTCGCCCATGCGGCAGGCCGTCTCCCAAGCGTCGATCACACTCACGGTGGCCAGGCGGCCCTTCCGGCCCTCTGGAGGCGGCGCCGCCGGGCCCAAGCCGAAGTCCCTCGCCGGGAAGCCCCGCGCCCGTGCGCGGTCGTCGCCCGGGAGCGCGGAGCGGTTCACCGCGGCGTAGCCCTGGCGCACCACGGCGCCCCGCAGCTCCTCCGACACCTCCTTCTCCCCCAGCAGAACGCGGAGATCCGCGGCCAACTGATCGCGGCCCCCAGCCATCACCCCTCGCCCGGGCCCTCCAGGGGCCGCGACTTTGCTCGGCGGCCCGAGCGGAGCTTCTAACCGGCTCGAGCCCCGGGCGAAGGAGAGAGACCACTTGGGGCATGCCAGAGAAGAGCGAGACGAGCAGGGCACGGGCGAGAGCAGACGCGCGGAGGGGGGGGGCACGGCCCTGTGCCCAGCAGAATCCGAGCGCCTCGCTCGCCGAGCTCTTCCCGCATCTCTCCGAACTCACCAGATATCCGATCTCGGCGCTGGCCGAGCCGAAGGCGCGGCCCCGACTGGGAGCGGGGAGCGGCCGGGCGCCCATCTTGGCAGCCGCCGCGCGCCGCCCCCAAGGGAAAACTCAGAGTGTCCCAGAGGGCAGCCCAGGCGCCCCGACACGGCAGCCCAGGCCGGCCCCCGGGGAATTCGGGGACCCCCCCCCCGGAGGGGAAGTATTCAGCGCACACTGCCACCAGCCCAGGCCCCACCGCGGCCCCGGCCCCAGCTGGGCGGGCCGCGTCGCCAGCGTGCCCCCGAGCGCCCCGCCGCCCGCCAAGCCTACTCCCAAGGCCTCTCCAGCTGCTGCAAGTCCTGCTTCGGTTGATCCGTCCCAACCGCGCCAGCCTCTCCTGGGGGCGCCGCCGCCTCCTCGTCCAGCGCTGCTGCGCCAGCGGCCTGGCTGCCCGCAGCCTTCCCCGCGGCGAAGGCGGCCGCCTCGGCGTCGCTGCTCTCGAACGAGCTCGACTCCGGAGCGAGAGAGCGCCCCGCGGCCGCTTCCAGCCCTAGCGGCCAGCACGTCCAGCAGATCATGTCGCACTCGCTCGCCGCCGGCGCGAACATGCCCAGGTCTCGCCACTCCTTGTAGTCCAGCCCAGGGGCGCGGTGGCACCTGTCCCCGTGGTGGAGGCGGCGCAGCCCGTTCGGCGAGATGGAGATCACGTAGCCCTGCGGGGGGTGCCCTCGTCGCTGGAGGTCGCCATCTCCGTCAGCGCGTCCGCCAGCGCAGCGGACTCCTCCGCCTCGACCTCGCCCTCGCTGATCCAGTTCTCCTAGGCCTCGCCGAACTGCGCACCGCTATCGGGGGTGTCGGGCACGCTAGCACCGTCGGCCTGACCCCCGGGCGCGGTAGGCCCGCGGCAGTCCACCGCCGGCAGCCTCGGGACGCATGGGGAGCGTCCGAAGTACGTCATGTTGGCCTTCACGCGGGCGACCTCGGCGACCTCGCAGCCCCTCGCCTCCATGCAAGCCCCGAGGCGTCGATCACGTCCGTCTCGTCCAGGAAGTCTGGGCCGCCCTGGCCGCTCCTGACGAGGATCGCCAGCTCCGTCTGCAGCCGCTCGACCACGATGCGCTGCATCCTCGCGTACGCATCCGACGTGGACGCCAACCAGCGGCCAAGGGGATCGATCGCGGCTCGATCGCGCCCCAGCGCGGCCGCCGCGCTGACCATGCAGCACCCCTCACTGCGCTCAGTCCAGAAGCGACCGGCCACGTCGCCTGGGAGAGGGCCGCCGCCCACCAGGTCCAAGTTGGGGCAGACGACGGCAAGCATGCGCGCCAGCGCCTGCGAACTGCACGAGGCCTCGTTCCAGCTGGCTGGCTGGTCCACCGCCGCCTCCAGGCCCCGGGCGGGCAGCGGGATGAAGTACTTCAGCTCCGGCCAGCCAGCGCGCCGCTCCATCCAGACTTCCAGCCAAGTCGACACCTGGTAGTAGGCCCCAGTGCTCACGTAGGCAAAGAGCCTGGTGACCTCGCGGCCCGGGCCCGACGCCTTGGTCCGCGCCAAGCCAAGGCGCAAGCCGCGGGCCTGCATCTAGACCTCGTCGGCCCACTTCGCATCGTCGAACCGCAGCGAGGCCCAGTACTGTACTCGATGCAGCGGACGCCTGCGCAGTGCCTGGCGTAGGCGGGGTTCGACACGCCCGCAAGGCAGCGCTCCCAAGGCCAGCACAACGACGACCAGGATTTGGGGCGCCTTGGACACGGCCGCAGAGGCCCACCCCCCGCCAAGCGAAGCCGTCAGCTGTTTCTCGGCGCCCACGAACACTGGGTGGTAGCCCAAGCGCTGCTCGGTGGGGACCCTCCCGACCCCCTCGAAGAAGCGGAAGGCCTCGAGGGCAGAACACAGCACCGTCTTGCCGCACGGCTCCGTTGTCCGCGACTCCAGGTAGCCGACCACATCATGAGCACCCCGAGGCCAGCTGCCGCTCGTGGCCGTCTCCATCCAGCGCCTCATCCGGCGCCACTCGCCGAGTGTGCTCTGCAGCGTGGCCGCCCGGCGCCCCGCGGCCAGGTAGCCCAAGTGCTTCCGCGCGTCCCCGACGCCCTCGAGCTCGGCCACCACGGGCAGCTGGAGGGCGTGCAGCTCCTCCACCTGCCGGCCCTGGAAGCGCGCCCGCTTGGCCTCCTGTATCTGGGGCAGCGTGGCAGCGGGCGCCCCTTGCGCGCGCACGGCCAAGACGGGTCGGCCACCTCGCGGCCTCAGGCTTCCGCTTCGTCGCGCTCCTCCTGCAGCGCGGTCCTCCGCCGTTTGGCCAGCTCCGCCGCCAGCGCCTCGGACGGGAGAAGCGCGAGGAGCCGACGTCGTGGGGCCGCGGCCTCCACGCCCAGCGGCAGCAGCGCCCACAGTTCCTCCAACAGCGGGCCCGTCTCCTGGTCCAGCGGCGCGGCGCCCGCCACGACCTCTACCCACAGCTGTTGCACCAGCTCGGGCGGGGTGAGGTCGTCGAGCGAGGGAGGACATCGCCCCCCCTCCTGGGGGAGGGGCGGCCTGAGCCGAACGGGTGCGGAGGCGGTGAGGCCCCCTCCTCCCTCGACGCCTGCGGCGGCGGAGGGGAAGACGCGCTGAGAGCATTCCGGAGCGCTCTGGAACGGATATATCCCTGTCCCCGCCCCGTCCGAACGGGGCCCGTTTCTCTGAGGGCGCAACCCCTGGTGCTCTACAGTGGAGGCCCGACCACAAGAAAACTTCCACAAGAAACCGGTGGAGGAGGAGGGGGAGGAGGAGGAGGAGGAGGAGGAGGAGGAGGAGGAGGAGGAGAAGGAGGAGGAGGAGGAGAAGGAGGAGGAGGAGGAGGAAGAGGAGGAGGAGGAGGAGGTGGTGGAGACCGACGTGGAGGTGGAGGAGGAGGAAGAGGACAAGGAGAAGGAAGAGGAGGAGGAGGAGGAGGAGGAGGGAGGAGGAAAAAAAAGGAGGAGGAGGACGACGACGACGACGAGGTGAAGGAGGAAGACAACAACGACGACGACGGCAGGATCTCCTCTCGTGCCCGCCACCCGCGACCCCAGGCGAGGACATCCTCGCCTCCTGTCGTCTCCCCCCCCCCCCGCCCCCCACGTGGCCCCAGGCGAGGCGAGCCTCGCTCCTCGCTCCTCGTCCCCCCTCCTCGCCCTTCCCTCCCGCTCCCCTCCGCTCCCCGCTCCTCCTCGCACCCCCTGCGTCGCTCTCCCCTCCTCGCTCCCCCCTCTCTGCTCCCCCCCCCCACACCCCACACCCCAGCTCCTCGCCACCAGGAGGCGCGCCGACCACGGAGCGACGAGGCGTAGCAGGCCTCACGCGAGACGACACGGCGACCCGAGGCGGTGGTTTCCGCTGGTCGCTGGCGCGGCACGCCGGATTGGAGACGAGGGCGCTCACGCGCGACCTTACGCGGGCAGCTTGCGTGCAAGTGTCCGCGCAGTCGAACCCACCGTCCTGCGACGATCAGCTGGCATTCTCTGGAGAACGATTTCGTGACCTTCTGAGGGCCGAGGCCCTAACCACCTTTCCCGCCTGGGACGCGCTCCAGCGCGACGGCGGTGTCTGTCTGTGTCTCTGTCCGTCTCTGTCTCTGTCTCTGTCCGTCTCTGTCTCTGTCTGTCTCTGTCTGTGTCTCTGTCTGTTTCCGTGTCTGTGTCTGTGTCTGTGTCTGTGTCTGTGTCTGTCTGCCTCTCACTCCTCGCCGCCCCCTCCTCCCATCCTCCTCCCCGCTCCCCGCTCCCCGTTCCCCCCTTATCCTCGCTCCTTGCCCCCTGATCCCCTCCTCGCTCCCCCCCCCCCGCCTGCGAATCCCCCCCCCCGCAGTCCCAGGCGAGGATTTCCTCGCTCTCCAGCGGCCCCGCCCCCGCTGCGGGCGCCGGCGCCGCCCGCGCGGGCGCCCGCGGTCCTGCCACAAAGCGCCGCCAAGGATCGGCGAGGACGACGCCGGAGACGCGACGCCGCAGCCGTCGAGGATCGACGACGACGGCTGCGGACAACGGGCGGCTAGGCTGCCACGCGGCCAGCGGCGACGACAACGGCGGTAGCGGCGGCGGCGGCGGCGGCGGCGGCGGCGACGACGACGACGACGGCGGGTTGTGCTGGGGGGGGGTGCTGGGGAGTTGTGCTGAGGGGCTGTGCTGGGGGATTGTGCTGGCGGGGTTGTGCTGGTGGTTGTGCTCGGGGGTTGTGCTGGGGGGGTCGTTCTGGGGTCTGTGCAGGGGGGCCATGCCGAGGGATTGTGCTGGGGGTTGTGCTGGGGGGCTGTGCTGGGGGGTTGCGCTGGAGGGTTGTGCTGGGGGGTTGTGCTGGGGGGTTGGGGGGAGTCGTGCCAAGGGATTGTGGTGGGGGTTGTTGTGCAGGGGGGGGGTTGTGCTGGGAGGGTGTGCTGGGGCTTGTGCTGGGGGGGTTTTTGTGCTGGGGGGTTTGCTGGGAATCGCGCTGGGGGGGTTGTGCTGGGGGGTGCGGCTGGCGGGCTTGTGCTGCGGGGTTTGTGCTTGGGGGGTGTGCGATGGGGTTGTGCTGGGGGTTGTGATGGGGGGTGCTGCCGGTGTGGTTTGTGCGCTGGGGGTGTTGTGCTGGGGGGAGCTGGGGGGTTGTGCGGTAGGTTTGTGTCGTGAGGTTGTGCTGGGGGATTGTGTAAGTGGGTTGTGCTGGGAGGTTGTGCTGGGGGTTTGTGCTGGGGGTTGTGCTGGGGGTTGTGCTGGGGGGTTTGTGGTGAGGGGTTACCGCGGGGGGGTTGTGCTGGGGGGGGGTGCTGGGGGATTGTGCTGGGAGGTCGTGCTGGATGGTTGTGTTGGGGGGCTGTGCTGGGGGGTTTTGCGGTGAGTTTTGTGCTGGGGGGTTGTGCCGCGGGGTTGTGCTGGGGGGGGGCTGGTGGTTTTGTTCGGGGGGTTGGGCTGGGGGGTTGTGCTGGGGAGGTTGTGCTGGTGGGTTGTGCTGGGGTGTTGTGCGGGAGGGGGTGCTTTCTGGGGTGTGCGATGGGGTTGTGCTGGGGGGTCTTTGTGCTGGGAGGTTGTGCTGGGTGTGTCCGGGGGGTTGCGCTGGAGGGTTGTGCTGGGGGGTTGTGCGGGGTGTTGTGCTGGAAAGTTGTTGCTTGGGGCGGGGTGTTACGGTGGGATGTACTGGGGGTTGTGCTAAAGAAGGGGTCGTGCTGGGGGTTTGGCAAGGGCGGGGAGCCAGGGGTTGTGCTGGGTTGGGCGGGGGGGTGTACTGGGGGGTTGGGCTGGGGGTTGGTAAGGGGAGTCGTGCCAAGGGATTGTGGTGGGGGGTTGTGCAGGGGGGGGTTGTGCTGGGAGGGTGTGCTGAGGGCTTGTGCTGGGGGGTTGTGCTGGGGGGTTGTGCTGGGGAATCGCGCTGGGGGGTTGTGCTGGGGGGTTGTGCTGGGGGTTGTGCAAGGCGGGGAGCCAGGGGGTTGTGCTGGGGGTTGTGCGGGGGGGTTGTGCTGGAGGATTGTGCTGGGGTTGTACTGGCAAGCTCGGCACCATCCCAAGAAGCAACTCATGACTTTGGCAATTGGACACCCTCTAGGTATTTCCAATATGTCAGAACAGCAACTCTATAACCACATGTCTGCCAGCGTGGAAACCAGGCAGTGAGATATTGCATTCTAGATGTGTAAGCGACGCGGTGCAAAACATGTGGCGCTAGCTATGTGGTGTCAATTCGGTGGCGCACTTTTTTTCTCACATCGCAGGCAGCGCGCGCGATGTGTTAACGCCCTCTGTCCACCCTAGCGCCGAGGCTGACTGGCAGGGCGGCTCCACCGGGGCGGACAAATCGTGCCCCCCCCCCCCCCCCTGTGAGAACAACAGAATTACTGGTGCAAGCTATCGTGTCCGGCGCGAAGCCGCCAGGAGAAAAGTAAAGAGTTTCCCCTCCCTACGCCGGCCGAAGGCCAGAGGAGTCAAAGGGGAGGAGAAGGAGGAGGAGGAGGAGGAGGAGAAAGAGCAGGAGGAGGAGGAGGAGGAGCCGAGAACGGACAGTGGCGGTGTGTGTGTGTGTGTGCACCAAACCCCTTTACGGTCCCAGCGACCACTTATAACTTGAGGCTACACATAACGACTCTATAACGGATGACGCACAGTGCCTACTCAGTAAGAGCCCATGCGGCGAAGTGGCAGATGGAAAACATCCCCAATCCTAACAAGACGGGGGGGACGCGGGAAGGGGGAGCGAACAAAGAGGAAGGGCGACAGAAAGCCACAATTGATTGGGGAACGCCTGTGGGTGAAAGCGGTCGGGTGCAGACACTCGCCAACTAAAACAAAACATCCGAAAGATGGCGCACGGGAGCTCAAGCGCCCAGCACCGCGCGTGGAAACCATGACGATGACGGCGTCAGGGCGAGGCTGGCGTGAGGCCAGAGGCTAGGGTCAACTAGCAGCGGGCACGGACATGCCCACACGCAGTGCTCATGCACACGGTGCGCTAGAATGCAACCAATTGGGAGGAGCAGGAAAAGAGGGGAGGAAGGAGAAAGGGATAGTCCTGCCAACAGCGGCGCGCCCACGGCCTGGCTGGCATCGCCATGCCCGCCTGGATTGCACAACTCTCCGGCACCACGGTCCAGGAGGGAGGAAGGGAAGGAGGGACACCGACGGCGGACGAAGGAGGGGAGGACGGAGAAGGGGAAAGTCCTGCCAACAGCGGCACGCCTACAGCTCCTGCTGGCAAAACGGCGCATCCACGGCTCCAGCTGGCACTCTCCAGCCGGTCGGGACTGCAAGAGTCTGTAACACCACAGTGGAGGAGGGAGCAAGGGGAGGAGGAACACCGACTCTAACATCATATGTTTAGGATTATTGTTTTGTTCCATGTCCTGCGGTCATCGCGCGAACCATACTCGAAAACCCAGTTTAAAACACAGTCACGGCGATGACGTTGTGCTGGAGGTCGTGCTGGTGTTTGTGCTGGGAGTGTGTGTGTTGGGGGGTTGTACTGGGGGGGGTGCTGGGGGGTTGTGCTGGGGGTGTGTGC
>CAUYUJ010000894.1:90771-105771 GCA_963575745.1 Prorocentrum cordatum
TAGTAGTAGTAGTAGTAGTAGTAGTAGTAGTAGTAGTAGTAGTAGTAGTAGTAGTAGTAGTAGTAGTAGGAGTAGTAGTAGTAGTAGTAGTAGTAGTAATAGTACTAGTATTACTATTAGTATTATAATTAGTATCATTATTATTACTATCATTATAAATATCATTAGTAATATTATTAGTATTCGTATTATTATTATTCCTCCTCCTCCTCCTCCTTCTCCTCCTCCTCCTCCTCCTCCTCCTCCTCCTCCTCCTCCTCCTCGGGAGGAAGAGGCTCACAACGCAACGCCACGTCCGACCAGCTCGGGGAGCGGTTCGGGGAGGGAGGGAGGGAGGGAGGGAGGGAGGGAGGGATCGAGAGGGAAGGAGGAAGGCAGGGAGGGAGGGACAGACTTTGCCCCCATCTGTGCTGGCACTGGAGAACAGCGGTCCGTAGCTTTAGGCCCAGGGAGGCTTAAGTAACAAGCTCAGAGCGAGTGTCGGCAATTGCCCACCGAGCCACTTCTGCGTGTCCAGCTGGGCGCACATCTGGCCGATTCCGGAAACCCTGAACCCAAAAGCGTGTCCATCTCTTGGGGGCGCATCTTTTACTTCCGCCGCCTTCCGCCGCCCTCCCGCCGGCTTCCGCCGGCGGAGGCGGCCTCCGCCGCGGAAGAGATGGCCCTTTCTGGAGCGCCCCATCTGTCCCCAGCAGCAAGCTAGCGGACAAATCATCATCGGGAGGGAGGGAGGGAAGGCCACTGCCCCTTCCTTTCCATTGTGTTGATGTTTCCTTTGTCCGCAGACGCGTGGCATAGCAGACCTGGAACTCCAAAAAAGTCCCATCGTACATTTGTAATCGGAGGAGGGGAGCTGTGTACAGAGCAGGAGGAGGAGGTGGAGGAGGAGGAGGAGGAGGAGGAGGGCGCGGATGAGCAGGAGGATGAGCAAGAGGACAAGGAGGAGGAAGGAAGAGGAAGGACGAGGAAGGAGGAGGGAGGAGGAAGGGGGAGGACGAGGACGAAAAGCAGCAGCAGGAACTGGAGGGGAAGGAGCGAGAGGAGCGGGAGGACCAGGAGAAGGCGGAGGAGGGAAAGGAGGGGGCCGACAACGATGAGGGAGGACCCAGATCCAGAGAAGTGGCCCGCGCTGGGGCGCGAGCACGCTTCTGAAGGACGGGCGCAAAGCCCCGATGCTAAAATGAGGCCCACGCTGAAGCGGGAGCACCATGTTGGAAGGACTGAGAGAGAACGTCCGGATTGGATAAACACATCGGATGTTCGCTGGCGTGGACTCCAAGCAATAGTATGTTTCGAAGCGTAAGCCATGTGGTGTAAGATAGGCCACAGGCCACGCGGCCGAGACGAAGGTTAGTATGGCAACGATACGGCAACTGGCGGCAACGGCTGGCAACGTGGTGAATCCTCGGCGTACACCCACAGGCGGCAGCTGGGCGGCAACGTGGAACATGCTCAACACCGCACACACACACACACACACACACACACACACACACACACACACACACACACACACACACACACGCCGCACGGGGCGACAACGAGGCGGCAACGACGCGGCAACGGGCAGCAACGTGGCGAGTCCTCCGCATACCCCACAGGCGGCAGCGGGCGGCAACGTAGCGAATCTTCGGCGCAGCCACACAGCCCACAAGGCAGCAACGACGCGGCAGCAAGGCGGCCACGGGCGGCAACGGGCGGCGGCAGTCGGCGGCAACGAGCATCGTCGCGGCGAGTCCTCGGCATGCCCCCACAGGCGGCCACAGGCGGCAACGGGCGGCAACGTGGCGAATCCGTGGAATACCCACACTATGCACAGGGCGGCAATGGTACGGCAACGACGCGTCAACGGGCGGCAACGCGGCGAGTCCTCGGCTTGGCCCCATTGGCGGCAACGGGCGGCAGCGTGGCGAATCCTCGGCGTACACCCCCACTGGCGGCAACGGGGCGGCATCGATGCGAGTCCTCGGCATACGCACGGGGCGGCAGCGACGTGGCAACGACGCGGCAGTGGGCGTCAACGCGGCGAGTCCTCAGCATACCCCCACAGGCGGCCGCGGGCGGCAACGCGGCGACAGCGTGGCGAATCCTCGGCAGACCCGCGCAGCGCACGAGGTGGCAACCACGCGACGACGAGGCGGCAACGGGGCGGCAACGGGCGGCAACGTGGCGAGTCGCCAGCATACCCGCACAGCGCACCGAGCGGCAACGACGCGGCAACGGGCGGCAGCGTGGAGAATCCTCCGCACGCTCCCACGGGCGGAGACGACGCGGCAACGTGGCGAATCCCTGGCGTGCCCACACAGCGCACGAGGCGGCGACGACGCGGCGACTGGGCAGCAACGAGCGCGGCGAATCATCGGCAGACCCCCGCATGAGGCACCGAGCGGCAACGTGGCGAATCCCTGCATACCCACACAGCGCACGAGGCGGCAACGACGCGGCAAAAAGGCCGCAACGGGCGGCAGCATAGCGAATCGTCGGCATACCCCCACAGGCGGCAACGAGCGACAACGTGGCGGATCCTCTGCACACCCGCACAGCGCCCGAGGCGGCGACGACACGCCAGCGAGGCGGCAACGGGCGATCACGGGCGCGACGGCGGCGAATCCCCGGCACACCCACACGGTGCACGAGGCGCGGCAACGTCGCGGCAACGCGGCGGCAGCGGGGCGGCAACGAGGGGCAACGAGGCGAACCGTCGGCATACCCCCACAGGCGGCAACGGGCTGCGACCTGGCGAACCCTCGGCATTGTCCCACAGGCGGCAACGACGCGGCAACGAGGCGGCAGCATGGCGGATCCTCGGCACGCCCGAGCAGGAGAGACGGCGCGGCAACGGGCGGCAACGGGAGGTGCCGTGGCAGATCCTCGGCGTGCCCACACGAGCGGCACCGTGGCAGGCACGAGGCGGCAACGAGGCGGCGGCGCGGAGAAACCTCGACGAACCCAGAGAAGTCCTCAGAGAAACAAGTAAGAACCCCTGTGTGCAAACACAGTCCTGGGGGTCCCCGGACGAAAAGTTCCCCGGGCGATCCCCGGCAGGGTCGGGTCAGAGATGGTTTTCCTCCTGGGCGCCGCCCCCGTGGCCCTCCAGAGAGCCCCAAGAAGGGCCACGAGGCCGCCAAGAGCCCTCCAAGATGGCTCAAGAGTGCTCCGAGATGCCACACGATCGTTCCAAGACGCCCAAGATGGCCCCCAGACGCCCCAAGAGGCCTCCAAGAGCACTCCCCAGAGGGCCCCAAGAGGCAAAACTCATTACTTTTCCTTCGGTTTTAAGCAGATTTTGGCGTGTCCATCTGTTCGGCTTCCCGACGCCCCAAGACGGCCCAAGAGGCCCCCAAGATCGCCCCAAGAGGGCCCAAGAAGCTCCCAAGAAGGCCCCAAGATGGCCCAAGAGGGCTCCAAGACGGCCCCAGAGGCATCCAAGACGGGCCAAGAGGGGCCCAAGAGGGCCCAAAGCGATGCCCCAAAGGGGGAACACAAAACAAAACTTCGTGCCCTCGGCCTTACGAAGCCCCCAGGAGGCCTCAAGAGGCCCCTGAGAGGCCCCAAAAGCCCCCAAGAGGCCCTCAGGAGGCCCCCGAGCGACGCTGAAGAGGCCCCCCAGCGGCCCCAAGAGGCTCAGTCATGCGAAATGGGCCGGCGGAATGCGCGAAGCGATTCAATAAGAACCCTTGTGTGCAAACACAGTTTGGGAAGTTCTCCGGGCAAAGGAACCAAGCAAATGCGGACGCGAGTGCCGCAGGCCAGGTGGGACGAAGGAGGGGCAGGTCCTCGTGGAGCCACGAAACGTTTGAGCAGCGTGCCGAAATGGGTGCAGGGCCGCCATGCGGACCCTGCCGCTGGGACCTTCGGTGGAGCTCCTCGTGGGGACCCCGCCAGTGGGGCCTTCGATAGAGCTCCCTGTGGGACCAAGAATCACGTGAGCGGTGTGCCAAAATGGGTGCGGGGCCAACATACGGACCCTGCCACTGGGGCCAAGAAACGTGTGAGGGGTGTGCCGAAATGGGCGCGGGGCCGCCATGCGGACGCTGCCGCTGGGGCCTTCGGCGGAACCCCATATGGGGCCACGACACGTGCGAGAGGTGTGCCGAAGTGGGCATGCGGAGGGCAGAGGCCGGGATGGAAGGAGGGAGGAAGCGGGAGGAGGAAGGAGAAGGAGAATGCGGGGTGCTGTCTCTTCAAAACGAGGCCCCCACACCGCAGGATGACTGTGAACAAAAAGCTCGGCCCCATCCTGCGTGTCAGAAGAAATGCGCAAACGGAGGCGCGCGACTCTCAGGTCATATGGAATGGAGGGAGGGGGGGGAAGAGAACGAGGGAAGAGGAGGGGGAGCAACAGCAGCAGAGGGGAGAAGAACGAAAAGGAGCAAAAAGAGGAGGATGAGGAAGAAAAAGAGGAGGAAGAAGAGGAGGAAGATGAACAGAGGCGGGGGAGAAGCAGCGGAAGCAGGGAGGGAGGGAGGGAGGGATCGAAGGAGGCAGGACGAGGGCGACAGGGGAGCACAGAGAAGGGGGCAGGGGAGCACGACGAAGAGGACGACGAGAGGGAGGAGAAGAGGGTTTTTTTGGGGGGGGGAGGGAGTTGGAGGGAAGAGGAACGGGGAACGGGGGCAGGTTTCGAGGACGGGGACAGGGGCAGGGGCGAGCAGCAGCAGCAGCAGCAGCAGCAGCATGGAGAGGGAGACGCGGAGGATCGGGATCTTCCGAGCCAGCTCGATCCTGTTGGCCTTGTGGTACTTGTCTTTCTTGCTCGTCTTGTTTTTACCTTTCTTGCCCTTCTTCTCCTTGTCGCACGTCCTCCTGGTAGCCTTCTCTGGGGGGGCGAGGAGTAAGAGGAGGAGGAGGAGGAGGAGGAGGAGGAGGTTAAACGAGAAATGAGGAAGGAGGAAGGAGGAACGAGGGAGAAGGAAGGAGGAAGGATGACAACTGATACTGGGAGGAAGACGGATAAAGGCGAGAATATGTATCACAGAGGAGAAGGAATGATTATAACGAAAAAAAGGAAGACGGGGAGGGTGGAGGGCAGAAGGAGGGACTCTGGAGGAGGAGGAGGAGGAGGAGGAGGAGGAGGAGGAGGAGGAGGAGGAGGAGGAGGGGGAGGAGGAGGAGGAGGAGGAGGAGGAGGAGGAGAAGGAGGATGATGATGAAGAGAAGGAGGAGGAGGAGGAGGGAAGAGGGCGGAGGGAGTAGGGAAGAAAGAGGAGGGAGGAGGGCGCACTGAACAGGCAGGGAGGCGAAAGTGCAACCCACAAGGAAGAAGGATGGATCACCTTGCTCTTCTTGCATTTCTTCTTCCTCTTGTCGCCACTGTCCTGCTCCACGGGCGGACAGTGGCGGGCGAGGCGGCGATGGGCAGAGGCGACGCTTGACGCGCAGCGCTGCCAGGACCTCAGGCGATAGCATCTGGGGTTAGGTCGGGGCTGTCCCCCTACAGTGGGATTTTCGACGAAAAATAAAAAATACCCCAAAAATACCCTAAGATGGTCAAAAAATACCCAAAACATAGTCCCCAGACTATTTTTGGATTATTTTGGGGTCCCCCTGTAGGGGGACAGGCCCGACTTAAATCTGGGGGCAGGGACCACGTGCCCACACATCCGACGTCTCGCGCACTTCTCAGCGCGGAGACCCAGAAATTCCCGACGACCTCCTCAAGACCGGTCTTTCATCCTCTGCCGTTTCTGGCGGACCCGGGGCCCGGAAAGTCCGCCTCGCGCTCCTAGAGACCCGGGCAGTCCAGGCGGGGCAGGGGGCCCCGGGACCCTGCGGGGCTGGGGCCGCGGGCCGCTGCACCGGCGCAAGAGTTAGAAGGGGGGGCGAGGACGAACGCGGGCACGGCGAGGAGGCGGACGCAGAGGAAAAGGGCACGGGGGAAGTAGACGGAGAGGAGCAGGCGGACGAGTAGAGGAACAGGGCAGGACAGGATAGCATTGGGAAATTATGAGGCGCAACATTGCGGGGGCTGCTCAGTCAGGACAGGGGGGGAGAAGAGAAAGAGGAGGAGGAGGAGGCGGAGGAGGAGCAGGAGGAGGAGGAAGAGGAGGAGGAGGAGGAGGGGGGGAGGAGGGGCGGAGGAGGATGAGGAGGGGGAGGAGGAGGAGTGGAGGAGGAGGAGGAGGAGAGAAAGAGAGGAGGAGGAGGAGGAGGGAGGAGGAGGAGGGGGAGGAGGAGGAGAAGGAGAGGAGGAGGAATGAGGAGGAGGAGAGGAGGAGGGGGAGGAGATGAGGAGGAGGTAGGAGGATGAGGAGGAGGAGAAAGAAGAGGAGGCGGAGGAGGAGGAGGAGGAGGTGAGGGTGGCTAAGGAGGAGGAGGAGGGGGGGGAGGAGAAGGAGGAGGAGGAGGAGGAGGAGGAGGAGGAGGAGGAGGAGGAGGAGGAGGAAGTGGATTAGGTGGATGCGCGCATGCATCTGCGACGCCTCGCATTCGACAGCGCCCACGACAGCACCAACGCCAGCTTCGACGCCAGCACTGCCACGACCGCCGACGCCAGCTCGGACGCCAGCACCAGCGCCTACCTGGAGGAGGACGAGGAGGACGAGGAGGCGAAGACGGAAGCAGCGGTCGAAGAGGCTGCGGAGGCCGAGGAAGAATGCGCCCACACCGGCACCAACGCCAGCGCCTACGCCAGCCCCAACGCCAGCTACGAAGCCAACACCGCCGAGACCTCCGACGCCAGCTCGGACGCCAGCGCCTACGCCTACGCCAACTCCAACGCCAAGGCCCAGGAGGCCGAGAAGTACGGCGCCTGCGCCGGCACCGACGCCAGCGCCTACGCCAGCACTGGCGCCATCTCCGACGCCAGCACCGCCGGGACCTCCGACGCCAGCTCGGACGCCAGCGCCTACGCTTACGCCAGTTCCAACGCCAAAGCACAGGAGGCCGAGAAGTTCGGCGCCTACGCCAGCACCGGCGCCATCCCCGAGGCCAGCACCGCCGGGACCTCCGACGCCAGCTCGGACGCCAGCGCCCACGCCTACGCCAGCTCCAACGCCAAGGGCGCGGAGGACGCGAAGGTAGACGCCCACACCGACACCAACGCCAGCGCCTACGCCAGCCCCAACGCCAACTACGAAGCCAGCACCGCCGGGACCTCCGACGCCAGCTCGGACGCAGTCGCCTACGCCTACGCCAGCTCCAGCGCCAAGGCCCAGGAGGCCGAGAAGTATGGCGCCTACGCCGGCACCGACGCCAGCGCCTACGCCAGCACCGGCGCCATCTCCGACGCCAGCACCGCCAGGACTTCCGACGCCAGCTCGGACGCCAGCGCCTACGCCTACGCCAACTCCAACGCCAAGGCCGCGGAGGAGGAGGAGGAGGAGGAGGAGGAGGAGGAGGAGGAGGAGGAGGAAGAGCAGGCAGGACGAGGAGGCGACGACGGCAACAGCGGAGACGGAGGCCCAGGAGGCCGAGAAGTATGGAGCCTGGGCCGGCACCGACGCCAGAGCCTACGCCAGCACCGGCGCCATCTCCGACGCCAGCACCGCCGGGACCTCCGATGCCAGCTCGGACGCCAGCGCCGATGCCTACGCCAGCTCCAACGCCAAGGCCCAGGAGGCCGAGAAGTATGGCGCCTGCGCCGGCACCGACGCCAGCGCCTACGCCAGCTCCGGCGCCATCTCCGACGCCAGCACCGCCGGGACCTCCGACGCCAGCCTGGACGCCAGCGCCTACGCCTACGCCAGCCCCAGCGCCAAGGCTTCGGACGACGCACAGGAGGAGGAGGCGACGTCAGCAGCAGCGGAGGAGAAGGAGGAGGAGAAGGAGGTTCAGGAGGCTGAGGAGGAATGCGCCTGCGCCGGCGCCAACGTCAAAGCCTACGCCAGCACCAGCGCCACCTCCGACGGCAACACTGCCAGGACCTCCGACTCCAGCTCGGACGCCAGCGCCTACACCTACGTCAGCCCCGACGCCAAGGCGGAGGAGGGCGACGACGACGAGGAGGACAACCAGGACGAGGAGGCGACGACGGCAGCAGCAGAGGAGGGTCAGGAGACCGAGGAGGACCGCGCCTCCAACGCCAGCGCCGACGCCAGCACTGCCAGGACCGCAGACGCCAGCTCGGACGCCAACGCCTACGTCGGCCCGAACCCCAAGGAGGAGGAGAATGACGACGAGGCGGACGAGGGAGGCGAGGAGGCGACGGCGGCAGCAGAGCAGCAGCGGCAACACTGCGAACTGGACCTCGGCTTCGACCCGCGGCGCCAAGCGCAGCAGCGCCAACGCAACGAGCAGCAGCACAACGACTACCACGAGCAACTAAGCCCATCCCGTTCACACAGGGACTCGCGCTGGGGGTTGCGGGGCCAAAGGATCGGGGAGGCGAGCCACCCAGGGCCACCCGACGATTGCCCAGGGACGACACCGCGCGGAGACCACCGCAGCACTGGCGGAGGGCGAGGACGATATAGTAATATCGATGGCGACCTACCGGCAAGCCAGGGGCGTTCCGCTTCGCGCCGCTCCGCGCCCGCAGGGCCAGAGACACCGCCCAGCGAGGGATTCAGGTCGCCGCGCCGCTCCCTCTCGCCCCTGCCAGCAGAGGACAGTCACTTCGACGCCGTGTTCGGTCGGAGGCCGCGGCCAGAGGTTGCTGCTCCTGCCTGCGCGATGTGCCTGGAGCCGCTCGACAACGCGGGGGTGCAATGGCCCGATTGCGGCCACGTGCCACACAGCTTCCACGCGGCATGCCTCGCCAGGCACCGGCCGCTGCGCCGGGGGCTAGCTCACCTGCGCCACACGGGCGGCGACGCCAGCCGGGTCGAGGAGGCGCAGTGCCCGCTCTGCAACCACAGGTGGGGCGACGGGCCGAGCGCCGCCGCGCGGCTCGCGGAGCTCGTGAGCTGCCTGGAGCGCGGTGACGGGCTCCCCTCCCGGGGGTGCCGGTGCGCGGTCTGCCGGAACCACGGAGGCGCGCCGAGCAGTGACGAGAACGACGACCCGTACGCAGGCGGACCCCTCGTGCTCCCAGAGGGACCCGCGCCACACGCGATCGTCAGGTGCCCGCACCACCCAGGCCAACCCATGCGCTGGCGACACTCGCGCGGGCCGGGCGGGCTGGCGGGAAGCTGGGAGTGCCTCGCCTGCGATGTCGCCCCACTAGGGAGAGACGTCCCACCGCAACAGGGCGCGAGGCCGCCGCAATGCTCCTGCGGCCGGGCGAGACAGGTCGAGTGGGTCGCCCGGGCAAGCGTGGGCGCGGGAGGGCCGCGGCGATGGCACGGGGAGTGGCTCTGCCAGGGCTGCGCCGAGACAGCGCTCCCGGAGCCGCCAGCGGACGCGAAACCAGACAGGCCGCCAGAGACAGGAGGAGGCGGCGGGAACCCCGAACCAACGCCCGGGAGGCAGGCGCAGGTCGCCGCAACACCACACCAACGCAGCGTCTTCTCAGGGTGGCCTCCGCTGGAGGCCCCGCTGCGGGCACGTACCAATTCGGACGTCTACATGCCGTTGCTGCTCGCGGCGGCCGGCCTGCTCGATCCGACGGAGGCGGCGCAGTGGGGGGCGCACCGCCTCACGCAGGACTGGTGGCAGCCGACGGTCGAGGCGCTGCGTCACTCGGAGCCGGTCCCCGCCGAGCAGATCGCCCAGGGGCTCGAGTTCGCTGGGGCCCGCCCCGGGACGGTGTACGCGGCGATAGCAGCCGGAGGCGGAGAACGCCCGGGACACGTATACCTGCCGCCCCTCGTCCGGGCCTTGGCAGACAGCGCCGGCCACGTGGAGCCGCAGGCGCAGGACCTCTTGCTGGAAATGTTCGGCGGCGCTGTTTTAGCGAGAGGGGTTGACAGGCGCACAGACGAGTTGCGCGACCCCGAGAGGTGGGCGGCGGCCGGGCCGCCCCCGCCGCCCCCGCCGCCGTTGGAGCCCCCAGGCCCAGGGCCGAACGACGGTGCCAGCGGCGGGAGAGGCCCTGGAGAAAGCGGAGACAGGAACGGCGCCAGAGGGGGCGGAGGAGCAAGAGGCGCCACAGGAGGCAGAAGAGGAAGAGGAAGAGGTGCTGGAGGGAGAGGGAGACGAGGTGGAGGAGGAGGAGGAGGAGGAGGAGGAGGAGGAGGAGGAGGAGCGAGCAGCGGCAACGACGACAGGGACGAAGGCAGCGACAGCCAGAGAAGCCCACAGCTCCAGGCGCCGGCTCCGGAAGCGGCCAGGGCCCAAGGGGCAGGAGAGGAGGAAGAAGAGGAGGAGGAGGAGGAATATGGTGGCGGCGGAGGAGCAGCGCAGGGGCCACGAGGACGGCGCCCTCAGAGGGAAGCGCTCCGCAGGGCAGAGAGAGAGGCGCTAGACGGGGTGGACCTGCAAGCAACCCTGCGGCAACAGGTGGCCACCATGCGGAGCGCCCCCGCTTTCCTCCGCGGACCCCTGCGCAACGCGCTGCGCAAAGCGCTGAGGGAGATCCACGCAAGGGGGGGCAACGAGGCGCGACAGCTCCGAGGCTGGAAGCTCCTGTTTCTGATCCCGCGCATGCTGCTAAGCAAGGACCCCGGCGCCCGCACGGTGCCCAAAGAAGAGCTGCTGGAACGGTTCGCCCGGTTCGAGGCGGGCGACTGGGCGCCCCTGCTAGCCCCCCCAGCCAGAAGGCGAAGCGGAGGAGGCCGCGGGCGGCCGCCGGCAGGGAGCGACGAGGAGCTTTCCCAGCGCTGCGCGAGGGCGCACGCCTTGGTTCAGCAGGGAGAGGTCTCGGCGGCGCGCCAGGCCCTCACGGCCAGCGCTCTCGCGCCGGGGACCGAGGCCACGCTGGCGGAGCTGCGGGACCCGGCGCGACGGCTCGCCCAACCGCGGGAGCCGCTGAGGGGGGACCTGGCAGCCTTAGCTCCGGAGCCTATCTTGCTCGAGTCCGACAAGCTCCTGCGCAACCTCCGCGGCTGCCGCAGGGGCGCCGCCCCAGGCCCGTCTGGCTTGACCGGCGAACACTTGCAGACACTCCTGGAAGACGAGCACGCGCGCAGCTTACTACACCACGCGGCCACGAGGATGGCGCAGGCAAGGCTGCCCGGACCAGTGGCGGAAGCGTTGCGCCTGGGGCAGCTCACGGCGCTAACCAAGCCAAACGGGAGGGTGAGGGGCATCGTGACAGGAGACGTGCTGAGGAGACTGGTGGCCCGCTGCGTGGCCCGTGGCCCAACAGATCAACGAGGAGGTAGAGGCAGCCACAGCGCCATTTCAGTTCGCCCTGTCCACAAGAGCGGGCACAGAATGTGCGGCACACCTCATCCAGAGCCTGACGCAGGCCAACCCAGAGGCCACGGTGCTCTCCATAGACGGCATTGGCGCGTTCGACCTCATGTCGCGCAACGCCATGCTCCAAGGATTGGCGGGCCTCCCAGCCGCGAGCTCAGCGTTACCATTCTGCAGGATGTTCTACGGGTCCCGCTCGCAATACCTCTGGACCGACCAGCGCGGGGAGGCCCACGTCGTGGAGCAGGCGGAAGGCGGCGAGCAGGGCGATCCCCTGATGCCCGCGCTGTTCGCCCTGGGCCAACACCCTGCCCTACAAGAAGTGCAAGCCCGCCTGCTTCCAGGGGAGCACCTCTTTGCATTCCTGGACGACATCTACGTGGTGTCTGCCCCAGCGCGCTCCCGCGACGTCTTCGAACTGGTCCGCTGCGCGCTTCAGAGGCACTGTGGCATCGGCGTCAACATGGGCAAGACAAAGGTCTGGAACGCAGCAGGAACGGAACCGCCGAGAGTCAGGGAGTTAGGCACCGAGCAAGACCGGGTGTGGGTCGGAGACACCGCAGCGCCGCCACACGAGCAGGGCCTGGTGGTCCTCGGCACGCCCATCGGGCACGTGGAATTCGTCCGCCACCACATGCGCTCCCTGCTGGCAGACCACCGCGTTCTCCTGCACCGGCTGTGCCAAGTCGGAGACCTCCAGACGGCCTGGCTGCTCCTGAGCATGTGCGCCAACCCGCGGGCCAATTTCTACTTGCGCACAATGGCGCCGGAGGACACGCTTGAGTTCGCGACGGCCCACGACGAGCACATGGCGGCGGCGGTCACAGACCTCCTGGGGACCCCTGCGGACCAGCTGGCAGCAGGACAGACGGCCAGGGAGGTCGCGCAGCTCCCGCTCTGCCTCGGAGGGCTGGGCCTGCGTTGCGCTGCCCGCATGGCGCCCGCGGCGTGGTGGGCGTCTTGGGCGGACTGCCTGCCGATGCTGCGAGAGCGCGCGCCGGCGCTGACGGCGGACATTTGCTGGGCCCTCGACACTGGCGCGGCCGGGCTCCCACCGGGCCTCCGCCAAGCGGCTGAGGCGCGGCGCCAGCTGGCCCTGGAAGGGTACGAGACGCCTGACTGGACGGCGCTGGCGCTGGGAGCGCGCCCCCCGCCCACGCACGACAGAGAAATGGGCGAGTGGGCGCGCGGCTGGCAGTTCTGGGCGGCCCGAGCAAGAGACGACCGAGCCAGGGTCGGCATCATGCAACGCATGCAGGCCCCAGAGCGCGCCCTGCTGCGCTCCCAGAGCGGCCCGTGCGCCGGCCGGGTGTTCACGGTCTTACCCACGAGCGAGCCCATGCGAGTTCCACCCGCAGAGTTGCGCGTCCTCCTCCTGCGCCGCCTGCGCCTCGATTTACCATTCACGGCAGGCGCGTGCAGGTGCCGAGCGCGACTCGACAGCAGAGGGGACCACAGGGCGGCCTGCCCCACAGCCGGCGTCCTCAAAAAGCGGGGAGCCCCTCTGGAGAAGGCGGCGGCCCGCATCTGCCGCGAGGCGGGCGCGAGGGTGGCGGAGAACCAGTTCTTGCGGGACCTGAACGTCGACGGCGTCGGCGCGGGCGACGGCCGGCGGCTCGAGGTGATCGCCAGCGGTCTGCCGCTGTGGGGAGGGGCACAGCTGGCCGTGGACGCCACGCTGGTCTGCCCTCTCGGCCGGGACGGCGCGGCCCACCCGCGCACGGCAGACGAGGACGGGGCGTGGATCCGCGAAGCCCGCAGGCGCAAGGAGACCACCTACCCAGAGCTCCTGGACGCGAGGCGCTGCCGGCTCGTGGTCATGGCCCTGGAGGTGGGGGGCCGGTGGTCGCAGGAGGCCCTCCAGTTCGTGCGCCTCTTGGCTGACTGCAAAGCCCGGTCCGCGCCAGAGCTACTGCGCGCCTCGGTGAAGGCAGCCTGGATCCAGCGGTGGACTGGCCTCGCCTCGGTGGCGGCGCAGAGGGCCTTCGCAGACTCCCTGCTGCACCTGCCCCTGGACGGCCTCGCCTGCGACGGCGACGAGCCATGGCTGCAGGACGTCCTGGCGGACGCGCGCCATGCCGAGGCGCCAATCCCTAGCCGCATGCCGGCGCGCCCCTGAGGTGGGCGGCCCCCGGCCGGGCGAGAGCCGGGGGCGCGGAACACCACCGCCACCGCGAGGCAGCGGCACAGGACGAGACAGGGCACCAAGGGAGGAGGAGCCCAGACGAGAACGCGAGGAGGAGGAGGAGGAGGAGGAGGAGGAGGAGGAGGGTGAGGAGGCAGAGGAGGGAGCGGCCAGAGGCAGCACACCCACCAGCGGATGAGGTAACCCACCCAGCCACAGCGGCAGGCGCCCACGCCGGCACCGACGCCAGCGACTACGCCAGTACCAACGCCAGACCCGACGCCAGCACGGCTGCGACCTCCGACGCCAGCTCGGGCCCCAGCGCCTACCCTTACACCAGCCCCAACACCGAGGCTGAGGGCGAGGAGGACGAGGAGACGGCGACGGCAGCAGCGAAAGGAGAGGCCGAGGAGGCCGAGGAGGAAGGCGCCTACGCCGGCACCGCCGCCAGCACCAACGCCAGCTCAGACGCCGGCGCGGCGGGGAGTTCCGACGCCAGCTCGGACGCCAGAGCCTGCGCCTACGGCAGCCCCAACCCCAAGGCAGACGAGGACGAGGAGGCCGAGGAGGCGACGACGGCAGCAGCGGACGTGGAGGCTAAGGAGGCCGAGGCGGAAGGCGCCTACGCTGGCTCCAACGCCAGCGCCTACGCCAGCACCAGCGCCACCCCCGACGCCACTAATGCCAGCACCTCCGGCGCCAGCTCGGACGCCAGCGCCTACGCCTACGCCGGCCCCAACGCGAAGGTGGGTGAGGACGTGGAGGACGAAGAGGCGACGGCAACAGCGGAGGAGGTGGAGGAGGAGGCGGAGGAGGAGGAGGTGGAGGAGGAGGCCGATGAAGCCAAGGAGGAACACCCCTACACCGGCACCACCGTCAGCGCCTACGCCGGCACCAACGCCATGCCTGACGCCAGCAACGCCAGTACCTCCGACGCCAGCTCGAACGTCAACGCCTACGCCTACGCCAACCCCAACGCCGAGGTGGATGAGGACGGGGAGGACGAGGAGACGACGATGGCAGAGGTGGAGGCGGAGGCGGCGGAGGATGAGGACGAGGTCGAGGAGGAGGTGGCGGAGGACGCATGCGCCTACGCCAGCGCCCACGCCAACGCCTACGCCCGCGCCTCCCGCAACGCCAGCACCACCGCCAACTCCACCAGCACCAACGCCAAAGCCCTCGGCGACGTCATCGCCGACGC
Organism: Prorocentrum cordatum; assembly: GCA_963575745.1. Classification (NCBI taxonomy): domain Eukaryota; class Dinophyceae; order Prorocentrales; family Prorocentraceae; genus Prorocentrum; species Prorocentrum cordatum. Next base: position 105,276 of record CAUYUJ010000894.1, read on the forward strand.
AATCGAGGATGCCTACGCCTACGCCAGCCCCAACGCGAAGGCGGGTGAGGACGTGAAGGACGAAGAGGCGACGGCAACAGCGGAGGAGGAGGAGGAGGAGGAGGAAGAGGAGGAGGAGGAGGAGGAGCAGGAGGAGGAGGAGGAGGAGGAGGAAGAGGAGGAGGAGGAGGAGGAGGAGGAGGCCGAGGAGGAACACCCCTACGCCGGCACCACCGTCAGCGCCTACGCCGGCACCAACGCCATGCCTGACGCCAGCAACGCCAGAACCTTCGACGCCAGCTCGGACGTCAACGCCTACGCCTACGCCAACCCCAACGCCGAGGTGGATGAAGACGGGGAGGACGAGGAGACGACGATGGCAGAGGTGGAGGCGGAGGCGGAGGAGGATGAGGACGAGGTCGAGGAGGTGACGGAGGACGCACGCGCCTACGCCAACGCCCACGCCAGCGCCCACGCCAACGCCCGCGCCTCCCGCAACGCCAGCGCCACCGCCAAC
>CAUYUJ010000895.1:0-102500 GCA_963575745.1 Prorocentrum cordatum
TCCTCCTCCTCCTCCTCCCCCTCCCTCCCGAAGCTCCTGAAAGCGACCACGCATCAAGGAAAGCGGGGGGCATGGGCTTCCTCCCGGCCTCACGGGCGGTGTCATGACGCCGCCGCTCGACACACGAGGGGATCGGGTGAATGGGTCCCCCTCACGTTTTCAAGAGCGGCGTCATGTCGCCAGGTGCCTCTAGATGGAGGAGCAGTCGCCTGCTCAGGCAGGTCAGGCACATGTCCTCCTCATCTCACGCCATTCCTCCCGATCCTCATCCTGAAAACATGGTTCCTTATTCGGGACTCGGGTTAGGGGACTCGGGTCGGCCCGACTGGGCCATCATGAAAATGACGCGACCGTCTGAAATTTGACGCGGACCCGCTGCAGACATCCCACGAACACTGGACGGTCAAACTTCAGGACGGGCTCGTCAAAAAGCGTAGGCGAACCCGAAATCTGGCGTCCTCGAGTCTTACGTTTCCCTGACATATCCATGCAAACCTTGACCTCATGCCAGACCTGGCGTCAGATCCCGCACCCGGGCGCCGTCCCTGCGAATGAAACACCATGCGGGTCACGCGCGCCATCCCTTGGACGCACTCACGCGCGCATGCGCGGCCCCGGATCCAGCCCCCCGCCACCAGCTGTGTGCCAGAGCCGGCCCCTGGCACCATCTACGCCTCTGCTTAGAGTTAAGATGCTCTTAGACTCAGACAGCGGACCTCACGTCAAGCACTTTCTCGGGCAGTGGTCCAGGCCCAGATGCACAAGACCCTGCGAAGCAACAAAAAAGCTCCAAGAGAACGCCCAGGGCCCAGCACGGATTCTTGAGCTTCTTGAGCGAAGTCTGGAGTACATGGGAATTGCTACGGTTTCTCAAGATTTCTGACGGGTGCGTGTGCAAGGACACTGCGCGGGCCACACGCGCGGGCCAAACCGATGCCTCTGCCGAGAGGCGCTTGCGCTCGTGCGCTTGCACGGACTCCTGTGTGGACTGGTTCTGGGACTTCACGCGTGCATTCGCGTGATGTCGCATTCGCGCCCAGGGAGGATACACACACAACAACAGCAACACATGAAGAACTGCTAGCCGTCGTGAACCCCCAAACAGTGGGTTCTAGCGCTGTGGAGGGGGAAGCGGTGCGGCGCAAGCTGTGTGGTGCACCTTACTGTGTGGTGCACCTTACTCGGTGTAAGCCATGCGATGTGGGCTGTGCCGTGTCGGCCGTGTCGTGTGAACCGTGCTGGTGTCAACTGTGTGGTGTACGCCACGCCTGTTCTGTGCGGTGTGGGCGATGCGGTGCGAGCTGTGTTGTGCAGGCTATGCGGCGTGAGCTGTGTGATGCAAACCGTGCAGCACACCCAGGTGACCACGGGGCGCCCTCGAGGTGGCCACGGGGGGGCGGGAGCGTGGCGACGCCCGGGCGGACCGGCAGACCCGCCCCACGGCACGGGGCGTCCAAAGAGCGCCCACGGGCGGGCACGTGGCGAGGCCTCGGCGGACCTGCCCGCGGCACGGGGCGCCCACGAGCGCCCACCCGGCGGCTTGCGGAGAGGAGCGAAGACGCCGAAGTGTGAACACCGGGTGGGGGGCATGACAGCGTCGCAGGCCGTGCCGGCCCTGCCCTTGCCCGCACCCGGCAAGCGAGGGCGAGCCCCCCGGGGAAGCGGGCCTGCGGGCAGGAGCGTGCTGCCGACGGCAGGCTGCCGGGATGCCGCGCCCATGCAGGGCTGGCCGTGGAACCTCGCGGGGGAGGCACAAGCAGGCGCAGCACTGCACGGGCAGACGCGCGGCAGGATCGCGCCGCGACGATCTGCGCGCTGGCTTCCGACGCCGCCTGGATCGCTCCACCCTGGAACGATCGCGGCTTCCCGATCGTGCAGATCGCTCGAGGGTGGCCGATGCTGGGTCTCTGGCAGCGTTCAGCCTCGAGCGCCCGCGCTGGGGTCACTGCCGCGTCGACGATGAGCGAAGCTGCCGTACCCTTCCGCTGCACCACTGCTGCACCAGGCATCCTGAGCCCTGGAGCCTGGAGACGCGGGCGGCTGGCAGACTCTGCAGGGGCGGCGACCAGGAAGTGCTCCTTTCAGTCGCATGGGCTCCAGGTGTCTCTGACGGCCTTCCTCTGAATCTCTTCAGGGCGCCTCAGGCCCAGGCTCCCCCGGCCCCCATGCTGGGGTCGTGAAGGGGGCAATGGGGTTATCCGTGGATGCCAACGCCAGGCGGCGTACGTCTGGCCAAACCGTTTGGGCCAAACCTGGCTTACAAGTGGGCCAAACCTGCCCCAAATGGCCCAGGGGGGCAGATCACTCCGCTAAGTGGGCGGAGCCCACTTTGCTCGGGTCGGTACGCTCCCTGAGCCACCTGTGGCATTCGTAACCCACTTATGAACTAGGTTCGACCAGAATCAACAACCGACGGTGGCATCCACTAATGACCCCCCTATCCTCTTAGCGTTGAGGTGTAGCGATGCGGGGGACTGGCTTTAAGGGGAGGCAACGTCGACCTGGAATCTCGGCGATACATCGCCGATCGGCGATATGCCCCCGCTAGCGAACCCGTACGTCCCTGGGCGGGGTGGGGCTGTCAGACCCCTATCGGCGATGAGTGGGCGATTGGGGGGCGATGCGTTCCCTCCTGAGCCTCTCCCCGCTATCGTTACCCCTGCAGCAGCCCCCGCTTCGCGGCGGCCGGGGGGTCTGAGCTGGTTGGGGCCCCAGAGAATCCGTCAGACAAAGAAGCCAAATCCGCTCGAAATCGGTCTCCAGACCCCTCCCCGGGTCCGTCTGGTGCAGCTGCTCTTCACCCCAGGGCCCGCACAGGGCCCCCGGAGGCCGAAAGAGCTTCCCCGAACTCGACCCAGGAGCTCCGGCCTGCCCGCCCTTCCTGCCGGCCCGAGCTGGTGCTCGATAGGCCACCTCCGACCCCCAGGCGGCTCCAACCCGAGGCCCTCTCCACGCCCTCGCGCCGGCCGCTCTCCGGCCGGGGCCGCGAGAAGCTGAAGGGGCCCTGGGACACACAAAAACAAATACACACAATTACAAGAATTCCCCATAATTTGTTCTGGGGTTTTGCCTCCCCTCCACTTCCCACATTGTCCCATATTTTTGGGGGATCGACGATTCATTGTGTCTGTGTGTGTGTGTGTTTTTTCCCCTCCCGAGAAGCGCGGGCCGCGGCCGGCTCGACCTGCGCCGCCCGCGGGAGCGGGAGCGGCGCCGGGCGGCGGGGGGGGCGGGCGGGCGGGGGGAGAGAGGCGGGGGAGAGAGCCGGGTGCGCTCGCGCCACGCCAGGGCAGCCTGTCCCTCCCCCTTGGGAGTGCGGGATCGTCTGCAGAAGTGATGTACCCCAGACTTGAGTTTCTCGTCGAGTCGCACGTCCAGTCGAGGCGTTGACCCAAGGAGCCCTGAATAAGGAGCGAGGCCCCTCTTTCCATAAGTTGAGCTTCGACTTCCCATCGAAAATGTAAGGAAAACCTTAGGCAGGGTGTGGCACGATTAAGGAACACCGAGCCCCTCCCCAACGAAAAGGATTCCTTTTTCGCGCCCCGACTGTAGGATGTTTGTAGATCTACGAACGTTCTACGCATTTCCCATGGATTCGACGAGAAAATCAATTCGGGGGTAAATCACTTCTGTAGTCGATCCCCTACTCGGCCCCTCCCATCCCTTCCCGTGGCGCTCGTCCTTGCTCCATCCGCGAGCGCGTGTCGCAGCCGCGCTGGACCTCCATTGCCCCAGCAGGGCGTCCTATACTGGGCAGCAGAAGTGTGGCCCGTGGGGCCTGTGGGGGCACGGGGGGAACTGCGGGGCGGGGGGGCCGAGGCTGCGAGGGAGACCAAGGGCCGCTCATGCGAGGCGGGGATCGTGCCACAGCCAGCGCCGGTGGAACCCACGTCAGGGACCCCAGCGGGCGGTGGAGATGGACATACTCGGGCCCCAGGGGGCCCGAACGCACTCATGCCAATAGCAACCGCCTGTCGCAGTCTCCGAAAATCGATCCCTTGAGATCCGACGGCGCGACAGGAAATGTGGAGGCATGGCTGACCAATCACGCCCAGCGCCCTGGACCCCATCCTTCTGCGCCCCCTTTCCCGCGCCGCCAGGCCGATCTCTGTGAGAGACGGCGCCCCTCGGCCCGAGACCCGACGAGAAAAAACGCCCGGCCCTCGAAGCACTTGCGACGCCAGCATCTCCCCCGAGACCCCCGACGTCATGACTTTTTCACCGCGTCGACCCTCAGAGGCCTCGACCCACTCCCCTGGACCAGCTCCTCATATCCCTGGCCGCTTTTTCTGACGCCCCCGAGGCCCCACTGAGGGCCCCCCCCCCCCCAGGGGCCGAGGCTGCGGAGAAGCCTCGCCGCCCGAGGGGGCAGCATTGGGCCTTGCGACGCCAGGATCTCTCGAGAGGCCTCCCGCGCCCTCCCCCCCCCCCCGGGGCGCCTGGCTCTGCACCACTCGGCCGGCTCCGCCCCGGCCCGCCCGGGCGGGCCCCGCTGGCCCCGGCCGCCGGCGGCAGGCCCGCTGCTCCGCCGCCGCGCGGGCGCCCGGAGGCCCGCCTCCTCGCGCGGGCTGCCGGCCGTCGGAGCCCCCCGCGGGCGGGGGGGCGAGGGCGGAGGGCGAGGGCCGACGAGGACGAGCTCCGAGCTCCGAGCTCCGAGGGCGAGGGCGAGGCTCGACGAGGCAGGGCGGCAGGGCTCCGCGGGGGCGGCAGCGGGGACGACGCCGCCGCCCCAGCCCCCGCGGGCGCTTCTTCGCCCCCGCGCCCTCGTGTGGTACGCCGCCCCCCCCCCTCGGGTCACACCGCACATCACGCCGGGAGGTTCTTCCGCCTCCGCCTCCGCCTCCGCCTCCGCCGCTCCCTCCTCCTCCTCCTCCTGCTCCTCCTCCTCCGTACCTTCGGCCTCTGGAGGCCCTTACGGGCCCCTGGGGCCGTTAAACAACGGCTCAGGATGAGCCGAGGCCTTCGGAGCCGCCGATGGCAGTCCAGAGCCGCCTCCGAGACAACCCACTGGGAGTCCAGACGGCCCTCCAAGAGGGCCCCAGGAGCACTCCCAAGAGGGCCCCAAGAGGCAAACATCGCACCCTCCCGTTCGGTAGACGTACCTGTCCAGCATCTTCGCCTCGTGGGCTCTTACATCTTCATAGACCGCCCAAGAGGCCCCCAAGATCGCCGCGACAACTTCGCGACGGACGGTTTTGGGCAGTCTTCAGCCTCCCCGTGCGGCCCTGGGACCGTCAGAACACGACTCGGGATGCAGCGCCAGGCCCGGGGAACAAGTGCAGACCTCCTGGGGCCCACGTTGAGAGCCAAGCACGACGACGTCGGAGGTCCAGCCTCGTTGTCAGCACGGGGGCCTCTCCGAGACGTGGTCGCGGCACCCTCAGCCGCCCCCGGCACTCTCCGAGAGGTGGAGGCCCAGACCCCCGACGTCCTGATCTTTTTCAAAACGTCGACCCCGAGAGGTCTTGACCCTTTCTCCGGGACTGGCTTTTCATCCCGAGCTGTTTTCTGACAGTCCCGAGGCCCGGCAAAGGCCCCCAGCGGCCGAAAATGTGAAACACCTCCCGTCGTGCTTTTTTCATTGCCCGAGGGGGTCTGGGGGCGAGTCTTCTGCTTCCGCAGCCGTGGCCGCTGCACAGGGGGGACCGGGCCGAAACAACACGGCGGCTCTCCCCAGCAGTCGTCGGGCTTCCGTGGGCCTCCTGTGGAGGCTGCTCGTCGCCACGGCTGGACATGCCTCGAAGAACGGCTGGGGTGACCCTCGGGAGGGGTCTGGGCACAGATTCTGAGCGGATCCTCCTCCTCCTCCTCCTCCTCCTCCTCCTCCTCGTCCTCCTCCCCCCCCATCCCCCCCCTCCTCCTCGTCGTCCTCCTCCTCCTCCTCCTCCTCCTCCTCGTCCTCCTCGTCCTCCTCGTCCTCCTCGTCCTCCTCGTCCTCCTTGTCCTCCTCGTCCTCCTCGTCCTCCTCGTCCTCCTCGTCCTCCTCCTCCTCCTGCTCCTGCTCTCCTGCTCCTCCTCCTCTCCTCCTCCTCCTGCTGCTCCTCCTCCTCCTCGTCTCCTCCACCTCCTCCTCCCACTCCTCCTCCTCTCCTCCTCTTCCTCCTCCTCCTCCTCCTCCTCCTCCTCCTGCTGCTCCTCCCTTCCTCCTCCTCCTCTTCTCGTCCTCCTCGTCCTCCTCCTCCTCATCCTCCTCCATCCTCCAACCTCCATCCTCCTCCTCCTCCTCCTCCTCCTCCTCCTCCTCCTCCTCCTCTCTCCTCCTGGTCCTCCTGGCCTCCTGGTCCTCCTGGTCCTCCGGTCCTCCTGGTCCTCCTGGTCCTCCTGGTCCTCCTGGTCCTCCTGGTCCTCCTGGTCCTCCTCGTCCTCCTCTCCTCCTCGTCCTCCTCCTCCTCCTCTCCTCCTGCTCCTCCTGCTCCTGCTCCTCCATCTCCTCCTCCTCCTCCTCCTCCTCCTCCTCCCTCCTCCTCCTCGTCCTCCTCGTCTCCTCGTCCTCGTCCTCCTCGTCCTCCTCCTCGTCCTCCTCGTCCTCGTCCTCCTCGTCCTCCTCGTCCTCCTCCTCCTCGTCTCCTCGTCCCTCCTCGTCCTCCTCGTCCTCCTCCTGCTCCTGTTCCTGCTCCTCCTCCTCCTCCTTCTCCTCCTCCTCCTTCTCCTCCTCCATCCTCCTCCTCCTCCTCCTCCTCCTCCTCCTCTTCCTCCTCTCCTCCTCCTCCTCCTCCTCCTCCTCCTCCTCCTCCCCCTCCTCCTCCCCAGACCCGAGGGGGGTCTGGCGAGGAAGCCTTCTTGGAGCGCTCGCCTCGCCCTGCCCCCCCTCCCCCCCTGCGTCGCGCCGCCGAGACGGGAGAGGAAGGACACGGAAGGGGAGCACCGGGAGGCCCCCCGAGCCCGCCCCGTGGATTGCCCGCCTGCCCGCCCGCGGGGACACGTCCGGGCCCGCTGCCTCGGGATCGCGCCCCGCCGTCGTGCCCACAGGGAGCCCGAGGGGGACGGCGGACGGCTCGGCTCTCGGAGCGGGCTGCCGAGTGGGGCTTGGAAGGAAGGAGGGGGATATTAGCAATTACAATAATAACAATACTACCAAACCAGTTTAATAAGAATAATAATACTAATAATAATAATAATAATAATAATAGTAATACTAATAATAGTAATAATAATACTAACCATAATAATAATAATGATAATGCTCATACTAATGCTAATAATACTACTACTGATAATAATAATAATAGTACTAGACATATTGATGACAATAATGATAGTCATATCACTACTAAACACAATAATGACAGTGATAAGAATAATTACGATTCATTATAGTAGCAGTAGTGATCATAATGATAAAACTAATAGAAGGAAGAAGGGGGAACATACGGTGAGTACATTGGATAAGGAATCCTTTAAGGAGGCCAGGGTCTGAAAGCAGGGGGAACTCCGATCGTGCATCGGCCACGGAGATAACACCGCCGCCCTCATCAGAGAAGGAGCCCCCCAGGGTCGGAAGCCTCCTGGTCCCATTCCTTCACGGATGCCCCCACTGCAAGAGGAAGTCTCAGCTCCGAGAGGCACCCTGCGACGCGGCGCAACGTCCAGATACGGCGGCCGGGGGCAATCGACTCATTGGGGAGGCTTGGCCGAGGCAGATCAGCCCGAAGGGGGACGCGGAGGCACGGGCTTGCAGCGACAACGTCCACCCATCGAAGCCCGTGGAGCTGTGGCCTCATCTCAGCCACCGCTCCCCGGGGACCCCCAGGGCACGACCCGAGAAGCAGTGGACATTGACTGGACCTCCGACATCGTGATCACGATGCGGACCCCTATATGATGTTGACCACTCCCCCGTGACACGTTTCTTCATCCTGAGTCAATTTTGATGGCCCCACGGCCTTGTAGTTAAGGACATCCCAGGGCTGAAAAAGGCCAACTGCCCTCCGTCGTGATGTTCTCGCGGCGCGAGGAGTTCGGAGGATGCCTCTGGGCGGTGCACTTCCAGCCCCTGGTACGCCCGACATGGGTACGGAAAAACGGGTACGATGTCCAACAACAAACAGTGTCCAATACCGGCAGCGACCGCTGCCGGGCAAGCGACTTTGGTCTGAAGTGGAAAACGTCCGCGGCTACAGAAGGGGCGTTGACCTGAGGAACCCTAAATAAGGAACGGGGCCCCTTTCTCCCATAAGTTGAACTTCGATTTCCCATGGAAGACCTCAGGAAAACAGAAGGCAAACTGTAGAACAATCAAGGAACACCGAGCCCCTCCCCAACGAAAAGGATTCCTTCTTCAGGGCCCCGACTGTACACCCGCAGCGAGTGCTACTCAAAATGAACCAGATCTGCGGTTGGTCTTCGTCCCCAGTCGTTCCACGCAGTCGGACCTGGGATAGAAGAACATCCTTCAATAACGTGAGACCCTCCGCCGGCCCCAACTGAAGAACACTCGAGGGTTGTCTGATATAGCTGGACCTGGGATAGAAGAACATCCTTCGAGAACGTGAGACCCTCCGCCGGCCCCAACTGAAGAACATTCGAGGGTTGTCTTATATAGCTGGACCTGGGATAAAAGAACATCCTTCGAGAACGTGGGACCCTCCGCCGGCCCCAACCTGAAGAACACTCGAGGGTGCCCTCCCCCAGGGTGCACAGGAGCATCCACCGAGCACGAAGCACACCTCTCGCCTTCGCTCGGACGTCCATTTCCCGTGCATGCTTCGGCTTCGTGCGTGTTTTTGTTTGCTCGATGGTCCAGGATGGTCCTCGATGGTTCTCGCCGAGGAAAAGTGCACACGACCGAGCGATGCCAGGACCTGGGGCTACCCTCCCCGAACCGACCTCGCGACCTCGTGCCTCGGCCCGACTGCAGCCATAATTATTGCGATCGTGCCGGTTCCGGCCCGTGCGGTGGCAACTCGTGGGAGCCTCCCGTACCATCTTGTCGGCTCTTGCGAAACGACGCTGGTCGACGACGCTAATCGATGCTAAGTCGACGCTAAATCGACGCTACATGGGCGCTATCTCATCGCCTCCCAAGCCCTGATCGACGCCAGTCGACGCGGAAGACAGACTCGCGAGGGTACCCGAGGCTCCCATGACTCGCTGCCGAAAGCCCGCCTCCGGCGCGCAGGGGTCGAGGCCGCCGGCGAGGATGGAGGGCTGCTTCCCGCACGCCCGCTCGCAGCCCTCCGCGGCGCCGCAGGGGCCCGCCCGTGCCGCTCGGGCCATGCGCGGGTGCGCGCGCGCGCGGCGGCCGCGCGGCTGCCGCGCAGCTCCCCGGAGACCCCTGGGGCCGGGGCGGCGGCGGGGGCCTTGCGGGCAGGGAGGAGCAGGGAGGAGGAGGAGGAGGAGGAGGAGGGGGAGGAGGAGGAGGAGGAGGAGGAGGATGGAGGAGGATGGAGGAGGAGGATGGAGGATGAGGATGAGGAGGAGGAGGAGGAGGAGGAGGACCAGGAGGAGGAGGAGGAGGAAGAGGAGGAGGAGGAGGAGGAGCAGGAGGCAGAAGGTACACTCAGACTCAGGAGAAGGATAATGAGGTCATATTCGAACTCTTACACAGACCGCCTACACTCGTATCATTCACGCACATGCTCTCCCATACCCAAACTCACTCATACTCAAACTCCCCCACACCCAATCACGCATACCCAGAACCACACTCAGACTCCATTACCTGTACTACCACCCTTCGTGTCATAAGGAGGTTGGGGGGGAGGGAAAACCAACTGACGACAACTTCGATGACTTTGATGGCGACGACCGTCTCACTATCGATCTCACTACCGATTTTACTATCGCGCCACCGACGGGTCATTCCCCGCCGCCAATGGGGTATCGATCTCAAAATCGGTCTTACGATCGATTTCACTATCGATCTCACAATCGATCTCACTACAGATCTCACTATCGATCTCAATATTGACCTCACTATCGATCTCACTATCGATCTCACTACCGCGCCACCCCCCCGCCACCGACGAGGCACCCCCGCATCACTGGCGGAGCACCCCCGCACCACCCACCGACGGGGCACCCCCGCACCTCCGGCGGGGCCCCCCGGGCCACCGCTCGCCTGGCGGCGGGGCGGTCAACCGGCTACACGGCCACTAGCCACGGCGGCATCGCCCGCACGCGCGACACAAACCGAAACCGATATCCCGGCGGGAGGCTCTCCGTTCCACTGCGATCTCACCTCCCAACCTCCGATACTCAGAACCCCCATCCACACATAAGTCCATACTCAGACTTTCATGGTCACCGCGACGTAGCGACCATGGCACTTGGGCACCCCAAGTGGGAGCCGCCAGGTGGGATTGCACCGGCCCGTTCGCGCTCAGATCGGGGGGATGTCTCCAGCTAAATGCTAAACGCTTGCTTTTGGATTTCAATATGTATATTTTCAGAACCCATGATCACCGCGATGTTGCAAGCGTGCAATTTGGACAGCCGGAAGGGGAGCCGCCAGATGTATTGCACGTGCCCGTTCGCGACCTGGTTGCGGGGATGTCTCGAGCGATTTGTCTTGGAGGTGGACGTGCCGAATCTCAGGACCACATGGCCACCGCGATGCGGCGGAGATACACGTGTCCCTGCTCAGAGCCCAATCATCACCGCGATGCAGCAAGCACGACATCTTTCCATGATTAATCACGGAAGCCACCATGACCAGACACCTCAGTCTCGGACTCAGAGTCACTGCTGGGATATCCTGGGGAAGCTAGGATCGCACCATTCTGCGGAGCACCTTGTCCAAACCAACCCAATAGTCTTTCCATTCGTCCGGGGGCACGGGGACCCTTTGATTCATGTTTGTTGTCCTCCTCTGTTCACGAACCTGTTCTTTGGCTCGCCTCTCAACCTGCTTCAATGCAAATCTTTCGGCCTCCTCTTCGTCATAGGTCCGGCAACTGGTTTGACCCTCGGCCGCTCCCATCTTGCAAGTCTCATGCTCCCTAGATCCAAAGCGAGTCGGAGCCGTATTAGCAGAGGTTCCACATGAGGCGGGTACATGGGCCAATCTCTGACCACAATTGACTTCGAATGCCCAGTTACCACGACGCTGAACTTCCACAGGAGCAGGCTCGTAGTGATGCTCTGAGATTCCGTAGAAAGAACGGGCCTGCGCAATTGCGCACCGCGACCATTTCTTTGCTTCGCACCAACAGTATAACAGATGTGATAAGTCACAACTTCCAGGGCTACGTGTCCGTGGCTGAGGACACGCGTCTTCCTCAAGGGCTCTGAAGACAGAACTTGATATGCACAGCGCTGCCACAGAAGAAATGTGGTACGAATGCATACGTCTCCAGCCTATCAGAAATCTTGCCCTGGCAGGTGCTGCACCTCACTTGAAGGATTTTAGGTCCACGTGCTACATTACAGATATTGGAACGAGGTTGTGTCACAGCCGCAAACTTGTGACGCTGCAGCGGAGCTGCCCAAGGCTTGCGCAATGCAAGCCCCACCACCTACCGCTTGCCTCCGTCCGTTTCCGGCATCTGACGTGGTGACCTCTTGGGTCTGCAACGCATGACCTAGAAGCTCAGAAACACAACCCAGATACAAATCAGCAGGTCCGCACTTAGCTTAGATGCAACGCAACCAAGGACGAAGACACGGCCTATCCACCCATGATGCCACGGAAACCACCTGACGGCTTTCCGCACGCACGTGAGCCAGCTTCCCTGATTTTTGAGCCCACCATGCTTCACTCCACCCCTGCTCCATCCGTGAATCAGTCAGGGACGAGCTCAAGATCGCTGACGGCACGACATCAACAAGTTCTTCACGTGATGAAGCTGCGTGTGTGGAAACTGCTTCAATGAAGCCGCGGGCGACGATGCACCACGTGAAACACACTCCAACAAAACCAACACACTCCAACACAACCGGCGGCCCTGCGATGTGAACATCATGAGGCACTGCCTCAACTAAGCCCAATTGTCGCATCACGTCTAGCGTCACGAACTGGCGCTTGTCAATGCGCTCATGGCCCCTCACAAATTGCGAAGCAGCCATGATCAGCATCTTGCGTGAGGAACATCACACAGCTGCATACTGTCTGTCTGGTAGAAGCTTCAACGCAAGAGCCATGCCACCTCGTCAAATATGCTGGCTCCATTTGCTTCGGGCCACTAGTCTCTTGAGCCCTCCTCCGCTTACATTTGAAGGGGCCCTGGGACACACGAGGGCCACCCGCAGGGGAGCCGCCAGGGAATGTTGCACCCACGTGGGCAGCATTGACACCTGGGCCACCCGCAAGGGAACCACCAAAGGGTATTGCACGGGCCCGTTCGCGTCCAGATTGAGAGATCGTCCTCGAACGAACCGCTTTTTCTTTTTTGGAAGGGGTCTTACGCGTCCCACTGAAGAGCCCCCTGATCACCCCGACGCAGCAAGCATGGCATCTGGGCGATCCCAGGGGGAGCCAGCCGACCAGCGACGTGTCACGGGCACCATGGCCCACGCATCCTCAGAGTCGCATGCAGTCAGACTTTCGCATACTCAGTCGCCCAGCCTCGCTCACACTCTCACCTCAGAATCTGATACGCGAGGAACTCGCCCCCCCCCCCCCCAGCAAGGTGCAATCTGGTAGTTACGTTTTTGAAACACGTGGCCCCCGAGCTCTGGACATCTTGCCCGGGGACTGGCTTTCCATCCCAGGCTGATTTTGTTACGGGCCCCCGGGCCCGAAGAAGGCCTAATGCTTCTGACTTGGTCCTTTCAAGATGCTGGAGGCTTGGGCCTGTCCAGCAAAAATCCTCCCCCCGACCTGTTCCAGGGTGCGTTCTTATCAGAAGTCGAAGCGGATCCAGACAAGTGGCACGAGGGCGCACCCACAAGCTCAACAGGTATTCCAAACGCGCAAAACCTTGATGCTTGATCCTTGATTTTTGGACGAGGCCCTGCTCAAGACGGGTCCTGGCCTTTTGAGTGGCAATTCTGCTAAATGTTTCGAGTCGCGTCCAGCCGTGGCCACGAGAGCGTCCATAAACGCCCGACCTCTCCCTCGAACTTGCAACGTCGACGTCGACGACGCTGGCCTCCGCTCGAAGCCGCCTTGAACAACGATCTTCCCACCTGCTCTCCCACGCTCCCCTCCCAAGGCCTCCCGAGGTCCCGCAGCCGTGGGGGCCTCCAGAGGCCGCAACAAACCTCGGTCCTCGACGATCCGATCGGCGCCCTGTTTGGCTTGAGCCCTGTAGGCGTTGGTGTCCTCTGGCTGGCCCGCGCTCCCGCACTCGGTCGTGCCTGGTCGGCGCCCTGCCTGGCCGCTGCCCTGGAGGCGCGGGGTGCCCCGGGGCGGGCCCGCGCTGTCGCATGCGGCCGCGCCCTGTCGCAGTCGGACCCCTCCCGGGGCCCCCTCCCGCCCCCAGCTGCTCCAGCCGTGCGAACTCCTCGGGCTGCGTCCGGACGCTGTGGCGAAGGCGGAGAGGCTCGGCTGCCCCGACACGCCACACGCCACACGCATGGCGTCTTGCTGCGGAGCTCACCACGCGAACTGAAGAAAACGTGGGTCCGACGCGGTGCGTGCGCCAAAACGTGGAGCCAACACGCAACGTATTGGCACGCAACAAAACGTGGGGCCAACGCTCGGACGTCCATTCCCTGTGTTTTTTTTCGGTTTTGGTGCGTGGTTTTTTCGGCAAATGATCAAGGATGATCCTCAAAAATCCTCGCCGAGAAAAAAAATACACACGTCCGAGCGATGCCAGGCGTATTGACGCGGACGCCTCGAACACGGGACGTGCTGCGCTTCAAAACGGGCGCACCGAGGTACAACCAAGGGCGGAGAGGCCGGTCACGAGCCTCCGAGGCGCAGCTGCTCGAACACCGGCCCTCGGCCCTCGGCCCTCGCCGCCCGACGCCCTGCCGCGCCCCTCCTGCGCGCCAGCCGCGGCGTCGATGCTCGATCCTCGATCCTCGATCCTCGACCCTCGATCCTCGACCCTCGACCCTCGATCCTCGACCCTCGATCCTCGACCCTCGACCCTCGATCCTTAACCCTCGATCCTCGACCCTCGATCCTCGACCCTCGACCCTCGATCCTTAACCCTGGATCCTCGATCCTCGACCCTGGACCCTCGATCCTTAACCCTCGATCCTCGATCCTCGATCCTTGACCCTCGATTCTCGATGCTCGATTCTCGACCCTCGAACCCTCGACCCTGGACCCTCGATGCCCAACGCCCTGCCGCACCCCTCCTGCGCGCCAGCCGCAGCGCCGGCGCGCGCCGCAGGGGCGGCCGCCGCGTGCGGGGCCGCGGGCGCCCGCGGCCAGCCGGGGGGCTCCTGCTGCGGCGCGCCCGCGCGCAGGGAGGGTCGCTGCCCGCCGGCCGTGTCGCGCGCAGGGAAGGTCGACGCGGACGTGTTCGTCGTCGTCGTCGTCGCCGTCGCCGTCGGTCGTCGTCGTCGTCGCCGCCGTCGTCGCCGTCGTCGTCGTCGTCGTCGTCGTCGTCGTCGTCGTCGTCGTCGTCGTCGTCGTCGTCGCCGCGCCCGCCGTCGCAGTCGTCGTCGCCGCGTCCGCGGTCGCTGTCGTTGTCTCCGCTGCCGTCGTCGTTGTCGTCGTCGTCGCCGTCGTGTCCGTCGTCGTCGTCGTCGTCGTCGTCGTCGTCGTCGTCGTCGTCGTCGTCGTCGCCAGCGCGGACCAGCCACTGTCGTTCAAATGCTGCTGCGCTGAAGGTATGCGTCACCGTAGGGCTGAATCTGCTGCCTGGCGCCGACCTTGTCAAAGCGGGCCTGGCAGCTTATAGATCCAATGTGATTCGCCATGGAACTAAGCATCAACCGTTTCCTCTCAATCGGTGGTACAATTGGAATGTGGGTGTGATGCGTTGCAGCATAACGCTGGACGCAAAGGTCAAGTATGCGCATCGGGCTCGAGGCAATTTCTACATCGCGAAGGGTTCCAGGTCGTGGCGCTAAAATCTGAAATCAAGATCAAGATCTTTGCAACGATTGTTCGCCTCCTGTCTGATGTATGTTCTTTTGTTGCCTTGGTTCCCGTGCATCGACACCAAAGTATCTCTAGCTCTGGCACTGGGGGGTTCAGACATGATTACATCAAGCTGTTTCGCCTTCATGACCGAGTATGGCCGTATTCGGAAACAGAACTCTTGAACGTCGCTAGGCACAGCAACATGTAAACAACTTACACCATCACTCCGCATTTTCACATTCGACCCTTTGCCATCAAGAATTGTATCCTTGACTGCTTGTAGAAAGGCATGGTTCTTTTGAACAATGGAAACCACATACCTGAACTTTCTGCCAGACGGCACACACCCGAAATACGCATCAGCATCACAAAAACCAGCAATGTACGCGCACTGCTGCTCATACAATCGTTTACCAAACGCTAGATGTATGCTGAACTCATGAGATGTGTTCATCTGCGCTTTTGCCCGAACGTGTTCCAATTTCGATTTCAGATTGTGTCTTTCCTGCTTGATATCGTCTGCGATACGTTTGCCGGAAAGTCCCTGGAACAAGTGTCGATGTGTAATCAGCAAGCGTGCCTGCTCCTTCTTCAGCACAAGCGCGCCGTCTAAATCATCAAGGGCAGAAAATACTGCTGGTCCTGTTAGATCCCACCGGCACACTGGTCGATTCCTTGGGTTGATACGTGCGTGCGAAAACGAAATTGACTTGCTGCCGCCGTACAAGGAATGAAATTCGCCTGTAGCTAGAAGCCCTTCTGCTGTTAAGGATAACCCAATCGACAATCCCGGCCTTACTACACTTCGGCTTTCCGAAACAAATATAGAACCATCCCCGTCAACGAAACCACCTCGCCAATATGCGTTTGACGCCCAACATCTTGCCGTGTGCTGGGCCTGCTGCTTTGGCACTCGGATCAACATCATGCCAATCATCCAGTATCAAAAGCGATGTGTACCCAGCACGGGGGCGTGACTCATCATGGTAGGGTCATGCACGCTTACCTGCAGGAGCCGCTGAGCGTACATATCCTCCAGCCCCCCTTGCGGGGGCCATCAGGTTGTGGATCTTGATGCTCAACAACTGCGCAAATTCGGCTTCACCAACGCAATGCAATACATCGCAACGTTGCGATACCCTTCGGACCTCAGCAACCGGGCAACAGAGATTTGCCAATCACACGTTCGCGGAGCACCGAGCTGATCGGTTTCACAAGAGGCGGGGTTCTAAGTTTGTGCTCGCGCTCGCGACCCCCCGCGGCCCGAGAACAACGACTCCTCAACTCATGGACATCTTTGGGCACGTCACATCACAAGAGACTCGCGCTTCTGATGCCACGATCCCTTGTAAAAAACAGTCGGTCTACGCATTCTAGGCCACGGTTCTTCGCATCCAATAACGGATCCGCGTCTTCGAAACCACGGTCCATTACACCAGGATCAAATGCACCTGCGCCCTCGAACCACGATCCTTTGCACTAGAAATCCGTGCCTTCGAAACCTCGACTCCGTGCATCAAACTACTGAACCGCGCCTTCGAGACCATGGCCCCTAACACATACAACATATCCGCGCCTCCCAGACCAGGGCCTTTTGCCACAGGACGCGTGGTCCTCGCCTTCGGGGCCAATGTCCACAATACGTTATCGGCGCCTTCGAGGCCATGCTCCATGGGAAGAGTGATAGAACATACCCGCGCCTTAGAGGTCACCATGCCTGGTGGCAGCCGAAAGGATCCGCGCCTTCGAGGCCACGATCCCTTTTACAGGACTATCGGTCGACGTCTCAGAGGCCATGCTCCCGAGGAAGAAACGATGGCTCCGCGCTCCGAACCCTCCAGCCACCCAACAAGCCTGTTAGCCAGCCAGCAAGCCTTCCGACCAGCCGTGCAGCCAACCAACAACTAGTTAGCCAGCCAACCTGCCAACAACCAGCAGAGTTGCCAGCCTGCCAACCAATCAGCCACTCAACCCAGCCATGCAGGCAACAAGAGAGGGGGCCCGCGGCGAAGGGCTCGGCCCTTCATCAAACAATTGCTGGCTGCAGCATGGGCCCAGTAACTCCAGCCAGAACTGCTTGGCCCACACTGGCTTGAGCCCGCAAGGCTACGTGCCGCACTGCGTGACGACTTCCGAGCGCCCACTCTTCCCCGCGGCCCTCCCGCTCTGGCGGACGCCGCTCTCACCGGCCCACGTGGCCGCCCGCAGTGGTGGCGCGCGCTGATGCCCCTCTCGCCCGGCCGCGCCGCAACATGCGTGCAACAGCGCGTGCCACCAGCGACGGGCAGCTCCGCGGTCGAGTGCGTTCCAGCCGAGACGGGCGCCTCCACGCATTTGCCGAATATTGCAATGGGCGACGCTCTGCCCCTCACAATCCCCGCGCCTCTTCTTCTTCCTCCTCCTCCTCCTCCTCCTCCTCGTTCACTGCGTCGTCGTTGGTCTCCTCTTCCGCTTTTGTAGGTCTGCGTGGTGTAAGTGCCGCGCCACGCAAGGCTTAGGTGTGTGCCAACTGCAGCAGCTGTCCTCATTCTCGCCTGGCTCTCTTCTCGTAAACAGGCTCTTAGCCCGCAGCAATGTGCCCCAAGCCCAAGAGGCTCCAAGAAGCCGCAAAGAGAATCCCGAAGAGGCCTCCAGGGAGCCCCGAAGAGGAGAAAACCAGTGACACACATATGGGAGCCATGCTATTTTCTTTGTGTTTTCAAAAGCTTCCGGCGTCAGATTGTTCTGGTCAAGCTTCTCAGAGCGCCAAGATGCCCGCAAGACTGCCAACAATTGCCCACGAGGCCCTGAGACGGCCCCCAAACTGCCCGAGAGCCTTCCAAGACGGCCCAAGAAGGCTCCAAGACCGAGGGACCGAGGTCGAGTTTAAGACTCACGCGAGTTCAGGTCGTGCGCTGAGCTGGCGTGGGTCTTAATTTGTCCCTGAGGATGTCCAAGGACCCCAACGAGCCCCCACAGACTACAAGATCTCCCCAATGTGTCCCAGCAAGTCTCAAAGAGACGCTCCAAGAGACCTTCCGCGAGGCCCGAAGAGGCGCCCGTTGTTTTTGAAACACCCGCAAGAAATACATGTTTCTCTGTCCCGAGGCCTCGGTTTCAGGTCAGAAGCCCTCAGACTTCCCAGAATTTGCCCTAGAGAGCCCCCAGCAGGCCCCAGGGCTGCCTGAAAAAAACCCTCCAAGACGGCCCACGAAGACTCCAAGACGGACCCTCCTCACCTCCTCCGTCTTCTCTAGGCGGCGCACCTAAGTTCCCGGGCCTTCAGAGAAGTTTTACTAGCCTTCCCCGAAGACACCCAAAACCTCTCCGAAGCCCGGCGGCTTTCTGAGAAGCCCCGCCGCCTTCTGTGAGGGCCTTCTCCTTCTCGCTTCGCCCCCTCGCTCGCCGCCAGTCCTCTGCCCTGACACTGTCGGCCCTGGCTTCTGACACCGCGCGAAGCGTTGAACCTCGAAAGGGCTCCGCCCTCGGGGACCCCCAGCGCCTCTCGACTTCGTGGTCGGGCTCTCGTGCTTGGCGTGCCGCCCCGGCGGCCCCGCCGACACGCCGTGCATGCCCTGCAGATCCTGGATGGTGTGCCGCCCCGCTCTGCGGGGCGGGAGGCTGGGATAGGGGGCCAGATGCGAACCCTACCCCTACGCCCCACGATCTCTGAGAGGGAGGGTGGGGTTCACTGTGCTCGGGAGCTCCCGAACGAGGTGAACCCCACCCGCCCCCTCAGAAATCGTGGGGGGCAGGGGTAGGGTTCACATCTGGCCCCCTATGGGAACCGCTCGGGTCGGTGGCGCGCTCGGGGACCGTGCCGTGGATGCAGCGTCGCGCCTGCAGCGTGGTGGGCCCCAAGCCGGCAGGACGGCACGCGGAGCCAGCACTCCTGGCGCCGCAGCCTTCGGCAGGGGTGCCGCGCCCTAGGCCCGTTCGTTCTCGTGGGCGCTGGGGCCCACGGTGGGCCCCCAGAGGGGTGTTCCGCCTCGAGCACCCGCGCCAGTGTCGACGCCGCGTCGAGGCGCCATGAGCCCGCTGCATCCTGCACTCCTGGACCCCAAGGCTCGTACGCGCGGAGGAGCAAGCGGTGCCCCCGAGAGGGTCCGAGAGCCCGGAACGCCAGGACCACCCGCCCACCGTGTTCTGTCAGGCCTGGCCCGCGGTAGCCTCGCCTGGCCGTGTTCCTTCAGAGGCACTGCCGCCGTCGCCATCGTCATCGCCGCCGCCGCCGACGTCGCCGCCGCCGCGGTCGCCGCCGCCGCCGTCGCCGTCGCCGCCGCCGCCGCCGCCGCCGCCGCCGCCGCCGGCCGCCGCGCCGTCGTCGTCGTCGTCGTCGTCGTCGTCGTCGTCGTCGTCTCGTCGTCGTCGTCGTCGTCGTCGTCGTCGTCGTCCTTGTCGTCGTCGTCGTCGTTGTCGTCGTCGTCGTCGTCGTCGTCGTCGCCGTCGCTGTCGCCGTCGCCGTCGCCGTCGCCGTCGTCGTCGTCGTCGTCGTCGTCGTCGTCGTCGTCGTCGTCGTCGTTCGCCCTCCGTGGCCCTCCGACTTCGTCGCAGGCCTCTCTGGACACCTCGCAGCAGGGCTGCAGGCCTCTCCGACGGCCCCCCCGCGAGGGCCTCCGAGAAGCCTCCGGAGGCCTCCTAGAGGGCCTGTTACCTGGAGGCCCATCCGAAGGCTCCTCGGAGGCCTCTCGGAGAAGGCCCGACGGCCTCGACGGAGGCCCCAAGGCTTGCGCATGCCCACGGAGGCCTCTGTGGGGCCTCTCCGACGGGCCCCCGCGGCGGCGCCTGGGCCGGCACAGCGGGGCGGGGCTCCTCCGGAGGCCCCGCGGCGGCCCAGGCGGCGTCCCGCGGCAGCGGGCCGCCCAGCGCCTGCCTCGGCGAGGGCGGCGCGCGCTGCCGGGCGGCCTGGGCAGCCGCCGCCGCCGCCGCCGCCGCCGCCGCCGCCGCCGAAGTCGCCGCCGACATCGTCGTCGCTGCCGGCGTCGTCTCCGCCGCCGTCGCCGTCGCCGACGCCGCCGCCGCCGCCGAAGTCGCCGCCGACATCGTCGTCGCTGCCGACGTCGTCTCCGCCGCCGTCGCCGTCCCCTCAGCCGTCGCCGCCGCCGACGTCGTCGCCGCCGACGTCGTCTCCGCCGACGTCGCCGTCGCCGCCGCCGCCGCCCTCCACGTGGGCGTCGCCGTCGAGGGCGGCGGCGGGAGCGGGGGCCCGGCAGGCGGGCTCGCAGGGGAGGCTTTGGGAGGAGGAGGAGGAGGAGGAGGAGGAGGAGGAGGAGGAGGAGGAGGAGGAGGAGGAGGAGGACGACCTGGCCCAGGGCGAGATGCCCCCCCTGGGGGCCCCGTCCGGCCCACGCAGCTCGGACACCGCACGGTGAGCGGAGCCTCTTCCTCCGCCTCGAGACGCCTCCCGGGGCCCCGTCCAGCCCACGCAGCTTGGACACGGCACGCTGATCAGAGTCTTTTCCTCCGTCTTCTCCTCCTCCTCCTCCTCCTCCTCCTCCTCCTCCTCCTCCTCCCCAGACCCCCAC
This sequence comes from Prorocentrum cordatum, assembly GCA_963575745.1. NCBI lineage: Eukaryota > Dinophyceae > Prorocentrales > Prorocentraceae > Prorocentrum > Prorocentrum cordatum. Next base: position 20,431 of record CAUYUJ010000895.1, read on the forward strand.
GTCATGATTTTTTCATGACGTCGACCCTCAGAGGTCTCGACCCATTCCCCAGGACCGGTTTCTCGTCCTGAGTAGTTTTTTGGACGGTCCCGAGGCCCCGTAAGAGCCCCTGGACGCCCAAAGTTGCGAAAAACCTTCCGTAATGATTCTTTCATTGCCCGAGGGGGTCTGGGTCCAAACTGCTATATTTTCTGCGGCGTCGGACGTCGAGGGGCGAGCTGGCGGCCCCGAGGGCTGAGGGCAACTCTTGTGGCCTGGGCTCAGGTCGGGCATGTCCCCCTACAGGCGGAATTTGGACGCAAAATGAAAGAATAGTCAAAACATGCCCAAAACAAACCCACCAAAATCGTCAATACATCGTCCCCCGACTATTTTGAAAGTGCTCTTGCAGATCCCTCCTGTAATGTCCAAAACCGATTAAACAAATGATGACCCCCCCCGGATCCCGACTGCCATTACTTCGCATCCGAATAACTATTTGTTCATCTGTCCCCCCTGGAAAAAATCCACGGATGCCGATCGATGCCACTTGTATACGCCTCGGTACCAGGGATAATGCCGATGGGGATATTCCCGTCTTCCGATCAGAGAATGAACTTTTACATGGGGTTTTCGCCATTGGGTTTTGGAATTCAACATCGCTCCCGTGGTATTCAATATATCAGCGATATGCCGCCGCCGCGCGCGCGTGCGCGTTGGCGATTGGCATTTGTGCATTCAGTGTCGTATGTCCACAGGGGGATGTTCCCGTTGCCTCCCTTTTGTTCTCTATAGGCGCACTACAGCGCTGGGGAAAACAATGTTTTAACTGTCTCCCCATAATTCCCTACCTAGGCTCTGCCTAGAAGGGTTCTTACTCGGTAAGCTTAAGGAGCCGGGCAATGGGGCCCGCCCCGGGCGGTTCCCCCAGCATCCGCCCCGCGGTTCCCCCAGTGACGTTCCCTTAGCTTCGCGTTGCCTATCCCATCTTAGCTTAGCTTATTTCATCTTACCTTAACTTAGTTTCATCTTACCTCAGTTCATCTTAGCTTAGCCTACCTCCATCTTAGCTTCGCTGAGCTTCAGCATAGCAGAGCACATCATAGCATAGCATAGCGTAGCATAGCATAGCGCAGCATCGCATATCATAGCATGGGTGTAATTCCCTACCTAGGCTCTGCTTAGAGGGTTCGCTTAGCTTAGCTTAGCTTAGTTTAACTTAGCATAGCGCAGCGCTGCATTTGCATAACATAGCATAGCATAGCATAGCCAAGCATAGCATAGCATAGCGCAGCATAGCATAGCATAGCATAGCATCGCATAGCGCAGCTTAGCATAGCATAGCTAAACTTAAAGGGCCGGGCAGTGGGGCTCGCCCCGGGCGGTTCCCCCGGCATCCGCCCCGCGGTTCCCCCAGTGACGTTCCCTTAGCTTCGCGTTGCTTATCTCATCTTAGCTTAGCTTATTTCATCTTACCTTAGCTTAGTTTCATCTTACCTCAGGTTTATTCCCTACCTAGGCTCTGCCTAGAAGGGTTCTTACTCGGTAAGCTTAAAGAGCCGGGCAATGGGGCCCGCCCCGGGCGGTTCCCCCGGCATCCGCCCCACGGTTCCCCCAGAGACGTTCCCTTAGCTTCGCGTTGCCTATCTCATCTTAGCTTAGCCTAGCTTAGCTTAGCTTAGCTTAACCTAGCTTAGCTTAGCTCTGCTTAGCTTGGCGCAGCATTAGCATAGCATAGCACCGCATAGCATAGCATAACATAGCGCAGCATAGCATAGCATAGCATAGCCTAGCATAGCGCAGGATATCATAGCACATCATAGCATAGCTTAGCTCAGCATAGCACAGCGCAGCATAGCATAGCATATCATAGCACAACATAGCAGAGCATAGCACAGTATAGCAGAGCGCTACATAGCATAGCATAGCATATTCTATATCAGCATAGCATGGTGTAGCATAGCATAGCGCAGCATAGCATGTAGGTGTAGATGTAGGTGTAGATGTAGATGTGAGCCTCGCTGTTGATGTTGATGTAGATGTAGATGCAGGTGTAGATGTTGATGTAGCTGTCGGTGTAGATGTAGATGTGGCTTTCCCAGATGCTCCAACTCCTAGGTAGGGTCGCACTGGGATAATATGTTTAAAGCAGTGTTTTGACATTAGAGGGGCGTGTGCAGGCGGATTCTGGACGACAAATACATAAAATAGCCAACACATGCCCGACACAGACCCAAAACATAGCCAACACATCGCCCCAGCTATTTTTGAAGCATCTTTTGCACACCCCTCCTGGCGAGGGGCGTGGCCCGACTCACGCCTGGGCAGCCCGACCAGCCAGTCCCTCGGCCGAGGCTTGGCGAACATCGGGGATCTTCTGACCCGGGTCAATCCAGACCCGGGTCAGTGGCTTGCAGGATCCTGCAAGATCCTGCACCCAAGCCCTGGTCCATGCGAGGGATCCTGCAGGATCCTGCAGGATCCTGCGCCCAAGCCCGGGCAAATGCGACCCTGGCCCCGCAGGATCCTGCAAGATCGGGTGCTCTGGCTGACCCCCCCTCCTCCTCCTCCTCCTTCTCCTCCTCCTCCTCCTCCTCTTCTTCCTCCTCCTCCTCCTCCTCCTCCTCCGTTTGCACTGACCCCCGTCTTGCAAGGCTCCCGAGAAACACGCCCCCGCGAGGCCCCGGCCGCCCGGTGCCGCCCGGGCCTCCGCCGCAGGGCCGCGGAGGAGGAGGGGGGGGCTGGCAGAGGAAGGGCCTGGGAGGGTGCCAAGGGGGATGGCAAAGGCAGGATGCCAAGGGGGATGGCAGAGGGAGGGTGCCAAGGGGGATAGCAAGGGAGGGTGCCAAGGGGGATCGCAAAGGGAGGGTGCCAAGGGGGAATAGCAGAGGGGGAGGCCCGGGCTCGGCGAGAGCTCGTGGCGGCGTTGGGGGGAGGCTGGCCAAGGGCGGCGACGGCGGTGCTCGACTCAAGTCGGGCCTGTCCCTCTACAGGGGGAAGATTCAAGAATAGTCAAAAAATAGTCTGGGGACTATGTTTTGAATCCTGTTTGACCATTTCGGGGTATTTGTTAGGTATTTTTTCTATTTTTCGTCGAAAATCCCCCCGTAGGGGGACACGCCCGACTTGATGCTCGACTGATCGACGTGTCTGCGTGGGAGGAAGCTCGAGAGAGAGAGAGCCGCGGGCAGCACAGGGACCACGAGGGCGCTATCTGCATAGCGGTGCATTCGCACGGTGTGCGGGGGGCTCCCGGCGTGCCTCGCGAACCCAGCGCGGAGACATCCCCGGGGCGAGGCCACTGGCCGAGGGAGGGTCGATGAGCCGGCCGACGGCACGAGCACACGGCCCTCGTGCCATCATCGGGCCAGGCGTACAAAAATGCCCCCCAAATGTCCAAGAACAGTCAAAAAGTCGTCCCCAGACGATTTTCTGACATATTTTTAAATATTCCTCCTGTAGAGGGACAGGCCCGCCTTAGATCTGGTGGACCGGCGCTGAGCCCCCCTCCCCGCCACCCCTGGGGGGTCTCCAGCGCCGCCCGCGGCGCGCTGCAACCAGGCGCGTCGGGGACATGGAGGTGGGGAAGGCCGTGCAGCGCCCATCCAGAACTCCACGCGGACCTCTTCCCAGACATGATCGCGTCGTAAAAACACCAGGACGGGAAGCTTTTGGCCATGTTCGGCCTCGGGGGGCCCTCGCTGGGCCCCCGGACCGTCAAAAAACGATGCAGGATGAAAAACCGACCCCAGGGCAAGGGTCTGGACTTCCGGGGATGCTTTCCTGGAGAAGTCAGGACGTCGCATGTCTGGGTTGAAATTTCTGCTTGTTATGCTGGTGGGGCTTACATGGGGAGACTTGTGGATGCGGCTCGACGGCGCACTGCCTGCAAGCCGCGGCTGAAATCACATCGACCACCGCCTGATCATCAGGCGAGGACGCAACGACCTCTACATGAACTCACCTCCTCAAGCGGCCGTCACTCAATCGTAAAGGGAGGCTGTCACCCGGTCATCTCCTTCACCAGATGTGGTGCGGAGTCATACGTACCGACGAGCCAAAGTATGTAGCGCACGTCCACGCCGATCGAACGGGAGTAGCTATGTGACCACTTGAACTCATTCATGAGACCCAAACGCTGCCGATCAAAATTGATGGCAACGAATTCCCCCTGCGCGTTCAGAACGGGAGACCCGCTGTTGCCACCCACAGTGTCAGTGCTGTAGCAACAGTTAACAGGCGTCCGCGATACTTCTGGGCTGCCGCCACACACCTCCACCAAGCGTTCAGGGCAGTCAAACTCGCCATTGCCGTCGCCAGACACCTTGGCCTCCATGTGCTTGTCCACCAGACCAGCCAGCGTCGTGATCGGGTGGTGCTCAACGGCATCGGCTGCCTTATATCCTTCCACGTGGCCAGCACTGATTCGAAGAGTGCTGTTAGCGTCGGGGTAGAGCGTCTCTTCGCTGGTCTCTTTCTGCAGATCCAGGAGCTGCGCCAAGATCTTGTCCCGCTTGCTTATCAACGCCTTCGCCAGGCAACGAGGCGGACGGTTGAAGGTGGAATTGCAGGAAGTGTGAGGAAGACGGAAGCAGGAAGGATGAAGAGCAGCAGAGGGATGATGGGGAGAAGGGCTCAGCGCAGCAGAAGGCGGGGGGAGCACATGAAGAGAAGAGGAGGAGGCAGAGAATGAGCAGCAGGAGGAGACCGAAGTGGACGAGGACGATTGGAGGGAGGAGCAAGGACAAGGAGGAGGAGGAGGAGGAGGAAGATGCCGAAGGAGCAGATACAGAGGCAGAGAAGAGGAGGAGGAGGAGGAGGAGGAGGAGGAGGACGAGGAGGAGGAGGAGAAGAGGAGGTGGAGGAGGAGGAGGAGGAGGAGGAGGAGGAGGAGGAGGAGGAGGAGGAGGAGGAGGGCGAGGGGAGGGAGGACCCTGCGGCGCACAGCTGTGTGCTCCGCGTGGCCCTCCTGGCGGTGGCCGGATCCACCCTGCGTCTTCTGCCCCCCAGGGCGCAAGCGCCCTCGTGCTGCGGGGCGCCCCAGGCAAGGAGGCAGTCGCCAGGGCGAGGAGGCCTCACATCTCGGCGGCGACGACGGGGGGGAGTATCCCACGAGTGGACACTGCACGTATTCGCCAGGGAGCCTCGTCGAAGGCACGGACCCTCGGCGCCCCTGGGTAACCACGCCTGTGGCGCCCCCCCCCCTGGGCCGTCCGCCCCTACATCGTCGCCTCCGAGCATCCCCCAAGACTCCCTCCGCGGCCTCAACTGCGGGAGCTTCCTGCCGTGACGGGACGCGGATGCTTGGCGGCGCGCGCAAGGGGGTGGAGGGAGGGGGGGAGGGCTTCTCAGGAGGAGGCTGCTCCTCAGCAGGCGCCGGCCTCACACCTGCAGACAAGGCCCGCGCCTTCTGAGAAGCGGGGGTGCTAAGGAGCCCTCCCCCCTCCCCCCACACCCCCTCTGCGCGCGGCTCAGATACTCGGGCCAAGACACCAGGACACCAAGGCCCCGGGGCCCTCACGGCTCGAGTCCGCTCGGGAGGTGCCGCAGAAGCCCGAGGTCGAGGCCGAGGGCCCCGTGTCGGGCGTTGGCAGAACTGGGTTTAGTGGAACCTGGTTTAGCGATTTGTACCGGGGGCGCCCCCCCGTCCCATTTCCACTAACCGGAACTGCCGTCACCCGAAAAACACCAGTTACGGCAAACCTGGTTTAGCGGTCTGGCCAATTGAAGGGCCCCAGGGCCCTACCACTAACCGGGTCCCCTTACCCGGGGTCCTGGCTATACCCGACCGTGTCCAGACTGCTCTACTTTCTGCGACGTCGGGCGTCAAAGGGGCGAACCCGCGGCCCCCTCTGCGCGTGGCTGAGCTGTTGGCCTGGCTTCTGACCCCGCGCGAGCCCTCCCACCTCGAGGGGCCTCCGCTGCCCGCTGGCAGCGGGCTCCGTCCTGAGGCTGCGGCCCGGCCCAGGCCGCCGGATGCCCTCGGCCGTAAGTCGGGCGTGACCCCGTACGGGGGGATTTTCGACGAAGAATGAAACATACCCCCTAAAAATACTCCCAAAGGGTGACAAATACAAAAAATAGTCCCCAGACTGTTCTTTTGACTACCTGTGAATATCTTCCCTGTAGAGGGACAGGCCCGACTGAACCTCAGCCTTGAGCGCCGGCGCCGCCGCCGCCGCGCCGGCGCGGCGCGAGCCCGCGGTGTCCGACAGCCCCCCCCCCCGGGCGGGGCGCCGAGGGGGCCAAGGCGAGGGCGGCCGTCCCGAGAGGCCGCCCTCGCCTGGGCCCTGCCCCATCCTCGGTGCCGCCGGCCCCGCCCCGCCCGCGAGAGGCCCCACGGACTTCGGGTGGGCGGCGCCTTCGTCTGGTCTCGGATGGCCACCTGCTCGTCGAGGGCGGCGGTGGCGGCCTTGACGAACGGATCCTCGCCGATGCCCGCCGACGCTTCGCCAGCGAGGAGCGCCTCCACTTCCGCCGCAGACAGGGATGGCAACTTGGAGGCGGCGACCGCCTTCTCGACGTCGCCGATGGCATCTCCAACAAATGGCAAGCCCACGTCCCGTGCCGCTGCCACAGCGTCCTGCGGGTTGCCAGCTCCCTACTACGACCGCCCCCCAACAGCCCCACCCCCAATGTGCAGGGTGGGCGGGCAGGAGGATGCTTTCCGAGGACTGCCAGCCACCACTCGCTCATCAATGTTCTGGAGCGGTTGGCTGCGCGGCGCCGCGCGGCCAGTCCTGCACCAGCGGCACCTCGATGGGCCGATGCAGGTCGCCCAGCTTCTTTACCAGCATCTTCTTGGTGTACGGGCGGTTGCGCTCTCGGTAGGCCTGCTCCCTCTCGGACTCTGGCTTCCCCGCCTCAGCCGCGGCCTCTGCCAGGACGTGTCCCGCGTAGAGCAGGCCGCTGCCCCCGTATATCCCGCGCAGCTTGTCCTCTTGCGGCGCCCGCGCGGCGTAGCCGCCGCCGCCGCCGCCGCCGCCCCCCCCCCCCACACCCCCACCCAGGAAGGCCCGAAGAGGCCAAAACCATACATTTTTGCCGCAAGTGTTCGAAGGATTCTGGCATCTGCTCCTGTTTGGCCCTCCCGACGGCCCGAGACGGCCCCAGAGCGACCCGAAAGATCGCCCAAGAGACCTCCAGGATGGCCCCCAGAGCGGCCCAGGAGGCCCCCAAGATGGTCCCAAGAGCCTAAAAGCGCTGGGGCCTGTGGGCAAGGACGGAGCCGCGCGCCGGAGGCTGGACGGGGCAAGGCCTTCCGCGCCACCGTCGCTTCTGGAGGGGAGGAGCACGTGACTCCTCCTCCTCCTCCTCCTCCTCCTCCTCCTCCTCCTCCTCCTCCTCCTCCTCCTCCTCCCTCCTCCTCCTCCTCCTCCTCCTCCTCCTCCTCCTCCTCCTCCTCCTCCTCTCCCTCCTCCTCCCCCCTCCTCCTCCTCCTCCTCCTCCTCCTCCTCCTCCTCCTCCTCCTCCTCTCCTCCTCCTCCTCCTCCTCCTCCTCCTCCTCCTCCTCCTCCTCCTCCTCCTCCTCCTACTCATCCTCCTCCTCCTCCTCCTCCTCCTTCTCCTCCTCCTCCTCCTCCGCCTTGTCTTCCTCCTCCGCCCCTCCGCCTCCTCCTCCTCCTCCTCCTCCTCCTCCCTCCTCCTCCTCCTCCTCCTCTCCTCATCCTCCTCCTCTCTCCTCCTCCTCCTCCTCCTCCTCCTCCTCCTCCTCCTCCTCAGTCCTCCTCCTCCTGCCCCTCTCCCTGGGTCCCTTCTCCTGCTCACTCTCCCCCTCCCCATGGGGGGGGAGGAGCGACGGGAGATGCCGATGCCATGTGGGGCCTGTACTGCCGATGGAGGAGTGGCACCAGCCGATTGGATAACTGAAGGCATGCAGCCACGGAAGGAGGGCTGGAAGCGTCCGATAGCATCCCCACTCCCAGAGAGCTCAACATAACGGCTCAAGCAAGCATTGAACACAATACAACGAGGCCCCAAAGCATTGCACACATTGCGGGAGACAGCCGCTTCAAGCGGCTTGCTCTGTTGCGAGGGGCAGGGCCACTACAACATGTACATGCGATGCCACAACCAGCGATGCGTACCCCCTGAGCTTGCTCACGCGCCCTTGGGACGCGCGGCCTTGACTTGACTTGACTTGATACGTTGTTTTCACACGGCGACGACGCTTTCCGTTGATCTGTATGGCGCTCCGGAGTACCAGAGCCCCCTGTGGCCTTCGGATGATGCGGCTGATCCTGAGACATCAAACGTTCCTTCAAGAAGATGAGACCCTCCGCCGGCCAGAATACCCCAAACGATAAGACCACTCGAGGGTACCCCCCCAGGATGCACAAGAACATCCCACAGGCGCCAATCACATCAGGGTGCCCTCCCCGAACCAACATCGATCTCATACCTCGGTCCGACCGTAAGGAACATCGGTGGGCTAGAGCGCGGGCGGCGGGTCTCCAGGGCAGCCGAGCGCGGCGCGATGGCCCGGAGCTCGCCGTAGACGCCCTCCAGCTCACGCAGCGCCGCCTCTCCTCCTCCTCGTGCTCCTGCTCCTCCTCCTCCTCCTCCTCCTCTTGCTCCTCCTGCTGCTGCTACTGCTGCTCCTCCCTTTGCTCCCCCTCCTCATTACTCCTTCTGTTCTTGTTGTTCCTCTCGTTGCTCCTGCTGCGGCTCCTGCTCCTCTGCCTCCTCCTTCTCCTGCTCCTCCTCCTCCTCCTCTTCCTCCTCCTCCTCCTGCTGCTGCTCCTCCTCATCCTCTTCCTCCTCCTTCTCCTCTGCTGCTCCTTCTCCTTTTTCTCTTGCTCCTCCTCTTCTTTCTCCTCCTGCTCCTCCTCCTCCTCCTCCTCCAGCTGCTGCTGCTGCTGCTCCTCCTCCTCCTCCTCCTCATCCTCCTCCTCCTCATACTACTACTACTACTACTACTACTACTACTATCTACTCCTACTACTACTACTACTATAACTACTACTACTACTACTAGTCCCCCTACTACATAACTACTACTAGTACTACTACTACCACTAATACTAAACTACTCCCTCCTCCTCCATACTACTACTACTAACTAACTACTACCCAACAATACTACTAATACTGCTACTACTAGCTGCTGCTGCTGCTAACTACTACTACTACTACGATGACTACTACTAACTACTACTACTACCTACTACTACTAACTACTTAATAATACTACTAATAACTACTACCACTACCACTACCACTACCACTACCCACTACCATAACCACTACCACTACCACTACCACTACCACTAACCAACTACCACTAGACTACCACCACCACCACCACCCCTACTACTACTACATTAAATACTACTCACTACTAACTGACCAACTACTACTACTAAACTCTACTACTACTCACTACTACTCTAACTACTATCTACTAATTACTAACTATACATACGAACTACCTACTACCTACTACTATTAACTATACTACTACCTACTAACGACTACTACGACTGACTACGACTACTACTACTACTTACTACAACTACTACTACTACTACTCTACTACGACTAACACTACGACTAGACTATTACTACTAACTAACTACTCCGACGACGACGACGCCGACGACGACTACGACTCCTACTACTAATACGACTACTACTACTACTACTACTACTACTACTACTACTCCTACTACTACTACTACTACTACTACTACTACTGCAACAACAACAACAACTACTACTACTACTATTATTACAACCAGTACTACTAGATACTACTACTACTACTACTGCTGCTACTACTACTACTACTACGACTACTACGACTACTACGACTACTACGACTACAACGACTACTACGACTACTAAGACTACTACGACTACTACGGCTACTACGACTACGACTACGACTACTACCACTACTACTACTACTACTACTACTACTACTACTACTACTACTACTACTACTACTACTACTACTACTACTACTACTTACTACTACTACTACTACTAGTGCTATACCATACTAACCTCCCCTCCTCCTCCGTGCTGCTGCTGCTTGCTGCTACTACTACTAATACTACTACTACTACTACTACTACTAACTACTATAACTACTATAGCAACAACCTACAACTACGACTAACGACTACGACTACTACTAACTACTACTACTACTACGACTGACTACTACGAACTACTTAACTACTACTACTACTACTGCTAAACGACTACTACTACTACTAACTACTACTACTACTAACTACTGTTACTACGACTGTTCTACTACTACTGCTGCTGCGCTTACTACTAACTACTACTAGGCTACTTACTACCTACTAACTACTTACTAACTACTACTACTGCTACTAACTACTTAACTAACTACTACTACTAACTACTACTACTACTACTACTAACTACTACTACTACTACTACTAGTACTCCTACTCCTACTAACACTACTACTACTGCCTACTACTACTACCACTACTACTACTAACTATACTCCTACTACTACGACTACGACTACGACTACGACTACTACTACTACTGCTGCTGCTGCTGCTGCTTCTACTACTACTACTACTTCCTCCTCCTCCTCCTCCTCATCATCCTTCTCCCTTTTTTGGACCACTCAAGCACGGAGCGTGAAACGTCAGTCTTCCTCCTCCTCCTCCTTCTCCTCCTCCTTCTCCTCCTCCTCGGACGTCCGCGGACGGCTCTTCCGCCGGGGCTGGGCCCCCTCCGCGCGCCCTACCTGGAGCCCCAGATCGCCACAGGGAGGACCTCTCGATATACTACGCCCCGCGGCTGCTGGATGCTGCTAGACGGCGGGCAAGAAAGCGCCCTCCGCGCGGCAGTAGTAGAAGAGCAAGAGGAGGAGCAGGAGGAGGAGGAGGAGGACGAGGAGGAGGAGGAGGAGGAGGAGGAGGAGTAGGAGGAGGAGGAGGAGGAGGAGGACCAGGAGGAGGCGAAGGAGGAGGAGGAGGACGAGGAGGAGAAGGACGAGGAAGAGGAGGAGCAGGAGCAGCAGGAGGAGCAGGAGGCAGATGAGAGACCAGTTTTACTCACCGCCGAGAGAGACAGGGGGGGCATCATAACAAAAGATCCTGAAGCCCTAGGCGGCGCCAGAGGTGTTGATATTTTCAGCGCCGGGAATGGTGCGCCGACTCTCGGCGGCTCAAAGATGGGGCCCCCGGGGATGGGGGCCCTGAGAGGGCGATTGGCCTCACACAGATGCAGGTTCAGCCGGGGATCTGTTCCCGTCCTTCCTGACCAACTCATACGGGTTTGTAGATATGCCCCCCCATAGGGGGTAACTAGTTATTCTTTCGGCGACCTTATTGAAGGACTGGGGTCCCGCCAATAGAGGATAATAGTTATTCATCCGCGGCACCCGCCGCACAGACCACCCCAACCCAACCCGAAGACCCAAATCTCGGGTCGGGGGGGGTACGGGTTCCACACTTGTTTTTCCGGTGTTCCCCGACGCCTCCCACCCAGACATCCGGCTGCTCCAATTTTTTGGGGAGGCGTGGGCCCCGGGCACAGGGGGCGAGCGGGAGGCCCCGGAGCTCAACAGCGCAGTGGGTCTGGACAGGAGCGCTGCCCGCAGCAGGGTCTCGAGAGCGCAGGCTCGCCAGAGTGCTCGAGGCGCCCGGGCGGGCCTCGGCCGCTCGAGTGGTCTGGGTCGCCCAAGCGGGGCTGCACGGCGCGGGTAGGGGGCCACATGCGAACCCTACCCCTGCCCCCCACGACTTCTGAGGGGGAGGGCGGGGTTCACTTCGTTCGGGAGCTCCCGAGCGAAGTGAACCCCACCCTCCCCCTCAGAAATCGTGGGGGGTAAGGGTAGGGTTCGCATGTGGCCCCCTGGCGGGGTGAAATTGGCCCAGGGTGATACAGTCGGACTTCATTGGACAGGGCACGCGACAGGACAAAAAACCCTGCCGAGGGCCACACTGCCGTAGGAATGCAGGAGGCACGGGTCGCGAGACGCAGGACACAAGGGTACCCTTTGATTTGGCAGGGTCGACCTACTGATCTGGGCCGACTGTACCCCGAAGCAAAAGAGAAAAGGTTCCCAAACCCTCTCGCGCTGTGAGAAGAATCACGACGGGAAGTTTTCACGATTTTCGGCCTTCGGGGGCCCTCCCTGGGCTTATAGGGACTGTCCAAGAAACGATTCAGGATGAAGAACCGGTCCCGGGGAAGGGGTCCAGACCTCTGCGGGTCAACGTTGTGAACAAATCACGACGTCAGGGGTCTGGTCTTACACTCGGCGGTGGACAGAACCCCCCACCCCGACGCGTCGATTAGTGAATTGTTCGTTTTTGGTTCTCGAGACGGCGCCGCGGCCGTCATTTTCCAGGCTTGCGCCCGCCAGGTTTGGGCCCGAGGTCGTTTTCACTGAGACACGTGGGGTTCTGCCCATCCCCGATCCATCGGGAATTCGGGCTGGGGGCCAGCGGCGGGGGTGCTCCTTCCAAAAATATCCAAGACGCAGTGGATATGGGTATGAACCCTGCCCGCAGGTCTGCCTGGGTCCACTGCCCCTCCCGGCGAGGCCTCGGCGGCTGGCGCCGCGGCGCACAGGGCGGCCTCCTCGGCCCGGCGCTCGTCCAGCAGCCTCAGCTTCCGCATCATGACCCTCTTTCGGTGGCGACATCTCCAGAGACCCGACACTCCAACAAGAATTGGAGCTGGCGGTTTTTGGCCGTTTTTCGGCCTCTGGGGGCCCTCGCCGGGCCTCGGGAGCGTCAGAAAGCGACTCAGGAGGACGAACCGGCCCTCGGGAAGTGGTCCGGACCCCTGGGGCCCACGCATCAACAAAAATTGGAGCAGCCGGATGTCTGGGCACGATCCCTAACCCCACACCAACCATCGATTCCCCCGAGTCGACGGTAGGCGGGACTAGGGTCCAGGTTGCGCCACATGCTCGAAGAATTCCGCACCCTACCTCCGCCGCCCATCGAGGTGCCTGAACCGAGGGGAACGAAGGATGACACATACATAAAAAGCGCGGATTTCTCGGATCGGCGCTGGACCCCCCTCCCTGGCGCGCGGAGCGCGCCACGGGAGGAGCCCTGGAGGCGCCGCCAGGGGGGTCCAGCGCGGATCCGAGAAATCCGAGCGGCCCTCCGAGTTGTGATGTTTATGTCATTCTTCGTCCCCCTAGAATCGTTGATCGGCGAGGATAGGGTTCGGATTTCGCAGCCGACCTCTTGCCCCTGCTCCGCTTGAGCTCGTTCAGCAGGCCCTGTCTCGGGCACTGCCAAGGGGGGGGCCCGCCGTGGCAGGATCGGTCGGCATCGGCTCGGGAAGTCGGGCGGAATCGGAGCGCGTGTCCCAGATCCCCTCGGGCAACGAAAAAATCAGGAGGGGGATTTGTTGCGCTATTTTCGGCATCTGGGGGCCCTCACCGGCCTTCGGGACCGTCAAAAACGACTCAGGATGACAAACCGGTCCTGGGGAACGGTTCGAGACCTCTGGGGGTCGACGTCATGAACAAATCATGACGTCGGGGGTCTAGTGTCGGATCGGGTTGCATGCGGCTAGAAATCGAAATTGAATCGAATCGGCTGCGCCCAGATAGTGATACAACTGCGCTGTGCCGGGAGCGGCCAAAAGGGGGGTGTCCAAGAGGGGGGGGTGCAAATCATGACTGGCGGCATGTGCGCGGCCCAGCGGGGGGGCCAGGGACGTAATGAAATAAGAAGAGGCGCCATGAAATCTGGGAACTATCATGGCCCCCGCCATGATATCCACCCCCCCTAGTCATCACCCCCCTCTTTGCCGCCCCCGACTGTGCCAACATCAGGCCGCATCGGATCGCCGGAAAATCGACGTCGATTCAGATCGAGCCTGGTGAACTCGGCACCGAACTGGATTGATCGAGTTGAACTAGGCCCTGCTAGTCAGGGGGATCGTCACGTCCTCGTCGAGGGCGACCCCGTAGGACCTCCCCAATCCCCCCAGAGCCTCCCAAACCGCTCAAGCTCGTCCAAAGCCCCCTCGAGCGCATTGCACTATTCGCGGCCACAACGGGCGTCATGGGGGTGGGAGGGGGCATAACGTAGCGCCCCCCCCCCCCCCCCTCCCCCAGACTGTGATGCCAGAGGCGCTGCGGCAGTGCCGGGGACGCACTGAGGGGGGGAGCGATGCGTTATGGGGGAGGGGGAGGGGGGGAGGGTACGCGGCATATCGGGCGCTATGGCCCAGAGGGTCAAAAACACGGTCCTCGGCCCTTGATCCTCCATCCTCAGGAGGATCTTCCGACCCCCCTCAATGGTGACCTCCCCCCCCTGGCATTGCCGGACCTTTTTCGTGGACAGCAGCTTCAGGGCCACGGCCCGGGGCTCGCTCGCGTGGAGCTCGATCAGCTTGATCTTCCGAGAGAAGTCCTCGATTTATGGTGTTCCAACCTACTTTAGCCTTGACCGCCAGAAATAATGTCGAGCACCCAGAGAAAGTACCGAACCTTGACGGTTCTTACGCGTCGGGCCCTGGGAGGCGATACTCGTTCGGCTCTGTTTCGAAACTTTTCTGGGTGCTCGAAACAATGTCTGGGACGTGGTCCTGAAGTACTCAGCCAAGCGCAGAGGGGGGTGGGGGGAGGGGGGAGGGCTTCTTATAAGCACCCCTGCTTCTTAGAAGGCGCGGGCCTCACCTATAGATGTAAGGCCGGCGCCTTCTAAGAAGCAGCCTCCTTCTAAGAAGCCCTCCCCCCTCCCTCCACCACCTTGTGCGCATCGCCAACGTACGATGGGAACAACATAATCCTCGATCAGCTCCGGGACCGCCACCTCGTCGGAGTAGGCGAGCCTGCTGCTGGGCGCGTACCGCATGGTGTGGCCCGGGAAGCCCAGCAGGAAGACAAAGTCGCCTGACTACCCTTAGGTCGGGCACGTCCCCCTACAGGCGGATTTTGGACAAAAAATTCGAAGTACTCAAACATACTCAAACCTAGTCAAAAGATCATGGAAACATCATCCCCTGACTATTGAATCTTCCTCCTGTAGAAGAACATGCCCGACTTCAGATGACCCCCCCCCCCGCGCGGGCCCACGGCATCGCCACCGCGTGCCTCGATCGGGGCGCCACGCTTCTCTGGACGCTGGGCGCCCACCAGGCTATCCCGGAGGCCAGCTTTGGTGATCACGGCCATGGCCTCCTCCTCCTCCTCCTCCTCCTCCTCCTCCTCCTCCTCCTCCTCCTCCTCCTCTCCTCCTCCTCCTCCTCCTCCTCCTCCTCCTCTCCTCCTCCTCCTCCTCCTCCTCCCTCTCCTCCCTTCCTCCTCCTCCTCCTCCTCCTCCTCCTCCTCCTCTCCTCCTCCTCCCCTCCTCCTCCCTCCTCCCCCCTCCCTCCTCCCCCTCCCTCCTCCCTCCTCCTCCTCCTCCTCCTCCTCCGTTCCTCCTCCTCCTCCCTCCTCCCCGTTCCTCCTCCCCGTTCCTCCTCCTCCTCCTCTCCTCGTCCCCCTCCTCTTACCACTCTCTCCCTCCTCATCCTCTTCTCTTGCTGCCTATGTGTAAAAAACGATTCGTTGCTCCCTCCCTCCTCCTCTCCAAGGCCTCTCGAGGGCGCGACGCCAGTTCCTGGATAGGCTGGTGTGCGCAGGGGAAGGGAGGCATGCTGCATGCTTCTAGCTGAGCGGCCCATCTGCAAGCGTAGTCGCGCCACGAGCGAACGCACGAGAGATCACGTCGCCTGGCGACACGCCCTTGCTGCAGGCGCGAAGATACTTCGATGGCCTGTAGGGCACGTTGTCGGGAGACGGCTCGGCGGACTCCCCGCTCGGGCCGCAATAAGCGCGAAGGAGGGTGAAATCTGCCGAGTGCCGCGGCCACTCGAAGTTGTCCGTGTCTCCGCCGAAATTGCCGAGGCTCATCGGGGGAACGTACACAATCCTCACGTCCTTGAGCCGCTCGAATGTGAAGAGGACGTAACTCTTATCCGCGAACATCTCCTTCACCTGGCCCGCTCCGGAGGCCACGGATCCGAAACAGCAGACGCCTCTTGCGGGCGCATCCTGCCCCGAGATATCCGACGTCGCCCAACGACTTCGACGTCGCAAGACGTCACGACCAGAGCCCTGGACCCCCTCTCTCCGAGGCACTTCTCGAGCCAGGCCCAGCCCCGGGGGCCCGAGGCGAGGCGAGCTCTGTCACGCCCGCGGGCGCCACGCGGGGCCATGGACGGTCGGGCGCCGGTCGGCGAGCGGTGGGATTCTCCGGAAGCGAATTCGGCACAGACGCTGACCGGAAAATGGGCTCAGGTCGAGCATGTCCCCCTATTTGGAGGGTGAAAGTGGGGGTCGGCCGCAGGGTCCCGGCAATGATGTCTTTATGGGCCATGAATGGGCGATGCATCCTCGATTGCTGTGTTCGGCGGGGGAACTAATGGAAGCCCCCCGCCTGCACCCATGCGCGAGACTTGAAAGGAAAGGAAGCAAGGGGGCGGGGGGCTCGGGAAAGGCGACGAAGGCAACGTGCGCTGAGGGCGCAAAAAGAAAAGGCTGGAACACACGAAAGCGGTCAGGTGAGTGTCGAAATCTGCCCAGCCAATCTGACATGCGGAACAAAACGCCTCAGTGTTGGGGATCTTGAAGGCCAGGGCAAAATATGAATTCACATTGTGGGGAAAAGCAAAATGTGAATTCACATTTTGGGAAAAAGGAAAATGTGAATTCACATTTTGGAAAAAAAGAAAATGTGAATTCACATTTTGGAATTTTGTGTAGGATTCTCTATGAAAGGGGCCAGAATGTGAATTCACATCTTGGGAAAAAAGGAACATGTGAATTCACATATTGGGAAAAGGAAAATGTGAATTCACATTTTGGGAGAAAAGTGGGCCCCATTCCAAATCTGTCCTGGGGGTCGAGAAGTCATCGTTTGGGAACATACACGATCATCAATCTCACAATCAAGACACACTTGCACTCCACTTCGCTGCCCCACGCGCAATATGCAAGAACCCCCGCACGTATGAACGTTAATGGATGGACGGCGCGTGTGCCCGCGCGGGCAACGCGCGGGCACGAACGACTGGCCCTCAATGACCGCCAACATTGGATGCCATCGTACCCGTTCACATACATGAACGATACATTGAGCATACATGGGCAATTCAACCCCCATTGAAGACCTCCTGTTGCAGACCCCCTCTTTCACCCACCAACCTATACAGGCGGATCTTGGGCGAAAAAATGGGAAGAGTCAGACAAACATTCAAACATCTATAGAGACCAGAAGTGGGGGACAAATCGTCCCCAGACTGTGTTTTGGCCACGCTGGAACGCTCCTCCTATAGAGGGGCGTGCCCGACTTCAGAAATAGGCGGGGAAGGAAGAGGGGGGGGCCCGCTCAGGCCGTGTTGAGCCGGCGCGAGGGCTCCGAGCCCTCTGCCCCCGCCGCCCCTCGAGCTGCCCGAGGCGTGGCTCGGCGAGGGTCGGCCTCGGCCTTCGCCGCCGGGACCTATCGGAGGGGGAGGCCGGGCCAGAGCTCGACCCCTGGACCCGCCACTCGGGCGCCGCCTGGCCAGCACTCCGAGGCGCACCCGGCCGAAGACGAGCCTGCGGCTGCAGGGGCAGCGGAGGCCGCGGCCGGCCCGGAGAGGCAGGGCCTGCAGAGGCAGGGCGGGGGCGGAGAGCCGGGGCTCCGCAGGCGGGGCGGGCGCCTTTGTTTGCGTCGGCGGCGAGGCGGGGCCACCCGCACCAGCGAGAGAGCGAAGCGGGGGCACGGCGAGGTCGATCGGCCGCCGGGCGGACACGCCTGGCGTGACAACCAAGAGTGACGGCCGGACCTCCGGGCCTCGGCGGCGAGCCCGCGGGGAGGCGAGAGGGCGCGGGCCTTCTCAGAAGGCTCGGAACTTCCCACGGCCTCCCGAGGAGCTCTCCGAGTCTTCCCGAAGGTGCAGAAAGCTGCTCCGAAGGCGCGAGGGCTTCTGAGAAGCCCCGCCGCCTTCCGAGAATATGAGATATGGATGTGTGGGGCAAGATGCACAATAAGCACAATGAGAAGAAGAATGAAGGACGATCTTTCTCTCACGTGCAGACTGCGCTCCACACGCTCTCGTTCCGGAGGGACGGGCCAGGGTTGCAAGGTAAGCGCCCGCTTTGCTATGGCCATTCCCCAGACCGCCGACGGCGGCCCCTCCGGCTTCTGAGAAGCCCCGCCGCCTTCCGAGAAGGCCGCCTCCTTCTCGCTTCCCCCCCTCCCTCGCCGCTGAAGGCTTACCTCCGCCCCTTTCCGCCGGCCCCCACCAGCGGAGCCGCGCTCGTTTCGGCTTCTCCGCCGGCCCTCCGCCGACGGCGAGGAGAGTCCATTCTTCTCTCGATCCCCTCGGGTGCGAGGCGTTTTCTTCCCAGCCATCCTGTGGCGTTGGGCCCCCGCGTCTGCTCCCCCTCCCCCCTCCCTCCCTTTCCCCCCCTCCCTCCTCCCCGCTCCTCCTCTTCCTCCTCCTCCTCTCCTCCTCCTCCTCCTCCTCCTCCTCCTCTTCCTACTTACTCCTCTTCTTCCTCCTCCTCCTCCTCCTCCTCCTCCTCCTCCTCCTCCCCCTCCTCATCCTTGCCTCTGCCCTCCGCACGTCCACCTGTTCGGCACACCCCTCGCGCGCTTCGTGGCCCCAGAGTGAGCTCCACCGACTGCCCCCTCATGTGCGTTGCGTTGTTGTTTGTTTGTTTGTTTGTTCGTTCGTTCGTTCGTTCGTTCGTTCGTTCGTTCGTTCGTTCGTTTGTTTGTTTGTTTGTTTGTTTGTTGTTTATATATACATTGTTAGAAAACAAGCCAACTCATATTATTGTTTGTGTTTATCATTGTTTAGACTCTTGTTGTGTGTTTCCTGTGTTGCTGCTTCTTTTGTTGTGTTTTTTTTTGCTGGGGCGCCCGCCGCCTCGCAGCGGAGCGCGGTGGAGCCCAGCGTGCTCTCCCTCTCCTTGGCGAGCTCCTCCTTCTTGTCGCGCATCCTGTTGGCGCGCTTGAGCGGGTCCTTCTCTGACTCGAGGACCTCCAGCATGGTCGGGCTCACGTCCTCGCAGGAGCGGGTGATCCACACCTCGGGCGGACGAAAGGGGAGAGGGACGAGGGGGGGGAGAACGGGGACCGTAGGGAAGACGAGGACAAGGAGGGTAAGTAGGGGACGGCGAATGATGATGCGTGAGGATGGAGAGGATCGTGATGGCGACGACGGTGATGACGAGCAGGATGAGGATGAGGATGAGGGCAATGATGAGAAGGGGCACGAAAAGAACACAGCAAGAATCGGACACGTTTACGGAGGAATATCACAAGCAGGAAGAGGAGAGGCACCAAGAAAAAGAGGAGGATGGATGGTGAATGAAGAAGTATGAGGTGGAAAGGGGATGGTGATGATGCGGATGATGAGGGCGACGACCTGGATACTGACACCGCCTATGACAAATTATGATCACGCCTATCCTGAACTATCATCTTCGTGTGTCTTGGAAACGCCCTGGACGTTTCTTTACAATTTCCAGCTTTTGTGTATTGTGCGCCAACAGCGGGCGCCTGGAAACAATTAAAAAACAAACCCTGGAAACTATCCCAACACGGTTCCGCGCGATCAAGTGGAAACTATCTTACAACGAGTCGGCGCAAACAAGACACGGTAAGGAAACGGCCCCCTGGAAACAAAACACGAGTGGGTGGACAAGCGACACGAAACGAGAATGCCGATGATGAATACGGGGCGGGCGGCGCAGCGGGTATCAGCACCAGCGAGCAGTAGCAGCAGGCAGTAGCAACAGGCAGTAGCAGCACCAGACAGCATGGGAGGAAGGTAACGGCTGCAGCGGGCAGGAGGTGCAACAGAGAAGCTGTTGGGTGAGTGTCGAGCTCTTACCGTGCGTTATTTGTCAGTCGCTATCCGACCCACCAGAATGGGAGTTTGGAAACGAGTTGAAACCGTATCGGAAACGTATGTGTTGCAAACGGTCTCAACTAGGCAACTTCGACCCTTGGCCCAGGGGAAGCGGAAACATCGAGGATGTCGCCGCCGCCGCTGAAGCCGCCATTACGACGCCGCCGCCGCCGTTATAATACCGACGATGTCTTCGGCTCTGACGCGCACGGGATCGGACAGCGATTGACAAGCAGCGCACGATAAGAGCTCAGAGAAGCCTTTTGGAGAGAGCGTGTCGAACTCTTATCGTGCGTTGCCTGTCATTACCGGATACAACACAGCACGTTGCAAGCCAGAACTGGAAACGATGAACAAAAACAAGTTGGAAACCAAAAAAAACGATCTCTTGGACTCACGTTGGAAACGATCAAAAAGCGCATCGCCGCGGATACCTGAGAACGACAAACAACCAGGAGCCAGAAGCTCTTGGAAAACGTGTTTTTGAATGAAAGCCGAAAACTACTATTTAAAAACGCCCAGGGCCTTTCCAAGACACGCTAAGACTATAGTATTGACTACTCCTATGATGGTGATGCCGTTGATTATGAGGATTCTTAGTGTGATGCGTACGACGATTATGACGATGATGGTGATGATGCTGATCCACCGGTCTCAAAAGCGCGCGTCAGAGACAGCGCTGTTTCGAGGCGAGGTGAGGATGGTTCGGACGACGATGATGATGCTGCTGCTGATGATGATGATGATGATGATGATGATGATGATGATGGTGGTGATGACGAAGATGATGATGCTGCTGCTGATGAAGAGGAAATCCCAAAAGATACCAAAAGGTCTCTGGAGGTCTCTGGAGGGCTCTGGAAGCCTCCAGAAGCCTCCAGAGGGCTTCGCAGCGTCACGAAAGTCCAAAAACCTCAGTTCTCCTCCTGGTCCTCCTGAGGATGGGGACAGAGAAGGACGAGGAGGAGGGGGAGGAGGAGGAGGAGGAGGAGTAGGATCACTGTAAACCCGAGACGCATCAACGATGTTGCAATCCACACTCCCTCCACATTCCCTCCTCACGAACCCCCCACAATAATAATGTATGCTCATTGCGAGAACTGGCCCGTTAGAAAACAACCGTCTGAGAATTTCCAATTGTGCACAAACGCCGTTCCCGGGACTGCAACGCCGCGGGTCAAGGTGACTTTTGCGCCCTGACAATCCTCAGCCGCGCAAACACACCGTGCCTGGGACTTCAATGCCGCGAATCAGCATGACTTCCGCGTCGCGTCAACCCTAAATCGTGCCAGAACGCCATGTCTAAGACTTCGACCAAACGGAATCTTTGAAACGGTTGAAAACTTGTGACGCGAATGTGCGCGGTGCTGAAACAAGAACAACACTTAACACAACAAAAACCTTCCGCCCTCCATCCGTGAGGCTGTTGCAAGCGTTCAAGACGAAGGCGCGCGGGGCTCAAACGAGAACCACATTATGAAGAAGATCCGCCCTCCATCCGCGAAACTGTTGTGTGAACCTTCAAGGTCAGTATGGCGGGGATCAGGCGAGAGTCACATTTTGAAAAGGACCCACCCTCCATTCGTGAAGCTGCTATGGATCTTCATTGCGAATCTGCGTGGCGCGCAAGCGGGAGCCACCTTTGATCCGTGAAAGTGTTGTAATCTTTGGAACATATGAAGCGAACATGCGCGGCGCTAAGGCGAGATAAAGCGAGAATCGCATTTTGAAAGGGACCCGCCCTCTATCCGTGAAGTGGTTGCAAGCTTTTAAGCTTCAAGATCATAAGCGGCGGCGACATCTCAGGCGAAACGCCCTGCCTGCCTTACCGAAACGTCTGGAGGTGCGGCAGGGAGGAGTTGTGATAACGAAGGGGATGGGAGCACGAGGAGGAGGAGAAGGAGGAGGAGGAGGAAAAGGAGGTGGAGCAGGAGGAGGAGGAACATGATGAGGATGAGGAGGAGGTGGAGGAACAGGAGGAGGAGGAGGAGGAGGAGGAGGAGGAGGAGGAGGAGGAGGAGGAGGAGGAGGAGGAGGAGGAGGAGGAGGAGGAGGAGGAGGAGGAGGAGGAGGAGGAGGAGGAGGAGGACGAGGAGAAGGAGGGGACGAACGGGTGGGGGGAAGGGCAATGTCAAGCAGAGGGGGGGGGGACAAATTTGTCTGGCGGGGCGGGGCGGCCGGGCCCTCCGAGCACCTCGTAGTCTGGGCCCGCGAGCTCCTCCTCTCGCGACCGCGCCACGAAACCGTTGGTCACGTGGTCGTGCTCGGCCGTGCTGGCCTGTCTCCCCCGCCTCCATCCTCCCCGCCTCCATTCCCCCCCCTCCTCCTCCTCCTCCTCTCCTCCTCCTCCTCCTCCTCCTCCTCCTCCTCCTCCTCCTCCTCCCCCTCCTCCTACTCCTTCTCTCCCTGCACTTTTCTCCCTCACTCCTTCTCGTCCGCCTCCTTCTGCTCCTGCTCCTGCTCCTGCTCTTGCTCTTGCTCCTGCTCCTGCTGCTGCTCCTCCTCCTCCTCCTCCCGCCCGCCCGCCGTGACCTCTTCACCCCTGGCGCTCTCCCTCCACCCGGTCTCGGGGGGCAGCCCCGTGGCTCCGGGGCCCTCGACGACGAGCGCCGGGGCTGGGGCAGGGGTCTCCCGCGCCGGCCTGCCGCACGGCGTCCAGGGCCACGTGGTGGTTCGTGACGATCAGGCCCTCGGCCGAGATGAAGGAGCCCGTGCCGCCCCGCCCCGAGGGCCCCACGGACACAAGCGTGTCCGACAGGGCCCGGCCGCTGGCTCCCGCGCCCGTGCCGTCAATGTCCTCGGGGAGCGAGCAGTGGCACAAGCCTAGAAAGTGAAGGGGCCCCAGGGCACACAAATAAAGACACACACGCATAGAAATATGCCCCTATACTTTCCCATATTTTGTTCGGGTTTTCTGTCTTCCCCCCCACTTCCCATATGTTCCTATATTTTCTGGGGGATCGACGATTCAGTGTGTCTGTGTGTTTTTTCCCTCCTGAGAGCGTCCAGGGTTCGCCAGGGTTCGGTCGGGCATGCCCCCCTACAGGCGGATTTCGGAGGAAAAATGAAACATAGTCAAGACATATCCACAAAAAGAATCAAACATAGTCAAGAAATCGCCCCCAGACTATTTTGTTTTACTATTTTCGAATATTCCTACTGTAGAAGGACAGGCCCGACTTAACGCTAGGGACTGGCTTCCTTTCAAAACAGCCGAAACCTTCCCGAAATCCTCCGAAAACCCTCCAGAAAGGGTTCCAACAGGGTTCTGAAGGGGTTGTCGTCGTTTTGGGGGGGAACCAATCCCTAGCGAACGCTGGACTGAACATAAACATAAAAACTCGGAGGTCCGGGCGGATTTCTCGGATCCGCGCCAGACCCCCTGGCGGCGCCGCCCCTGGCGCGCTCCGCGCGCCAGGGGTGGGGGTGGGGTCCAGCACCGGTGCGAGAACTCCGCGCGGACTTCCGAGTTTTTATGAGTTTTTATGTTTATGCCACTTTTTGTTTCCCTATTATCCTCCCAGGCACTTAGTTTTTGTTCCACTTCGCGTTTGCTTGTATCCCTCGAGACCCGTTTCCTTCCTGCCAAGGCTCGTGTCGGGGTCCGTCGGGCCCCCGAGGCTATATGCTCGTGTCACTCTTCGCTCCCCTGCATGTCCTCGGCGGGCACCCGCAGGCCCATCTCCTGCAGCAGGGGCTCCAGCGCCTTCGCCTCCGTGATCGGCCAGGTCCTGGGGCCGCAGGCCGCGGCGAGGGCAGGGACGACGACAAAAGGAGCCGGGCCCGAGGCGAGCTTTTTCAGTCGGGCGTGTCCCCCCCTACAGGGGGATTTTTGGACGACAAGTAAAAAATAGTCAAACAGTACCCATTTTTTATGATCAAAAAATATTTAACCTCAAAAAATAGCCCCCAGATTATGTATGGACTCTTTTTGAGCATTCTTCCTGTAGAGGGACAGGCCCGACTCAAAACGCGCTGCGACTCTCTGGGAGCCGGCGGGTCCGGCTCGTGGGCCGGGGGCCGCCGCCGCGCCGGGGGCGCTCCAGGACGCCCTGCGAGCGTTTTGGGGCGCCCCAGGGGGCGATCTGTCTCCAGCCTGCAGCATAGGGGCCCGTCCACGAGGAAGCTCCCGCGAGGAGCTCAACCCCGAGGAACCTCCCGCGAGGAACCTCCCACGACGCTCTGCGAGCGTTTTGGGACGCCCTGGGGCGATCTATCTTCAGCCTACAGCAGGGGGCCCGTGCACGAGGAGCCTCCCACCAGAAGCCCAACCCCGAGACCCCAGGGCGTCCCTCGACTTTTGGTTGTGGGGCGATCTGTCTCCAGCCTGCAGCACAATCAAAAACCCTAACAAGGACGCGCGGTAAGGACGCGAGACCCTCGGAAGCCGAAGTATTGGCATTTTTGGGGCGGCGGGCGACGAAAACCCCAAGGATGCAAGAGCAAGGAAGAGCAAGGACGCAAGGGTACCCTGAGCAAGGTCGCGCGTCCTTGTTAGGGTTTTTGACTGCAGGGGGCCGTCCACGAAGAACCTCCCACAAGAAGCCCAACCCCGAGACCCCAGGGCGTCCCTCGACTTTTGCTGTGTGGGAGCGGTACGCTCTCTGTCGCAGAGAGCAGTCGAGCCCCAGGGCACCCTGGAGGCAAGCGGGGAGGCCTCCACTGCCTCTTTAGCAATGTAAGCCTGCCCGGCAGACTCGTGGCGCCATCCCCGCCCCCCGCGCCGCGCGGCATCGCTTCCGGACGCTCCCCGGGGCCCAGAGGGGGCCTCGGACGGCGGAGCGGAAGGAAGCGCTGGCACGGAATGTAATCACGGCTTCGGAGGTCGGGGAGGGGGGGGGGAGCACGAGGAGGAGGACGAGGAGGAGGAGGAGAAGGAGGTGGAGGAGGAGGAGGAGGAACATGAGGTGGAGGAGGAGGAGGAGGAGGAGGAACAGGAGGATGAGGAGGAGGTGGAGGAACAGGAGGAGGAGGGAGGAGGAGGAGGAGGAGGAGGAGGAGGAGGAGGAGGAGGAGGAGGTCGGGGAAGGGGGGGGGGAGAGGTCCCCCGAGATCCCAGGACCCCCCCCCAGATCCACGGAGTCGTTGCCCAGAGGCCTCCCGACTCGCCTCCCCCTCCTCCTCCACCCCCTCCACCTCCTTTGCTCTTCCTCCCCCCCCCACCTCATCCCTGGCCATCGCTCGGACGTCCATTCCCTGTGTTTTTTTCCGGTTTCGCGCGTGGTTTCTGTCGCAGGATGATCCAAGATGCTACTTTATAATCCCCGCCGACAACAGTGCACACGTCCGACCGGCACCAAGATCCTCCCCCCTCCCTCCTCCTCGTCCTGCTTCGAGCTTCGAGCTGCGGGCTGGTCTGTGCTGGGGAGTAGTGGGGTCCTCGTGCGCCCCTCGCCTCCGCTCTCGGCCTGCCGTGGTTGTCGTGGAGGAAAAAACGCCAATGTTTGATGCGTGCTGAAGCGGGCCCAACCCCCTGCCCCAGATTCAAAGTTCGGAGTGGTCGACGCGGGGGAGTGCGAGTCGCTTCGGGAAAAAAAAATACGCCCACACTCACAAACCGCGGCCTGCTCCCTTAGATGAGTATTGACATTGGGGGCGCGGGGGGCGCTTTTGCGCCATCTTCTAGTCGTTGTGCCCGGGCGTGTTTTCTCCCGAAAACGCCGGTGGCTCCATCCGATCAGGCCAGATGCCGGATGGGAAGAGAGGGAGACGGCGCCTTGCCAACGCGGGAACCATAGCAGAAAGGGGGGGCGGCGGCCCCCGAGGAGATGGGAGACACCGGCGGAGGAGCGACACGAGGAGGAGCAACAGGAGCAGAAGAGAGAGAGAGAGAGAGAGAGAGAGGATGAGCCTTTGCAGAGCAGCAGGCGCGACGGATGAGGGCAGGAGCGGGGAAGGAGAAGGCCGTCCACGCAGTTCTTACGTCGGCGGCTAGGCAGAGGAACTGCGCTGGCGAGCACAGCGAAACGGGCAACGTCAGGCGAATTCAGCCACCATGCAGGAGGGAGGGACAAGGGAAGGCCGTCCACACCGCCGAAACACCATCAGAGCACCCCAGGGAGAACACGAGAGGAAAGGGCGGGGCGACGGGGCAGGAGGGGGACAGGGAAAAAGAGAGGGGGGATGCTTTCGGGGGGCGTCGGCGGCATCCGCGGCCCTCTGGGTCAGAGAGTCGCCCCGTGCGCTCCCCCCCCCCCCCTGTCCTCGCTCGTCCCCTGCAGCATGCCGGATCACTCGAAGGCAAAGCATGCCTGGGGAGCTGCAGGCTTCTGGAAGCAAGCTGCCCAGGAGCTCCGAGGGGCTCCGCAAGACCTCCTGGGGAACTTCGGGGCAAGCGTATATTCGAACCGGTAGGACAACGCAGGCTGGGACACGCTACGAGGCCCCCCCAAGACCCCCGGGCGGAGGGCGAGGAGGAGGAGGAGGAGGAGGAGGAGGAGGAGGAGGAGGAGGAGGAGGAGGAGGAGGAGGAGGAGAGGAGGAGGAGGAGGAGGAGGAGGAGGAGGAGGAGGAGGAGGAGGAGGAGGAGGAGGAGGCTGCTGGCGGTGCGCGGGCAGCGGCGGCCGTGGAGAGAGGTGGGCGGCGGGCCCGCGCTGGCCGGCCGCGCAGGCCGTGCCGCGCGCAGCCCTCTGCGAGCGGCGGCCTGGCTCCCGCTCGCCCTGGCGACCTCCCCGAGCTCCGAGCAGCGCGAGCGCGGCGCGGCTGGCAGGGAGCGCCGCTGTTTCGGGCGCGCGGCGGGCGGCAGAAGCACATGCAAGAAGGCGGAGGCCCGCGCAGGCCCGCGCAGGGCCGTGCCACCCGCGGCGCTCCGCGTGGCGGCCCGGGCTCCCGCTCCGCCGCCCTGCTCGGGGGCCTGGCAGCGCACCGCAGCGACCTCCCCGTTCCGTGGCCAGAGTTTCGGCCACGCTCGCAGAGGTCGAGCTGCGAAGCGGGAGGCGATGCTGCGCAACGGCACGCTGCCGTTCCCTCTCCTTGCGTGCTCTGCCTGTGTTTTCCCCTCCGCCTGTTCTCCGCTCTCTTTGTCCTTCCTTCGCATGTGGGTACTCATGCCGACCCGTTGTGAGCTGCAGGCGGTCACGCAGTGCGAGCACGCAACTGTTGGCAGGGAGTGCCGTCGTTGGGGGAACGAAGAGTGACATAAAGATAACAACTCGGAGGTCCGCGCGGATTTTTCTCGGATCCGCCCTGGATCCCCCTGGCGGCGCCTCCGGCGCCGCCCCTGGCGCGCTCCGCGCGCCAGGGATGGGGGGTCCAGCGCCGATCCGAGAAGCCAGCGCGGACCTCCGAGTTTTTATGTAATTTTTCGTTCCCCGAGTCGTGGGTCCAGCAGCGCTTTGCGTGCGATTTTTTGCAGGTTGAACACCGGAGCCAGCCCGCTGCGACAGAGGAGGCAAGCTCGGGTGGAGGGAGAGGGCTGGCTGCTCTGGCAGGGCGCTGGCGGTGCAAGCCTCCGCGCCGCCTGTGGGCCTCGTCGATTGGGGGTTTGTAGCGGAGGCTGGGTAGAACTGAGGAGTGTGCCCCTCCCAACGGAGAGAGGCCGATCCCCGTGGGTCCACCCACCCATGCGTGCAGAGCGGCTGGGCTGGTTCAGATGCCCGCGTAGAAATGCAGTCTCGCTTCGGAAGCGGTGGGGTTCCTCTCCTGGCGTCCTACCTCGCCTCTGGGTCATCATGTGGTCGAGCGCGGCGCTGGAAACGCGCTGGTACACGATGCACTTTGTGCAAATCCATCGGTTGCACAACCAGTCCAATATGGCGGCGCCCTGACCTATGCGGCACTGGCATGTGTCGCATGTACCTCTGTCTTCAGCGTGAGCGCAGTTACTGGAGCGGGTTTTTCCTTGATAGCTGCACCGCCTCCCAGCGGCTGCCAGCTCTGCCCCCCGTATGGTGTAGAGACTTCTGCAGGTCGTTCAGTGACAGGCAGACGACCTCCAAGGATATCTATTCAAGATCATCGAGCGTCAGGCCAGCAACGCCAGCGGCCCGCAGGCGGGCGCGCCCCTGGCACGTTGCGCCTCAAAGCTGCTGACCGTCCATGCGCTCACGGGCCTTGTGAGACGCCTCCTCGATCGGGACGCGAATCAAAGTGTAGCCAGCGCAGATATGGATAGCTGTGATGGGGCCGAACAAGCCGTCCCTTCGCGGTCCTCGAACATGGTCTGCGAGGGGTGGCTTCTCGAGCCGCGGCGACGATCGGGAGCGGCCAAGAGGGGAGCGTCCAAGAGGGGGGGGTGCAAATCATGACCGTTGGCATGTGCGCGGCCCGGCGGGGGGGCCAGGGACGTAACGAAATAAGCAGAGGCGCCATGAAATCTGGGGAAATATCATGGCCCACGCCATGATATCCCCCCCCCCTAGTCGTCCCCCCCCCTCTTTTCCGCCCCCGAGACGAGGAACGCGCGGCCTCTCGAGGCGTGGCGTTCTTGGTCGGGCTCGCGGGCCCTCCTGCTCTTGCGGCCGGGGCTGGGTCCTGCCCCGCCTGCGGGCCTGCTGGCCTCTCTGGGCCGGCGCCCTGGGGGCTGCCCTGGGGGCCCCCCTTCTGTCGGGAGCGGCCAAGAGGGGGGCGTCAAAGAGGGGGGGGCGCAAACCATGGCCAGCGGCATGTGCGCGGCCCAGGGGGGGGGGGCCAGGGACGTAATGAAACAAGCAGAGGCGTCATGAAATCTGGGGAAATATCATGGCCCACGCCATGATATCCCCCCCCCCCCTAGTCATCACCCCCCTTCTTTTCCGCCCCCGACCTTCTGCTGAGGTGCCCAGCTTGTGCAGTGCTGCCGGGGCAGCCCGGGCCTCTTCCAGGTCTTCGCCGTTGGCGTCGCGGTAGTCTTAGCTCAGGCCTGTCCCCCTACAGGGGATTTTGGACGAAAGATAAAAGCCCTTCAATATTCAGAAATGGCCAAAGAATCCTCACCCCACTACTGTTTGACAATTTTTGAATTTTCCTCATGTAGAGAGACAGGCCCGACTTAAAAGTAGTCGCTGGAGTCCTGCTCGGCGGTCGAGGCAGTCCCCCGAGGCGAGGCCAGGCGCGCAGGGCACCCACGCACCCGATGTCCTCCTCCCCCTCGCCCTCCTCCGCTGGGATGGCCGTGGCGCCGGGGCGCCGAGCCGAACCGTGCGTTTGATATCCTCGTCCTTGTCATCCTCGTGCGCCTCCTCGTGATCGGCGTCTTCCCCCCCTCTTCCTCGACCGCGCCTTCGATGTCCTCGTGAACGTAGGCGTTGGAGGTGGAGACAGTGAAGTTGGTGCTCTCCTCGTTGTGGTTGGCGCTGGCGTTGAACGCGTCCGTAATGATTCCAGGCGTGACGGTGGGCGCGTGGAGATCGGCATGGCAGCCCCAATGATAACCAGGCGGCCCAGAGGGGGCAGAGACAACGGCCCCCGTGCTCATGCTGGAGGTCCCTGTGTAGTCCTGCTGCTTGTTACGCAACTCGTTGTCGCGGTCGCCAGCCTTGATTATGGAGTGGGTGTCGGCCTCGGCACGCGTGCCGGCGCAGGCGCAGCGGTTGGCGCTGAGGATTCTGTCATTGGCACCTGGTGCAGACCGTCTGCGAACGGCGTATGCGAGCCGGCGCATGGCTGCGACTCCGAGTTGTGGGCCTCCATGGTGATTGGGGGCGCTGGCCACCGGGAGCTCGTGGAGTCTCAGCGATCGGGGGTGACTTTCGGCTGATGACGTGCTCGGCAGCGGCGGCTGAGGACGTTGGAGGTGTCGAGCTTGGTCGCGGGCGCCTCGGCCGCCATGGCGCGGGAAGCGCGGGGCGCCTCGCCTGACAGCTGCCCGCTGCGGGGTCCTCCGCCCCTGCGTCGAGGGCGGGGCAGGGGGGGCCCACGCCCCCGAGTCGGGCAACGGCTCCTCGTCCTCCTCCTCCTCCTCCTCCTCCTCCTCCTCCTCCTCCTCCTACTCCGCCTACTCCGCCTCCTCGCTCTCCTCCTCCTCGCCTCCCTCCTCCTCCTCCGCCTCCTCCCTCCTCCTCCTCCTACTCCGCCTCCGCCTCCTCCTCCTCCTCCGCCTCGCCTCCTCCTCCTCCTCCTCCTCCTCCTCCTCCTCCTTCCTCCTCCTCCCTCCATCCCCCTCCCTCCTCCTCCTCCTCTCCTCCTCTCTCCTCCTCCTCCTCCTCCTCCTCCTCCTCCTCCTCCTCCTCCTCCTCCTCCTCCTCCTCCTCCTCCCTCGTTCCCTCGTTCTCTCGTTCCCTTGCTCCGACCCGTGCCTCCGTCCCTTCGTCCCTCGCTCCCTCGCTCCCCTCGCGTCCCCAAGATCGCTCCAAGAGGCCTCCAAGGCGGCAGGCCCCCGAGACAGCTCCAAGAATGTGCCTAGACGGGGGGCCCGAACGGACATTTCGAGCCCTCAGCCCAGGGGGGGCGGTCCCCCTGAAATGGGCGCCATTCTGAGGGGGGCGGTCTCCCTAAAATCCCATCCGGTTTAAAGGGACTGGTCCGCCTTAAATCCCCTCCCGTTTGAAGGGGACTGGTCTCTCTAAAATCCCACCCGGTTTTAGGAGGGCCGGCCCCCAATATGCCCCCAAGAAGGGTCCCAGAGGGCTCCGAGACGGTCCAGGAGCGCTCCAAGAGAGGCTAAGACAGCCGAAGAGCGTTCCAAGTCTAATGCCGCCTCCTCCTCCAGACGACCCAAGAGGCGCCCAAGACGGCCGAGGATACCCCCAAGAGGGGTCCCAGAGGGCTCCAAGACGACCTAAGAGCTCCCAAAGAGACCCCGAGGCCGTCCAAGACCGTTCCAAGATGGCCTAAGATGGTCTCAGGACGGTCCAAGAGAGCCCCGAGACGCCTCCAAGAGGCTTCCCAGGAGTGCCCAAAGAGACAACATCTATCGATTTTTCTGTTGTTGTTGACGGGTTTTCTGGTTCTCGCCTTTTGGGGCCAAGAACGGCCCCAAACGGCCCAAGAAGCTCCAAAGATCGTCCCAAGACGGCCCAGGAGGACCTCCAAGGGACCCGAAAACGATCCAAGAGGGCTCCAAGACGCGCAAGATGGTCCCAAAACGGCCCAAGAGGGCCCCAAGGCGGCCCCAAAAGAGTTCCCAGAGGGCCCAAGGATACTGCCAAGAGGGCCCCAGGAAGCCTCCAAGATAGCTCCAAGACGGCCAAAGGCCTCCAAGTCGCTCCAAGACGGCCCAAAGGGGCCCCAAGACAGCCCAAGAGGGCGTGGGGGCTGCGCAGTAGTACGAGTATTAATGATATGTCGTACCACTGTGCAGCCCGGGCCAAGAGGCTTCCCAGGAAGGCCTAAAGATGCAACATCGGGTTCTGCAGCCTAGGCGAGAGAGGTGAGTGATGTTTCTATGGTTTTGGGAGGGTTTTCGGATTCTCCCCTTTTGAAGCCAAGAACTGCCCCAAACAGCCCACGAGACTCCAAAGATCGTCCCAAGACGCCCCGCTGCGAGGGCGACCTCCTCCTCCTCCTCATCTGCTCCTCATCCCCCCCTCCCCGGCGAGGGTGGAGAATGGGACAAGGGTGGGGTAGGAGGCCTGAAGCGGAAGCGGGAGCAGTGGGGATAACTGCAGAAAGGACAGCAGGGGCAGGAACATGAAGAGCGACCAGGAATCCTGAAAACTCCGGACCCCCCAAACCTTTCGAAATGTTAAAACACGTTCCAAGTAAATGCAAATCTTGTTTTCACATTGTGTTAATTTATATTTTTTTTCGCAGGAACGATCTACAGCTTCCAAGGCCTTCATAATCGGATAACCAGGCGACCAGGAATCCCGAAAACCCTGGACCCCCCAAAACATTCGATTTCTTAAAGAACATGAAAGGCATGAAACACAGTCAGCATACTTTCAAGTATAAAAACAACAAACACGTCCAAGGTCTTCAAAATCGGAAAACCAGGTGACCAGGAATCCCGAAAACCCAGGACCCCCCTAAACTTTAGAATTCTCTTTACATGTCATTATAACTAATGTCAAGCTTTGTAGATTTTTTGATATTTTATACATGTATTAAGAACAAAGAAATTTATAGGGCCACCAGAATCCGAAAACCTGGCGACCAGGAATCCCGAAAACCGCAGAGGGAAAAAACAACGATAAGAAGGGTGGGGAATGAGGATGGGGAGGAGAAGGGGGGGGGGACAAGGACGAGGAAGACGAGGAGGAGGAGGAGGAGGAGGAGAAGCATCAGAGACTCCGCGATTCCATTTCATTCCCCAGGTCCAGGCAGGAAGAGGGTGATGGAATGATGAGGAGGGCGAGGGGTGAGGAGGAGTAGGAGGAATAGGAGGAGGATGATGAGGAGGAGGAGGAGGAGGAGGAGGAGGAGGAGGGAGGAGGGCCGTTCAAGCCCCCAAGATGATATCCCGCCGTGGTCGCACGTGCCCCTCCCTCCCTCCCTCCCTCCCCCTCCCTCCCTCCCTCCCTCCCTCCCTCCTCCTCCGCCCCTCGAGCCCCGACGGGTCCTGAAGCGCTGCTCCCTCGACGCGGCCATGGTCGCCACGCCCCGGCGCTGCACGCCGGACGCGGCCGCCCGCCGCGCCGCGAGGAGCGCGAGGCCGGCCAGCGCCCCGGCCGCGGGGCGGCGGTCCTCGACAGGTCGCCGCCGCACCATGGCAGCGTCGTCGTTGTCGTCGCCGCCGCCGTCGTCGCCGCGGCCATCGCCGCCGCGGCCACCGCCGCCGCCGCCGCCGTCGTCGCCGCCGCCGTCGCCGCCGCCGTTGCCGTCGCCAACAGCGTCGCCGCCGCCGCCGCCGCCGGGCTCCCGAGAGCCTGGCGCCGCATCGGGAGAGGAGCAGGTCGAGACCACGGCGGCGCCCTGGCGTTGTTCGTCCTCCCTGGGCCTGCTGGCGGCCTCTCGTCGCCACGGCGGGAGCCGCCTCGAGACTGGCCACGATGGACCCCGACAGGCGCACAGGAGGAGGAGGAGGAGGAGGAGGAGGAGGAGGAGGAGGAGGAGGAGGAGGAGGAGGAGGAGGAGGAGGAGGAGGAGGAGGAGGAGGAGGAGGAGGAGGAGGAGGAGGAGGAGGAGGAGGAGGAGGAGGGGGAGGAGGAGGGGGTAGGAGGAGGAGGAGGAGAGAAAGAAAAAGAAGAGGAGGAGAGGAGGAGGAGGAGGATGAGGGGGAGGAGGAGGAGGAGGAGGAGGAGGAGGAGGAGGAGGAGGAGGAGGAGGAGGAGGAGGAGGAGGAGGAGGAGGAGGAGGAGGAGGAGGAGGAGGAGGAGAGGAGTAGGAGAAGGAGGACGAGGAAGAGGAGGAGGAGGAGGAGGAGGGGGGGGGGAGGAGGGTGGTGGGAGGAGGAGGAGGAGGAGGAGGAGAGGAGGAGGAGGAGGAGGAGGAGGAGGAGGAGGAGGAGGAGAAGGAGGAGGAGCGATGGATCTTGAGCGGAGTCGGGCCCGGCGTCGCAAAGTTTTCACGCCGAAAATGTTTCTCGCCCAGCGCTTCGGGCCCCCGGGGCCCTCGCGCGGCTCGGTCTGGCTCGAGTGAAGTGCCGCGGAGAGATTGGCTCCGTGGCTCTTGGTGTGCTTTTGTCACGATGGTTGACACGATCGTCGCCGCCGCCGTCGTCGTCGCCTCCGCCGTCGTTTTCGTCGTCGCTGTCGTCGTCGCCGCGGCCGCCGCAGTCGCCAGCAGCGTCGTCGCCGCCGCCGCCGTCGTGGCCCTCCCTGCGTCGCATTTGCTCACGCCGCATGTTTCGCCTGCCTCATCCTCCCTGCGCGACCGCCGTCTTTTGCCCCCCGCCCGCTTGTGTACAATTCGCCTCTCCGACCGCGCTATGCGTCAACCAACGCTGCGACTGAACGTGTTCTCGCCCAGCTTCGGGTCCCCGGGCCATCTCGGATCAATCCGGCTCGAGCAGCTGCCGCATGAAGATTGGGTCAGTGGTTCCAGTTGTGGCTTGGTGCGGTATTGCAATTTTTGCGTGACGTTGGATCTCAGGGTCGCCACCGCAGCCGCCGTCGCCGTCGCCGTCTTCTTCGTCGTCGTCTTGGTCGCCGTCGTCGTCGCGGTCGCCGCCGCCGTCGTCGTCTTTGTCCTCGTCGTAGTCGTCGTCGTCGTCGTCGTCGTCGCCGCCGCCGCCGTCGTCGTCGTCGTCGTCGTCGTCGTCGTCGTCGTCGTCGTCGTCGTCGTCGTCGTCGTCGTCAACGTCGTCGTCGTCGACGTCGTCGTCGTCGTAGTCGCGTTTTCTTCCCCATAGTCGTCGTAGATCACTCTTGCTCCTCGTCGTCGCCGGGCGTCCGGCGACGTCGTCGTCGTACTCTTGTGGTACCTCTTGCCCCCTGCCGCTGCCAGGCGCCATCGCATTCTCCCGAAATCAAAAAAAACAGAAACATCAACTTTCCGAGGTCAGTGCGGATTTCTTGCATCGGGGCAGGGCCCCCTCCCTGGCGCGAGGAGCTTGCCAGGGGCGGCGCCAGAGGCGCCACAAGGGAGGGCCCAACGCCGATCCAAGGAATCCGCGCGAAGCGCCGACAATTCATCTGTATGATGTTTTCCTCTTCGAGTTCTCCTTCGATGTATCGGCGATGCAGCGGCGACGGCGGCCATGCATCGCCGCCGCCGGCGTGGAGAACATCGGGCTCCACATCGAGCCGCATCGGCGATGCATCGGCGGTGCGGCTCGATCCTCCGCTCCCATCTGCTCGGACCCAGTCTGGGAGGCCTAGATTTAGGTCGGGTGCGTCCTCCTACAAGGAGATTTTGGACGAGAAATAACGCATAATCATAACATAGGTTCGAAACCAGCCCAACACAGTCCAAACATCGGCCCCAGACTTTCTTTACAACTATATTTTCGAATCTTCCTCCTGTAGAGCGACGCGCCCGACTTAAACCTGCTCCGAGTTCCTTAAGAAGTGTCGGGGGGCGTCACCCCCGCCGACAGCCACGCATCGACCCCCGTCGCGGGCAGCCAGCGCGTGCCGGAGGCGCTCCGACCCCCGTCGCGGCGCGACGACGAGGCGAAGTTGACCCCCGTCGGGGGGTACCCCCCCACGCTTATTAAGAAACCCAGAATCGATTCCAAGACCCCGTCATGATCTTTTCATGACGATGCGCTCCCCCGAAGCCTCGACCGGATGGGACCGGGTTTTTCCTTCCGCGTCGGTTTTTGATAGTCCCACGGGGCCCGGCGAGGGCTCCCAGCGGCAGAAAATTGTCCGAAGACCTCCCGCGGTGCTTGTTTCCGTCTCTGACGGCCCCGGGGCCCGGCGAGGGGGCTCCCGGAGGCAGAGAAGCGCCCTAAAGGCCTCCCGCCGTGCTTTCTCCGTGGCCCGGCCCCGAGATGCGACGCGCCGAGCAAGCGGAGGCCTCGGGGGACGTCGCGACCGGGGGCCCCAGGGGACCCCGTCTTTCTGCGCGCCCTCTTCCGAGCCGCATCGATCTGCGAGGGCCCCGGGGACAGCGCCGGGGGCTGGAACGACTGGAGCCGCCTGCAGGGCCTCCAGGCAGCGGGGCGGCGCAGGCCAGGACATCCCTGGCTGCTCCAGTCTTTCCGATGCGTGGTCCCCATGGAGGTCCGAATCGCACTTCCCTGGGGCCGGCTTTCCGTCCCGAGTCGTGTTCGGACGCCCCCGAGGCCCGGCGAGGGCCCCCACAGAGGCTGAACATACGGTCCCAAACCGCTCGCTCCAACTTTTTGGGGAGCGTCGGATCTATAGGGATCTTCGCCCTGACGTCATGATTTTTTCATAGCGCTGACCCTCAGAGGTATCGACCCATTCTCCAGGACCGGTTTCTCCTCCCGAATAGTTTTTTGACGGTCCCGAGGCCCGGCGAGGGCCCCCCGAGGCCGAAAGTGGCCAACAGCCTCCCGCCTTTTTTGTTGTTGTGTGTGTGTGTGTGTGTGTGTGTGATGTTAATTATTCGTATTACTATTCTTATTATTATTCTTCTTCTTATTAGTATTATTATTTTCATTGGCATTATGATTATTATTGTTAGCCTTATTATGATGGTGATTACTACTATTATTATCGTCATTATTATTATTATTCTTATTACTAATACGAATAATGATACTAGTCTGATTAGTACGCTGATAACAATAATAATACAACGCATTAGCAGTGCTATTTTATTATCATTATTATTGTTATTGTTATTTTTATTATTATTATTATTATTATTATTATTATTAGTATTAACATATATATATATATATATATTTCTGTATATATATATAGATATAGAAATATATATATATATATATATATATATATATACACATATAGTTGTCTCTAAATGTTTTTGTTTTTTAACGACGCGATCATCTCTGGGGATCTCTGGGGCCCTTCGCCCTCCAGGCTCCGGGCTGTGCGCCGGCGGCGCCCGCGCCGCGGGGGCGCGGCGGGGCGCGCGCGGCCCGGGCCCGCGGGGCGGGGCGCGCGGGCGGAGCGGGCTCCGCAGCGCCGCGGGGCGGGCCAACATGGCTCGGGCACGGCGGCGGCGGCGGGCCGGGGGCGAGGAAGGCGGCGGCGGCACCGTTTTTTGTTTTGTTTTGTTGTGTGTTTTGTTTGTTCTGCGTGTGTGTGCTTTTGCTTGTGCCTGTGCTTGTGTTGGATCTCGTGCTCTGGCCTGCCTCTTTTGTTGCTTTGCTTTGCTGTTGTTGTTGTTGCTGCTGCTGCTGTTGTTGTTGTTGTTGTTGTTGTTGCTGTTGTTGTTGTTGTTGTTGTTGTTGTTGTTGTTGTTGTTGCTGTTGTTGTTGTTGTTGTTGTTGTTGTTGTTGTTGTTGTTCCGTGCCATGCTGTTGTTGCTGCTCTTTGTGCTGTTGTGTGTGCTGATGTCCCAGCTCTCCTGCGCTGGGTTCTCGTTCTGACCAGAGCACTGCGGTCGCGTCTCCTCCTCCTCTCGTCCCTCCTCCGCCCTTCCCTCCCAGCCTGCGAGGCTGCCTCCCAACTCGCCATCCCTGGGGGGGCCGCGAACTGTGAAACTGTCGCCACTTTCGAAGGCTCCCGGAGGGTCCAGCGGAGTGACGCGCTACCCAGACTCAGGTTCGACCTCGCCATCCTTTCGGGGCTGCGAGCTGCAAAACTGTTGCCACTTTCGAGGGCAGGGTCCAACGGAGTGACACGCTACGCGGGCCCAGAGTAGACCTCGCCATCCCTGGGGGGCCGCGAAATGCAAAAACTATCGCCACTTTCGAGGGCATGGTCGAACGGAGTGACACGCTACGCGGGCCCAGATTAGACCTCGCCATCCCTGAGGGGGGTTGCGAGCTGCAAAACTGTCCCCACTTTCGAGGGCTGCTGGGGGGGTCCAACGGAGTGCCGCGCTGCGCAGACTCAGGTTCGACCTCGCCATCCCTGGGGAGCTGCGGAATGCAAAACTGTCCCCGCGTCCGAGGGCAGGATCCAACGGCATGACACGCTACGCGGGCCCAGATTAGACCTCGCCATCCTTTGGGGGGGTTGCGAGCTGCAACGCTGTCCCCACGTCTGAGGGCTGCTGGGGGGGTCCAGCGAAGCGACGCGCCACGCAGACTCTCAAATCCGCCACCCGTCTTGCAGCGGCTGGTGTGCGTCGGGCCCGTTCGCCTCCTGCGAAGCAGTCACTCGGGGGCCCCCCGACGCGTCGGGGCCCAAACTGCGTGCGTTTGTGTGGCCAAATCCTTCCGCGTGTAGTCTTCCAGGAAGAGAACGGCGTCAAGCCCAACACGTTTAGGAAGGGGGGTCCTGTGGGCCCTCACCCCTCCCCGCTCCCCCAGCGGCGCCCCCCCCCCCGCCCGCCCGAGCGCGGTCGCGGAATCGCGCAGCAGCGCAACCGGACCCGCCACCGGGCCTTGTGCCCAGTGGGCGTGTTAGAATGCTTGCTGTTGCCTGGGAGCTTTCTTTAATTGTCTAAGGCCACGCCCCCCCTCGCCGCACGCGTGTTTGAAACGCCACCCCCCTGAACTTGCTTCACGGCGAGCTTTTCGGCCTCCAGATGGTCAAGATGGCCTCTAAGATGGCTTCCAACACAACAGTAGCGACACCAAAACGAGTCAAAATGGCATAAGACTGCTCAAGACGACTCAAGAGGCTTGCGAGACAACCTCAAGACGGCCCACGAGGCCGCCAAGACGGCCTAAGAAGGCTCCGAGAGGCCCTCCAGGGGAGCCCGAGGAGGCCCAAACCATTCATATTCCGATGGTTTTTGAAGGATTCTGCAATTCGTTCAGTCTTGGGTTTCCGACCGCCCAAGACGGCCGAAGGGACTTCCAGGATAGCTCGAGGACAGCCCGTGTGGCCCCCAAGACGGCCCAGAGAGGCCCCCAAGACGGCCTCCGAAGGCGGCAGACGGGCCAATCGCTTCCTTAAGATGACCCAGGAGCCCCCAAGAGGCCCTGGGAGGCCCCCGAACGGCCCCCAAGCGGCTCCCAGGCAGACGGGCCAATCGCCTCCCCAAGACGGTCCAAGAAGCCCCAAGAGGCTTCAAGATACCCCCCAAAAGCCCTAGGAGGCCCCCCAAAGGCCCCCAAGAACCCCCCCAAGGGGCTCCCAGGAGGCCCTCAGGATGTTGCAAGAAGACTCCAAAAAGTTGTCCCCTCCTTCTAATTTTCTCCATCTCCTCCTCCTCCTCCCCCTCCTCCTTCTCCTCCTCCTCCCCCTCCCCCTTCCTACTGCTCGGGTCGGAATCACGACTCGTGCCAGTTCAGACCACTGTGAACTCGACCTCCTTCCTACCGCGCGGACGAAGACGAAATCGAGCTCACGACCCGTCCTTATCAGACCACTCGTCGGAATGGCGCGGTTACTACACTCAGCCTCCTTCGTGCTGAGCTGTTGCGCAGGTGCGGCGGCTCGCCGCAGGCAGCTGGGTTACACCTCGCCGTTCCTGAGAAGAAACACGAACTGCGAGACTGTCGCCACATTCGTTTCGAGGGCTTCTGGGGGGTCCGGCGGAGCGACGTCCTACGCAGACTCAGATTACACCTTACCATCCTGGGGGGGGCGGCTGGCTGCGACCTGTGACGCCATTAGCACGATCGAGTTCAGCTGGGGGGTCCATTGGAGTGACGCGTTACGCAGACTCAGGTTCGACCTCGCCGTCCTTGGAGGTCTGCGACCTGTGAGACTGTCGCCTTTTTCGATGGCTTCTGGAGGGTCCGGCGGAGTGACGCGTTACGCAAGCTCCAATTTGACCCCGCCATCCCCAGGGACGGGGGGGAGGCTGCGAATTGCGAAACTGCCACCACTTTCGAGGGCTGCTGGAGGGTCCAGCGGAGCGACGCGCTACGCAGACTTAAACTAGACCTCGCCATCTCTGGGGGGCGGGCTGCGAACTGTGAAACTGTCGCCACTTTCGAGGGCTGCTGGATGATACAAATGACTGACGCGCCACGCATGCCGAAATTAAACCTCACCATGCCTGGGGGGCGGCGAATTGTGAAACTGTCGGTGCGGTCTGAAAGATGCGTGAATGAGGCGGGGACGCTGGCGTGCGAGCTAGGCCTTGTGCGCTTCCTGCGCTAGCTACGGACAGCTGGTGCCAGAACGACATGGCGCGGGCAACGCTACTTGTCCAACGTGCCAGTCGGAAAACAACGCCACCATCCCTTTCTCATCCCGCCTCTTTCGTCGTCGTCCTCGTCCCCCTTCCACCGTGTCCCTGCTGCTGCCACACTGGCTTTTCGGCCCCCCTTTTCCGTCCTTCTCCTGCCCCGCATTCCCGCCCCCATTCTTCTTCGAGCCGTCCACCCCCCTTCCGTCCTTCTTCTGCCCCGCGTTCCCGCCCCCGTTCATCTTCGTTCCTAAAGCCTCTTTCCTCGTCCTTCTATCGCTGTCCTGTGAGTCGTGCGACGCGCGCGCATCCGATGTAGCTTGCCCAACAACTTACGACGCCTGCGCTGTCGTTGTCCATGCGCATTTTGGCCAACTCCTCTTCTCACTGGTACAGATGGGCCGGGTACGTCGCAAGGTAATTTCCCCAGGCTGGGGTCGCGACCTTCACCTCCCGCCTCCTTCTACTCTCCTCCCTCCTCCTCTCCTGCCCTGCCTCTTACTTGCCTAGTAACTGCCAGCCAGCCTGCCTCCTACCTCGCCAGCCCGGAAGTGCTGCGAAATGTGAACCAGCCGCCGCTTCCGAAGGCTGCTGGGGGGCCAGCATCGTCTGGGGCTTCGCGGACTCCGGTTAGACTGCGCCATCCCTAGGGGGCTGCGAACTGTGAAACTGTCCCCACTTTCGAGGGCTGCTGGGGGAGCAGCATCGTCGGGCGCTTCGCGGATTCAGATTAAACCTCGCCGTCCCTGGGGGGACTGCGCACTGTGAAACTGTCCTCACATGCGAGGGCTGTAGGGAGGGCAGCACAGTCGAGGGCTGCGCGGACTCAGGCAGGGGGGGGTGCGAAATGCGAACGTGTCGCCGCTTTCGACGGCTGCCGGGGGGGCAGCGGGGAGCCGTCATACGCGGACTTATTGTACCTCGCCGTCGCTGGGGGACTGCGAAGTGCGACGCTGTCGCCACTGTCGAAGGCTGCTGGGGGGGGGGGCAGCGTACTCGGGGGGCTGCATGCGCGGACCTAGATTCGAATGCGCTATCCATGGGGGCTGCGAACTGCGAAACCGTCGCCACTGTTGAGGGCTGCTGGGGGGGGGGCCAGCGGGGTGACGTCATGCGCGGCCTCAGGTTAGCCCTCGCCATCAATCGCTGGGGGGCTGCAAACTGAGAAATGGCCTTCGCTTTCGAGGGCTGCGGGGGGGTGTAGCAGGGCAAGCGCAATGGCATCATGCGCGGACACAAGCTATACCTCCTCATTCCTTGCGGGCTGCGAACTTCGGAATTGATGCCACCTTCGAGGTCGGCTAGGGGGGCCAGCGGAGTTGCGTCACACGCGGCCTCAGATTGGACCTCGCCATCCCTGGGGGGGGGGCAACGAGCTGAAACATTTCCTTCACTTTCAAGGGCTGCTGGGGGGCAACAGAGCCAGCGGAGTGGCATCATACGCGGGCACAGGCTATGCCTCCCCATTCCTTGTGGGCTGCAAACTCCGAGATCGACGCCACCTTCGAGGGCTGCTGAGGCGGGCCGACGGAGTGACGTCACGCGCAGACTCAGATGAGACCTCGCCATCCCCGGGGGCTGCAAGGTGCGAAGCTGTCGCCGCTTTCGAGGGCTGCGGGGGGGGGGCAGCGGAGTGACGTCTCAGTGCCGCCATCCCCTGGGGGCTGCAAGGTGCGAAGCTGTCGCCGCTTTCGAGGGCTGCGGGGGGGGGGGCAGCGGAGTGCGTTCCGCTGCGCAGATCGGGGCGGGACCTCGCCAGCCCTGGGGCGCCTCGCGCCTCGCCCTTCCACGGCTGTCCTGTGAGTCATGCGGCGCGCGCCTGCTATGTACTTCGCTTGCGCAACACATGACGGCTTCTGCGTTAGCGTGATCCACGCTCCATGCCAGCCCGGCCAACTCCTCACTTGATGCAGACGGGTTGGGTACGTCACAAGGTACTCCGAGATTCTTAATCAGCGTCGGGGGGCGTCACCCCCGCCGGCAGCCCCACGTCGACCCCCGTCGCGGGCAGCCACCGCGCGCCGACGGCGCTCCGACCCCCGTCGCGGCGCGACGACGAGGCGAGGTTGACCCCCCGTCGGGTGGTACCCTCCCTACGCTTATTAAGAAAGCAAGAGTAAGTGGTTGTTGCGTTCATGCCTCCGTACTCGTATGCATGTAAGATGTCTGTACGTCTGCTTTTGCATCGACATAATTTCCAGGCGAGAAGGAGGAGAAGGAGAAGGAGGAGAAGGAGGAGGAGGAGGAGGAAGGGGAGGAGGAGGAGGGGGAGGAGGAGAAGGAGGGGGAGAAGCAGAAGGGGGAGGAGGAGGAGGAGGAGGAGGAGAAGAGGAGGAGGAGGAGGAGGAGGAGGAGGAGGAGGAGGAGGAGGAGGAGGAGGAGGAGGAGGAGAAGAAGAAGAAGAAGAAGGGGGGGAGGAGGAGTTGGTGGTTGGAGGAGGAGGAGGAGGAGGAGGAGGAGGAGGAGGAGGAGGAGGAGGAGGGGAGGAGGGGTAGGAGGAGGAAGAGGAAGAGGAGGAGGAGGAGGAGGAGGAGGAGGAGGAGGAGCTCTTTCCGAGCTCTTTCAGGCCGCCACTTCGTGGCTCGCCTGCGCGAGCG
The DNA here is from genome assembly GCA_963575745.1 of Prorocentrum cordatum. NCBI lineage: Eukaryota > Dinophyceae > Prorocentrales > Prorocentraceae > Prorocentrum > Prorocentrum cordatum. The sequence continues at coordinate 62,295 of CAUYUJ010000895.1, forward strand.
CGCTGTGGGCGCGCGCGCGCAGGTCGGCCGCCCACAACAGTGCTTGCACTGCGCGCAGGCGGCGCGGGCCAGGAACGCCAACCCCAGGGGAAGCGCAGCTATCTTCGCACACCGCGCAGCCCCGCGGGCTAGGGGTCCACAGGCCGGGTACAGCTCTAAGCATTACACAGCCACAGGCCGAGACTCAGAGCATCTTCTTGTCCGCCCCCTCGTCCTGCTGCCCCGCCTTCGTGTCGCGCTCGGCCTCCCTCGCGGCCTCAGCTGCCCCCTGGCGCGCGGCCGCCGCCCGCAGCAGCGCGGCCTGCGCCGTCCGCGCCGCGGTCTCCGTCGCGCGGGCGTCCGCTTGCGCCGCGGCCAGCTGCGCGCGGGCGTCTGCGGCGCGGCGCTGCGCGTCGGCTAGCCGCTCGGCCCTCGGCCCGCCGCGCGCGAGGGCCTCCTCGCCCTCGGCCGCTCGGAGCCGTCGCAGCCGCGCGCTGGGCTCCTTCGCCTGCAGCGCGAAGCCCGCCAGGTCCGCCCAGCGCCGCTCCGCAGCCTGCTCCTCGCGTCGCTGCCGAGCGGGAGGGGGCGGTGGCCTCGGCTTCGGGCGGAGCCTCTCGGCTTGCGCCTGGCGCCTAGCCTGGGCGAGGCGCTCCGTCGCCGTCGGCGGGTCGGCTGCCCTCGCCGCCTGTCCCGCAGCTGGCTTCAGCGCCCTGGCCTCGGCGTGCTGCGCGACTGGCGGCGTCAGCTGAGGCGCGGCCTGCGCCCTCGGGGCCTCCGCCGCGGCCTGCCGCTCCTGCTGGTCCAGGCGCGCGCGCAGCCGCGAGAAGCGCCCCGCGTCGGCCGTGGCCTGCGCCCTCCGGCTCGCCTGCAGCTGGTCCTCCACCTTCTCGTAGAAGGCGTCGCGGTCCTCGGCCTCCGCCCGCTGCTGCCGTTGCCGTTGGTCCGCCTCGTGGCGCTCGGCCTCCGCGCGCCGCCGCCGCCGCAGTCGGTCGAGGTAGGCCTCCGCTGTCAGGGGCGGGTCCTCCTCGTCCTCCGCGGCGCGGCGCTCTGCGCGCGTTCCCGCGGGCTGCAGCGCCTCGGCCAGGGCGGCGCCGAGGCGGGTGGGCGCTGAGCCGCGGTGGCTGCTGAGCGCCGCGAAAGCCGCCAGCAGCCGCTCGACGGCGCGCCCCTCCGCGCGGCGCTGCTGGGCCCTGCGCGCGGCGGCGGGCCGGTTCGGCCGGCGCCTGCGAGGCGCGGCGGCCGCCTCCATGCCGCCAGGGAGGGTGCCGGGACGGCGGGGGGAAAGGGGAGGGGGCGGCGGCGCCCGGCGGCGCCCGTGGCGCTGGCTGGCCCCGAGCCCCGCGCTCGTGCCAGCTGGCGCTGGAGGAGGAGGAGGAGGAGGAGGAGGAGGAGGAGGAGGAGGAGGAGGAGAGGAGGAGGAGAGGAGGAGGAGGAGGAGGAGGAGGAGGAGGAGGAGAAGGAGGACGGGAGGACGGGAGGAGGAGGAGGAGGATGAGGAGGAGGAGGAGGAGGAGGAGGAGGAGGAGGAGGAAGAGGAGGAGGAGGAAGGAAGGAGGGGGGAAGAGGAGGAGGAGGAGGAGTGAGGAGGAGGAGGAGGAGGAGAGAGGAGGAGGAGGAGGTGAGAGGAGGAGGAGGAGGAGGAGGAGGTGGAGGAGTGAGGAGGAGAGGAAGAGGAGGAAGGGGGAGGAGGAGGGTGGAGGAGGAGGAGAGGAGGAGGAGGAGGAGAGGAGGAGGAGGAGGAGGAGGAGGAGAGGGAGGAGGAGAATGAGAAGGAGGAGGAAGAGGAGGGGGAGGGGGGAGGAGGAGGAGGGAGGAGGAGGAGGAGGAGGAGGAGGAGGAGGAGGAGGAGGAGGAGGAGGAGAGGAGGAAGAGGAGGAGGAGGAGGAGGACGAGGAGGAGGAGGAGGAAGAGAGGCAAGGAGGAGGAGGAGGACGGAGGAGGGAGGAGAGGAGGAGAGGAGGAGGAGGAGGAGGAGGAGGACGAGGAGGAGGAGGAGGAGGAGGAGGAGGACTGCGCTATCTCAACGGCTGCGGGATCGCCAACGCAATGTTGCCTCGCAGCGCTCGCGCCGGAGAGAGCGCGACGGGGCGAGGCTCCCCAGTGGGCGCTCCTGGGGCGTTGTTGGCCCCTCTGCGGAGCCACCCAGGGCGCCTCTGGGGGCCTGGGACCTCCTCGAGCCTCGTCTTAGGTCAGGCATGTCCCCCTACAGACGGATTTTGGACGAAAAATGCAACATACCTCGATCATATTCAAACATCGCCGGCCCAATGGGCCAGAGGCGTGCTAAGATCTCCGGTAACTGGTTAACAATATTCTACTTCGCGCGCGGGGGGCGGCCCCTGGGGGTCTCCGGGCGAAAAGAACCCCAGCAAGGTCCTGCAAGGTCCCGGCAGGTCTGGGTCAGAGATGCCGGACCGGGCAAATTTTCGACACCCCTCACGATGATCGTGGCCTCCGAGGGGGGAGCCGCAATCGACTATCCCCCCCTCCCGCCCCAAGAGGCCCCCAAGAGCCCCCCAAGAGGCCCTGGGGGCCCCCAAGACGCCGCCAAGGAGCCCCAAGAGACTCCCAAGAGGTCCCCAAGAGGCCCCCAACAGGCCCTAAAGAGGGCTCCAGGGCCTGCGGAATGAGCGAAGCGATGAAATAATCAAACATAGTCAACAAAATCGTCCCCAGATGTTCTTTTTTTGTTTGTGTGTGTGTGAGACTATTTTTGACTATTCCCCCTGTAGAAGGACGTGCCAGACTTAAGCCTTGTCGTGGCCTGGCCTCTATGGCGGATCGGTTTCTCTTCAGTCCAGGCGCGCTCCTCCCCGGCCTCGGCCTCTGGGCAGGGAGGGGGTCCACGCGCACACCTGTTGTTTGACAGCAACAGGCTGGGCGCAGCGTGTGGGTGACGACAGTGGGCCAGAACAGCGTGACGCGTGAACGGAATGCTCCTCGGGCGAGAGGTCCAAGCGCGCAAATTTGAAAGACAGTCCGCAGGAAGTCTGGGGAAGGGGGCTTTTTGGAGGGAGCCCTGGGGCCTTCCAGGGGACACCCAGGGGCCTCCCCCATGGAGAGAGGTTCAGATCCCAAAGGGACGGCTCAGATCCCAAGAGGACGGTTCAGACCCCAACGGGTCTGGACACGGGATGGGTCCAGATCCCAGCCAAGCTTTTTAAGCTTACAAGCGCGTGATGCGCTTCGTCGGCGCTTCACAGGTGCCTCCTAGAAGGCGCCTCCTCGGCTTCATGCAGGTTCCCTGGGGGTTTCTCATCGGATTCGTCAGGGATTCCTTGGTAGTCCTGAGGTTTCCGAAGGGATCCCTGAGGATTCCCGAAAGACTCCTGGGGAGTCCGGAGGATTCCTGACGGATCCTTGGGGATTCCTGGAGGGCTCCTGAAGATTCCAAAAAGAATCCCCGGGATTCCTCGGGATTTCTAAACAAAGATTCTTGAGGATTCCCGAGAAGGGTCCTGAAGGAGCCTTACGGAATCCTGAATGCTGATGGACTCATGGAGATTTCTAGGGATTCCGGATGATTCCTTGGCGATTCCTGACGATTTCCCCAAACATCCAAAACACATTTCTCAACGGTTCCTGGGGATTCCGGCAGATTCCGTCGGAATTCCTGAAGGACTCGGTGTGTAATTGGAAATACGTGATGTATACGTTTTATGTATGGTGCGAATTAGTTGTGTACACGTTTTGTGTACGTTTCGTTTTAACAATTGTGCACGTTCTATTGTATACAAATGTCGTATACGCTCTGTATATGATGTCTGTTTCGTATACGTGTTGTATAGGATTGTTTACTGTTCCGTGCGTTTGATAAACACTGCGTGTACGTTTTATCCACGTTTCGTATGCATTGCTTGATGCATGGCGCCAACGTGCTTTTGCGTTTCGCACGTGTGTCCTGTACGTGTTCGAAACGTGATTACGTGCTGTATACGTTTGCTATATGTTTCGGGCACGGTTTGCTTGCTTTGTGTATATGTGTTGTTGTTTATGGTCAATGCACGCATACGTTCGGTATACGCTTCGTAACAAAAAACGTCGTGGTAAACGTTTCGTATACGCTTTGTGTGCGCTGCGTATCTGTTTCGTCTCCGTTCTGTGTGCGTTTCGTATTCGTTCGGCGGCGCACGTCTAGTAACAACTTTCATATACGTAGCATATATGTTCCATGTACACGTCGTGCGCGTTGCGTATATGTTGTTATACGTTGCGCATACGTTTCGTACCGGCTTGCTATGCGTACCATAGTCGCTGTGTGTGCGCTTCATATACATCTTACCTGCGCTCCATATGCGTCTCCTGTATGTTCCTCTTGCGTTTCAATCACGTGCGGTATGTGTTCAGATGCGCTTCGTGTGACTTCCATACGCGTTTCCTATACGTTCCATGAATATATCGTATGCGTTTCATTTACATTACATCTGCGTTCCATACACGAATCAAATACGATTCGTGCGACCCGTATGCGTGTCATACACGCTCCACATACGTGTCATGGAATTTTCTTATACGTTTCGCCTGCGTTGTTTTGCGCGCTTCGGTTATTTCCCTTACAACTTTAGTCAATGCTTCCTTCATGTGTTGTTTACTTTGTTTGTTTTACGTAATTTTCGCATGCGTTTCGTACGCGTCGCCGTCTTGGTGAACCTGGAGCCTTATGGCTTAGGGGCGTCCTGGAGTACCTAGAACTTGCACGGCACAACGCAATGACACGGTCTACACCCCAACGGTGCACCATGAACACCGAATGAATTTTTGAAATGGGTGCCATTCGGTTCTCATTGTCAAGATGAGTATGCATTAACAACTTTGGACATAACTTGTTCCCGGCCGTTGGGGTCTGAACTGTTCTGGTTTTGTTACCCCTTGGAATCTGAGCCGTCCTGTTGGGATCTGATTGCCCCGTTTGGATCTGGCCCCGTCGCCCTCCCCCTTGCCGCGCTGGGCTCCCTGGGGGCCACCTGTCGGGAGAAAGGGGCAAGGGCGAGGTGGATCCGGGGCGGGCGAGCTGGTGGGAGGGGCGGGGCCACCCGAGCTGGGCGCACGCGTTCGGGAGGAGGAGCAGCGGCAGAGGCGGCAGCACCGCACAGCACAGCAACCGCGCAGGAGGCGCCCAGAGGGACAGGGAGCAGCCCGCACGGCCGGAGCACCTCGCGCGCAGCGTCCCGACGCGTCGGCCCGACGTCTCCAGGCCTGGGCCCCCGAGGCTCTTCGGAGGACGAGCGGCGGCGGCTGCCACGTCCCGCAGGCGCGCCCTCCAGGCCTGGCTCAACGTGCAGCCCCAGGCCCTCTGGCGACTCGGGCAGAGCGTGCCAGGCAAGTGTCGCACCGCCGCTTGTTCTCAGCGCGCCCACGCAGCCGAAGCCGACACCACGGCAGACCCTCGGCAAACCTGGCGTCCAAAGCGGCGTTTCAAGTGGTGGCCGCGGCGCCCTCTCAGATACGGCGGGCCGCGCGTCGGCAAACGGCGCACCGACACGTGTCAAGGGGCCAGGAGCACACAAGTATGCGGGCACACATCCCAGGATTCGCGCATCTCCCAATATTTGCCAGGTTTTCGTCTCCCCCCCCACTTCCCACCTTTTCCTGTGTCTTCCAGGGAACCATCGATTGACTGTGCCAGTGTGTTTTTGTTCCCCTTTGGCCCCGCCCACTCCGGCCGCCTGAGGCCCCGCCTGCCTGTGCCCTGTCTCCCTAATGAAAGCTGTGCGTAGCCCGCCTAGCTTTTGGCGGAAGAGGTTCGCTCTCGCCCCGCCCACCAAAAGTGTTTTTTCCCAACCCTCCTGCGTTTCGCCGCTTTGAATCAGGAGGAGAAAAACACACAGACACAACTCATCGTCGATTCCCAGGAAATATAGAAAAACATGGGAAGTGGGGGGGAAGAAAAAAAAACATAACATATGGGAAAATATGGGGAACCCTTTTATTCGTGTGTATTTATGTTTGTGTGTCCCAGGGCCCCTTCATTGAAGATCCAGGGGGCCCCCAGAGCCGCCCAGTGGCCAGCTCGGGGTGCGGCGCCTGTCCCGCGGGAGGGGTCGAGAGCTCCCGGGGGGGCCGGCGGCGCCACACAGACAAAAAGGCGAGGCGTCGGAGGCACGGGGGCCCCGGGGCACCGCTGACATGAAGGGGGCCCCCGTGCCTCCGACGCCTCGCCTTTTTGTCTGTGTGGCGCCGCCGGCCCCCCCGGGAGCTCTCGGGGCCCTGGGACACACAAACAAATACACACGAATCAAAGGATTTCCCATATTTTCCAACATTTTCTGTGTTTTTTGTCTTCCCCCCACTTCCCATGTTTTCCCATATTTTCTGGAAATCGACGATTAATAGTGTCTGTGTGTGTGTTTTCCCCTCCTGATTACAAAACGCATATGCTGGCTCGGGCACGCCCCAGGATCTGATCTCGTTGCGGCGAGGGCATCGGACAAGGAGCCATTGGCTAAGGAGCCTTTGGACACATAACCATGGGATGAGGAACCACTGGTTAAGGTGTAAGGAGCCGAACAGATGATAACGGAGACTCTTATTTAAGAGAAATCTGGACCAACATCCCAGAAGTTTCTGAAAACACGCCGGGAGTTTGTTAAGGCAAGCCTGGTTATACATTTTTTGCTGACGCGGGAGGGGCGAGCGTGCTCGAAGAGAACTGGGCCAGCTTCCTGGCAAGCTGTGCTGAGAACCGCTGGCCCCACTTTTCGGGGAGAGGTTCCTCCATCGGATGCTCGGGCACAGTCCCTGGCACTATCTTGTGATCGTGTGGGTTCCTTATCCAGGGGGGATGGGATGGGGGAGGAGGAGGAGGAGGAGAAGGAGGGGGAGGAGGAGGAGGAGGAGGAGGGGGAGGAAGGAGATGTTATATTAGATTAGAGCAGCCCCAGGGGGAAGAGACTCGCAAGTCTTACTCGGCGGGGTGCCCCTCAGAAGGAGACGTTTGTTACCCAGGGGCGGAGCTCCCGACGCTCCGCCCAGGGCCGCGACAGGGCACCCCACCGAACTGAAACACTGAAATCACAGCTCATCATCCTTCGCCTCTCGAGCGGCGATACGAGCCTTCAGCGCCGACATTCGGCGCTCGTACTCTGGAATCCCGTCACCCTCCGCCTGAAACGCTGTCGGGGCCGTCGTGCGGGCCCGCACACGCGGGCCCGCAGACGGAGGGGGGAGGTGGTGAGCACGGGCAGCGCGATCAATAAACTGGCGTGCGCGGTTACTCGGCCCAAGACCTTGGGCGTACTTCGACAAAACTTCGGCTCCTTTGCGGGAAGGGCGCGCTTACACTCGTCCGCGAGCTCACGAGCACACCGCTGAGACCAACACCCACACTTAAGACACAGAAGCTGCAGCGTGGGCCTGCAGGTCCTAGCCTGGGGGGGGGGGGGGGGGCTCCTGGGGTGGATCTCATGGGAAGGCACACCAACTATAAGGTGCCCCAAGGAACGGCGGACGACACTACGAACGAAAAGCGGGGCCCCATGACACCCCATCACCTCGGCACTAGGGACCTGCGGAGCCAACGAAAAACAGTGCTTACACTGGGAGCCAAAAGGTCCATCCTGCCACTCGTGCCACGAGGGCCCCGCCCTAACAGAGCAGTGTCTCGCAAACGGGCGGTCACGTCGCTGACGGCGGTTCCCACACACGGGGAGAATGGCGGCAGCCAGCTTGACAAAATTGGAGACCTGAACGACTTCACTATCAAGTCTCATGGCAGCCTCGGGACCGATGGGAGCGTGCAGGAGCAACGCCTGCTTGGCGTTGATGTCAGCCTCCCAACTACTTTGTGCAATCACACGCTCGTGAGGCGGCAAAGCATCGATGACTTCGTTGCTACGATGGGCCTTCACGTGCTGAATCGCCTGGATGTGCTGAAATCCAGGCAACGATCTAGCGAACGCAGAAACGCCAGCATACAATTTGTTGGGTCGGAGCTGCGCCGCTCGGGGTAGCAACGCCTGCGAGATGGCAGCCTTACAGTCAGTGTGAATGTACACTGGTCGGTCTGCAGTCTGACATGCCACCGCGACGGCAAAATTCTCAGCCATCGCTGGGGTCTGCGGGAATCCCGCAGGGATTACCCCTCGGAGGACCGCACATGTTTTGGGAGGCGAGGGCTGGAAAAGGATCACACTGTAAGCTGCTCGCTGAAAAACAGAGAGCATAGGCATCGTGCTGCTGCCGTAAACTGCAATGTGGAGACTCTGTGAGGCCCCCGCGAACTGGACTATCTCTTCTATGTCAGTGTCAGGCAACAAAACCCCATCACCTGTGAGCACTTGGGCAACAAGCTGGGATGAAATCGGTGGTACATCTTCATCTTCGATGACGACCGCACCTCGCACATAGAGCCGACTGTCGGGCCCTGCCTCGAGGCCAGACTGAACGAAAACCTGCGAGACGTCGGAGGAGGCGCGAGCCTCGAGGATATGTGGCAACTGACACTCGTAAAGCCTATGAACCACTGTGTCTGGCTTGCCGCACGGGCACTGGCCGCCATGATCTGTTGCGTACCCTTTTTTCATGGGCATGCGACTCTGTCCAGAGGCAATCACACAGACACAACCGAACTGAATACTTCTGGTGCCGCGTGTACTTCTTGGTTCGAAGCGCGCGGCTGACTGGTTCCAGGCTGGCCCTGTGACCTCCGACCCCCAACTGCTCCCCGAACGTCCTTTCGTGGCCAGCCTGGAACGAGACCTTAAACATCCCAAGGAGCAGGCTGGGCGACGCATGGGTGAGGTCTATCTGAACCCCGTTGTGGTCCTTCCAAAGGGTAGCTGAAACGGCGTGCCAGCCCGCGCGGGCCAGGCAGAGCAAAACGCGGCCTACAGGCCCTTTTGACTGCGCCCAAGAAGCTGGGGCCACAAGGCCGTAGTGAAACACACGAGCCCAGATCCACTTGAGCTCTTGGGTGCCTACCAGGGCCTCCTGGGGGAACATGTGGGCCTGCCAGGCCATCTTAGCCCACTGTAGGGCTGGGGCCATGACTTCACGGGTCATGGGTTCTCCGTGAATTTAGCCCTAAAACTAGCACCTTTAGTAGCGGGCGACTTAAAGGACAGGGCTTGGCGGCGTAGCGACAGCAGCTCACGATCATCAACTCCGTTGACTTCAACTCCATACTGAAGGAGGAAGGAGAGGAAGAGGAGGAGGAGGAGGAGAAGGAGGAGAAGGAGGAGGAGGAGAAACCCACACGATAACCACGCACATGAATACGGCCCCCTCGTCCGCGAGACCCGGCTCGTGATACGAACGTTCTCGCAGTGTGCGCTTTTGAAGCCAGCGTGGATTCATACACGTTTTTTGGACTGCGGGGCGAGCGCGAACCTCTTCCGCTAAAAGCTAGGCGGGCTACGCACAGCTTTAATTAGGGAGACAGGGTACAGGAAGGCGGGGCCTCAGGCGGCCGGAGCGGGCGAAACCCAGGGGTGCAGGCGGCGTGGATTCATACACGTGCACGTCCTTCTTTCGCTCCGGATCATCGCCAAGATGGTTTTTGCTTGTTTTTCTTGCCGCTCCGCCCCAAACTCGTGGGGTCTCTCGACGGGGCGGAATCTCGGGCTGAAGAATTTGAACTTCGCTACGCCCCGCCTCTCCCACGTCGTGGTTGGTGATCTGGATGCCAGCCAGTGCGTCTACCTCCTGCTGCAAGGCGGTCTTCTCCTGAATTTTTGCTGCTACCCTCATGAAGTGCGCACGTCCGCAGAGGCGGTGACACAATGGCAAGTTAGCGTGCGCGGGGGATTCGAGTATCAATGACCGACCAAAGAGGTACGGCACCTTCGTGTCGTGACTACGTCCGCGTTGGCTTCTGACACCGCGTGGACCGTTCAACCGTGAACGAGACTTTAAAGAACATGTGATGACATGTATACACAGCATGGGACTATACAACACATGTTCTCGCGAACCTCACCCTGCTGCCCCTTCGCATATACCTTCTCCAGCATCTTGGCCGTCTGCTCTGGACATCGATGTATCAACGTCTCTGTCAGCCGCCCCTCTCTCACGTTGCTTGCTGATTAGACCCGCCGCCTTCGTGACATCCTGCTCCCGACACCTTCTATCGCTCCACTCTTCCCTCGTTGAAACCGCTCGTGTCTGCACGATAGCGCTCATCTTTCTGCAGAGGGCAGGCTGGCGTGCAATATGCCTCCGTGCGCACACGTGCGTGTCCGACCAACAACGCCCATACCTCGCCCAAACTCGCATCGCGGGTTCCGGAAAAAATGAGCCGCCCAAGTAATGCCATCACTTGGAAGACATAGATTATGCTTCCGCTAGCGGATCCGTCTCCGTTGTGCTTCCGCCACCTTCCGCCAGAGAAGAGATGCCAACGTCTTCGGTCCTCTGAGGCGGGGCCCTTTCTGGAGCACGCCACATGGGAACGCAACGAGGCACGGCAACACATGCAGACTCCGCCAGGACCAGCTTTGCAGTGCTTGAGAATGTGAGCGCCGCGTGCGCTGCAATCCAGAACGAACCAATCGTGCGGAACTCGGTCGAATGACACCGTGAAGTTGGCAGCAATAAGTATATCAACATTGGATCTGGGGTGACGCGTGGACCCAGTGCCTTCGACTATCTGGGAGCCCTCCTGAGCCGCTGGATCTATGTACCCTTAGGTCGGGCATGTCCCCCCACAGGCGGATTCTGCACGGAAAATAAAACATAGTCAAACATACACCAACAACTTTTAAAAATGGTCAACAAATCGTCCCCGTTGTATTTTTGGACTATTTTTGAATCTTCCCCCTGTAGAGGGACAGGCCCGACTTACACGTACCCGTGGGAATTCGCACGCGCAGGCCCTGTGAGCAAGGCGTGCCCCACAGTCTCTCCCGCCAGGGGCCGTCGTCCTCCAGCGCGCCTTCGGCACGCTGGGGCGCTTAAGAACCGTCGGGGCGCTGGCCTAAGGCACGTTACAGTCAAGACGCTGAAATAAGGAACAGTTTGGGTAATAAAGGGGCTCGATAGTCCTTAGGTTCCTCCGGTGCTGTTCCTCTTGCCCTCCTGGGGCACGGAGGCGCTTACAGGGCCAAGAAGGGGCGTCGTTCCTTATCTAGTGTTCCTTCTTTCAGCGGTCCGACTGTAGATAAGGGACGAAGCATCTTTTTCCCCAACTGAGCCCAGGACAGCGCCATTAAAAAAGAAAAAAGGAACGCAGGCCGACCTGAGGAACGGCCGAGCCACTCTCGAAGAGGAAGGGGACCGTGTTCAACGCCCCGACCGTGAGCTTCCCTGCCGTCTGGAGCGGCAGGCCGCTCCAGGGCAGCCAAGGTCTGCCCCGCCGAGGCTGCACGACGGCCCAAGACCAGGAGGGCCCTCCATGTCCAATGAAGCCGGCCGTCGTCAACGTCGTCGTGGTCGTCGTCGTCGTGGTCGTCGTCGGCGTCGTCGTTGTGGTCGTGGTCGTCCTCCGTCGTCATTATTCGACGTCGTTGCCGTCGTCGTCGACGTCGTCATCGTCGTCGTAAACGTCGTGTTCGTCGTCGTCGTTCGTCGTCATCATCGTTGATGTCGTTCGTCGGCATCGTTCGTCGTCGTACGTCGTCGTTCGTTGTCGTCGTGGTTCGTCCTCGTGATCGTCGTCGCCGCCGGCGTCGTCGGCTTTGTCCGTCGTCCGCCGTCCGTCCCACGTCGTGAGTCGTCGTCGTCGACGTGGTCGTAGTCGTGGTCGTCGTCCGTTGTCTGTCGTCCGTCGTCTGTCGTCCGTCGTCTGTGGCTCGTCGTCGTCGTCGTCGTCGTCGTCGCTGTCGTCGCCGTGGTCGTGAACGTCGTCGTCGTCGTCGTCGTTCGTCGGCATCGTTCGTCGTCATCCTTGGCCGTCGTCGTCGTCGTCGTCGTCGTCGTCGTCGTCGTCGTCGTCATCGTCGCCGTCATCGTCGCCGTCGTCGTCGTCGTCGTGGTGGTGGTCGTCGTCGTCCTCGTTCGTCATAGAAATCTAGTCGTCGTCGGCATCAGCCGTCGTCCGTCGTCCATCCTTCGTCGTAGTCGTCGTCGAAACAGTCGTCACCTTCGTCGCCGTCATCGGCCGTTGTCGTCGTCGTTGCCGTCGTCGGCATCATTGTGGTCGTCGTCGTCGTCGTCGTCGTCGCCGTTAACGTCGTCGTCGTCGTCGTCGTCATCGTCGTCGTTTTTGGCATCGTCTGTCGTCCATCTTCTGTCGTCCGCGTCGACTTCGTCGTCCTAAACGTCGTCTTAAACGTCGTCATGGTCGTCGCCGTCGTCGTCGTCGGCGTCGTCGTCGTCGTGGTCGTCGTCCGTCGTCTGTCGTCCGTCGTCCGTCGCTCGTCGTCGTCGTCGCTGTCGTCGCCGTGGTCGTGAACGTCGTCGTCGTCGTCGTCGTCGTCGTTCGTCGGTATCGTTCGTCGTCATCCTTCGCCGTCGTCGTCGCCGTAGTCGCCGTCGTCGTCGTCGTCGATCGTGATGCTAGTCGTCGTCAGCATCATCCGTCGTCCGTCGTCCATCGTCCGTCGTCGTCGTCGTTGTCGCCGTCGTGGTCGTCGTCGTCATCGTTCGTCGTGGTCACCTGTCGTCGTAATCGTCGTCGTCAGCATCGTTGTGGTCGTCGTCGTTACCGTCGTCAACGTTCGACAGTGTCATCGTCGTCGTCGACGTGTTTTGTCGTGCGTCGTCGTCGTCGCCGTTATCGTCGTCGTCGTCGTCGTCGTCATCGTCGTCGTCTTTGGCATCGTCTGTCGTCTGTCTTCTGTCGTCCGCGTCGTCGTTGTTGTCGTGATGGTGGTCGTCGTCGTCGTCATCGTCGCCGTCATCGTGGTCGTGATCGTGATCGTGGCCGTCGTCGTCGTCGTCGTCGTCGTCGTCGTCGTCGTCATTCGTCATCGTCATCATTTTTGTCATTAGTCGGTATCGTTTTAGTCGTGCGTCGTCGACGTCATCGTGATCAATCATCGTCATATTCGTCGTCGTCGGCATTATCCGTCATCCGTGGTCTTCGTCCGTCTTCATCGTCGTTGTTGTCATCATCGTCGTCGAAGTAGTGGTCGTCGTTGTATTCGTCGTCATCGTTGCATTTGTCGTCGTCGTCATCACCGTCATCGTGATCGTCGTCATCGTGATCGTCGTCGTGCTTCGTCAAGGGTAGTCGTCATCGTCGTCGTCGTCATCGACGTCATCGCCGTCGCTGATCATCGTTGTCGTCATCGGCATCGTCCGTCGTCGACGCCGTCGTCCAACGTCCATCGTCGTCCATCGCCGTCGTCGTCGTCGTCGTCGTCGGCGTCCGCCTTCGTCCGTCGTTGTCGTCGTCGTCGTCGTCGTGGTCGTGCTCTCTGTCGTGGTCCTCGTGGTGGTCGTCGTTCGTAATCGTTACCGTCGTCGTCGTCGTTCGTCGGCAACGTTCGTCGTCCCCATTCGTCGTCATCTTTCGCATTGGTCGTCGTCGTCGTTGTTCGTCACTGTCGTCGTCGTCACCGTCCATTGTTTTATCGACAAGAATCCGGCGTCCGTCGTCGTCGTCGTCTGTCGTCCGTCGTCCTTGTCGTCGTCGTTTTGGTCGTGGTCGTGGTCCGTGGTCAGTCGTCCAGAATCCGTCGTCGCGGTCGTCGCCGTCGTCGTTCATCATCGTCATCGTCGTCGTTCGTCTGCACCATTTGTCGTCATCCTTCGCCATCGTCGTCATCGTTGTCGCCGTCGTTGTCCGTCGTCGTCTTCGTCGTCGTCGAAGTCAACGTCGTTCGCTTTCGTGATCGTGGTCGTCGTCGCCATCGTCCGTCGTCTGTCGTCCGATGCCCGTCGTCGTCGTCGTCGTCGTCGTTGTAGTCGTCGTCCATCGTCGTCGTCGTCGCCCGTCGCCATCGTCGTTGTCGTCGCTGTAGTCATCGTCGTCGTCGTCGTGGTCGCTGTGGTCGTTGTCTTCGTTGTAGTCGTGGTCGTCGGCGTCGTCTTTCGTCATCGTCATCGTCGTCGTTCGTTTGCATCGATCGTCGTCCTGCGTCGTCATCGTCGTCGTTGTCGTCGGCATCGTCGCCGTCGTTTGTAAGCGTCCTCGTCGTGGTCGTCGTCGGCATCGTCCGTCGTCCGTCGTCCGTCGTCCCTCGTCCGTCGTTTGGCGTCGTCGTCGCCTTCGTCGTTCGTCGTCATCGTCATCGTCATCGTCCTCGTCGGCATCGTGATCGTCGTCGTGGTAGAGCGCGTCGTCGGCATGGTTCACGGTCGTGGGTTGTCGCGCGTCGTCGTCGTTGCCGTCGTTCGTCATCGCCATCGTCGTCGTCGTCGGCACCCGCGGCCGTTCACAGTCCGTCGTCCGTATTCGTCGTCGTCGTCGTCGTTGTCCGTCGTCTGTCGTCCATCGTTGTCGTCTTCGTCATCGTCGTGGTGGTCGTCGTCGTCGCCGTTGTTCGGCATCGTTCGTCGGCGTGCGTCGTCGTGCGTCGTCGTAGTCGTCGGCATCAGAATCGTCGTCGTCGTCGTCGGCATCGTCCGTCGTCTGGTTGTCATCGTCTTCGTCGTCGTCGTCGTTCGTCCGCGTCATCGTCGTCGTTGTCGCTGTCGTTCGTCGGCATCGTTCATCAACATTGTTCATCGTCGTGCGTCCTTGATGTCCTCGTCGTTTGCCATCGTCGTCTTCGTCATTGTCATGGTCGCAACTGCCGTCCGTCGTCGTCTGTCGTCTTCGTCGTTGTCATGGTCGTCGTCGTCGTTCGTGATCGTCGTCGTTGCTCGTGGGCATCATTCGTCGTCGTTAGTCGTCGTGCATCATCGTCGTCCGTCGTCGTCATCGTCGTCGTTCGTCTGCATCGTTCGTCGGTGTGCGTCGTCGTCGTTCGTCCACGTGATTGTTGTCATCGGCATCGACCGTTGTCCATCGACAATCGTGGTCGTCATCGCCGTCGTCTTTAGCCATCGTCGTTGTCGTCGTCGTCGTCGTGCGTCGTCGTTGTCGTCGCCGTCGTCGTTAGTCATTGTTATCGTCGTCGTCGTCGGCATCGTCCGTCGTCCATCGTCGTCATCGTCGTCGTCGCCGTCATTCGTCGTCGTCGTTGTTGTTGACGTTTTCGTCGTCGTCGAAGTCCCCGTCGTCGTCGTCGTCGTCGTCGTCGTCGTCGTCGTCGTCATCGTTCGTCATCTTCGTCGTCGTCGGCATCATTCGTCGTCGTCGTGCATCGTCGTGCGTCGCCCGTGCATTGTGGTGCCTCGTCCGTCGTCGTCGTCGTCGTGCACTGTTCGTCGTCAGAGGTCATCGTCGGCATCGTTGTGGCCGTTCGTCGTCGTCATCGCCGTCGTCAGAATCGTTCGTCGTCGTGCGTCGTCGTCGCCACTCGCCCTCATCATCGTCGTCTTCGTCGGCATTGTCCGTCGCCCGTCGTCGTCGTCGTCGCCGTAGTCGTCGTCGTCGTCGTCGTCGTCGTCGTCGTCGTCGTCGTCATCATTCTTCATCGTGCATCGCTGGCAACATGCGTCTGCGTCGTCGTACGTCGCCGTGCGTCGTCGTCATCGTCAACGTCGCCGTCGTCGACATCATCCAGCGTCCGTCGTCCATCGTCGTCGGTCGATCGTCGTCGCCATTCGTCATCGTTGTCGTTGTCGTCGTCATCGAGGTCGTCATCGTCGTGGTCGTCGTCGTCTTTTGTCATTGTCATCGTCGTCGCGCGTTCGTCAGCATCGTTCGCCGTCGTCGTCGTGAATCGACGTGGGTCGTGGTCGTCGTCGTCGAAATTTGTCATCGTCATCGTCGCCGTGGTTGGCATCGTCCGTCATACATCGTTCATCGTCGTCGTCGTCTGTCGGCATCGTTCGTCGTCGTCGTTGCTCCTCATCGTCATGGTATCCGTCGTCCGCTTCGTCCGACGTCAGTCGTCGTCGTCGCTCATCATCGTCGTCGTCGCTGTCGTTTGTCGTCGACGTCGTAACCATCGTCGTCGTCCATGGTCGTCGTCGTTCGTCATCTTCATCGTCGTCGTGCAGTCGTCGGCGTCGTTCGTCGTCGTGCGTCGTCGTCGTCGCCATCGTCGTTCGTCATCGTCGTCGTCGTGCGTTCGTCGGCATCGCTCGTTGGCATCGTTCGTCGTCTTCGTAGTCGTTGTTTGTCATCGACATCGTCATCGTCGTCGGCATCGTCCGTCGTCTGTCGTCCGTCGTCCATCGTCGTCATCGACGTCGTCGTCGTCGTTCGTCGTCGGTCGCGGTTGTCGTCGTCGATCGTCGTCGTCATCGTCATCGCCCACGTTGTCGTGGTCGTCGTCGTCGTTGTTCGTCATCATCGTCTTCGTCGTGTGTTCGTCGGCATCGTTCGTGGTCGTGCTTCGTCAGGCATCGTCATTGTGCGTCGCCATCGTAATCGTTCGTCATCGTCATCGCCCTCGTCGTCGTCGTCCGTCGTCCATCGTCCGCCGTCCGCCGCCGCCGTCGTCGTCGTCGTCGTCGTCGTCGTCATTGTCGTCGTTGTCAACGTCGTCGTCGGAGTCGTCGTCTTTGTCGTCGTGGTCGTCGTGCGTCGTCGTGCGTCATCGTCGTCGCGCGTTCGTTGGCATCGTTCGTCGTCGACCGTCGTCCTGCGTCATCGTCGTCCGTCGGCGTCGTCGTCGCCGTCGGCATCGTCCGCCGTCCGACGTCCGTCGTCCATCGTCGTCATTGTTGTCGTCGGCGTCGTCATCGTCGCCATCGTCGTCGCCGTGCGTTGTCGGCGTGCCTTCGTCGGCATCGTTCGTCGTCGCCCGTCGTCCTACGTCGCCGTCGTAGTTCGTCGTCCATCGTTCGTCGTCGTACGTCGTCGTGCGTCGTCGGCGTCGTCGTTCGTCATCGCCATCGTCGTCTGCGTCGTCCGTCACCCGCCGTCCATCGCCGTCTTTGTCATCGTCGTCGTCGTCGTGTCCGTCGTTCGTCGTGGTCGTGGTCGTTGTCGTCGTCATCGTCGGCGTCGTGCGTTGTCGTCGTCGTTAGTCGTCGTCATCGTTGTCGTCGTCAATCGTCGGCATGATCAGCCGTCGTGCGTCGTCGTCGTCGTCGTCGTCGTCATCGTCGCCGTGCGTGGGCGTCGTCGTGGTCGTGGTTGTGGTCGTGGTCGTCGTCGTTGAGCGTCATCTTCAACTTCGTCGTGCATTCGTCGGCATCGTTCGTCGTCGTGCGGCCTCGTCCGTCGGCCATCGTCGTCGTGCGTCGTCGTTGTCGCTCGTCATCGTCGTCGTCGTTGACGGCATCGTCGTTGTTGTTGTTGTTGTTGTTGTTGTTGTTCAGAATCAACGTCGTCGTCGTCGTTGTCGTCGTGGTCGTCGTCGTTGTGGTCGTCGTCGTCGTCGTTCTTTCGTCGTCGTGGTCGTTGTCGTCGTTCGTTATCGTCATCGTCGTCGTCGTCGTCGGCGGCATCGTCCGTGGTCCATGATCGTCATTGTCGTCGTCGGCATCGTCCGTCGTCCATAGTCGTGGACGCCGTCGTCGTCGTTCGTCGACGTCGTGGTCGTTGTGGTCGTCGTCGTCGTCGTCGTCGTCGTCGTCGTCGTGGTCGTGGCCGTGGTCGCCGCCGTCGTCGTCGTGGTCGTCGCCGTTGGTCGTCGACATCGTCATCGTCATCATCGCCGTCGTCGTCGGAAGCGTCCGTCGTCCATCGTCGTCATCGTCGTAATCGTCGCCGTCGTTGTTCGTCGTCGTCGTCGTCGTCGTCGTCGTCGTCGTCGTCGTCGTCGTCGTCGTCATCGTCGTCGTCGTCCGTCGGCATCGTCCGGCGGCGTTCGTCGCCGCCGCCTCCCCCGCCGCTCCTGCTGCACCCGGGCCAGCTCCTGCTGCAGCTCGAGGATGAGGCGGCTGTCCTCTCCGCCCCGCCCGCCCCCCCCCACCTCCCCCCCGCGCTCGCCTCCCCGTCCTCCTCCGCGCGCTCCTCCTTCTCCCCGTCCTCCTCCTTCTCCTTCTCCTTCTCCTCTGTCTCCTCCTCCTCCTCCTCCTCCTTCCCCCTGCCGTGCTGCCCCACACTCGCCTCGCCTCTCCCTCCGCCCCTCGCCCGCTCACTCGCCCGCCGCCCCGCCCGCTCGTTCGCTCGCGCCTCCTCCTGCTCTGCCCGCCCCTCGCTTCGCCCGCTCGCTCGCTCTCCGCCCCCCTCGCCCTCGCTCGGGCTCGCTCGCACTGCCGCCCGCGCCGTCGCCCGCTTTCCCTCCGCCCCGCCCCGCCCCTCGCTCGCTCGCCCTCCTCGCTCCGCCAGCCGCGCACAGAAGGGGAGCTGCGGCCGCCGCGGGGAGGCGCGCCGCCTGTCCCCGCGCTCGGCCGCGTTCCCTCCTCGGAGCCTCCCTTCTCCCCCTCTCCTCCCCTGGGCCCTCCTAGTCCTCCTCCCTCTCCTCCTCCTCCTCCTCGTCCTCCTCCTCCTCCTCCTCCTCCTCCTCCTCCTCTTTGTCCTCCCGGTCCTCCTCCTCCTCCTCCTTCTCTTCTTTCTCCTCCTCCTCCTCCTCCTTCTCCCTGCCATGCTTTCTTCAAAGCGGGCGTTTCTCCTCGACGCTTGCGCGACGTCAACGTGCGCTTGGACATTTCCTCCCCTCCCTGGGTTGGGGCCTGCCCGAGTTTGTCCTGCCCCCCCCTGGGTCTTCAGCTTGCAGGGTGGCGGGGCCGACGTGGCGTTGTCCCTCTCGTCGCTGCCGCTGTCGTCGCCGGCGCCGCCGTCGTCGGCGCAGTCGTCGCCGTCGGCGGCGTCGTCGCGGATCGCAGCCCCGCCGGCGCCGCGTAAGCAGGCGCATCCCCGCCCTGTCCTTGGCCCTGTCGTGCTTCTGGGCGGCCTCCCTCTCCAGAGTGGGGGGGGGCGCAGGGCGGAGAGGGCGAGGGGTGCGATGATGCGACGCGCGATGATGGCCAGCGAGGCCCATGACAGGAAGCCGGAGAGATGCCCAGGTCCGCACCCGCAGCGTGCGGATGACCCCCCGCCTGACGCACGCGCGGAGGGCCCATCGAGGCCAAGCCGCGCGAGGGCGGTGGGCCGTCGAGGCACGCGGTCAGCGTGTCTCCAACTCCAGCCTTTGCCAGCCAGGTCACGCGTGTCTGGCTTTCTGGCTCGAAGGTCGTTAGTCCTGCGGTCGTGGCCTTTGTTTACCATGTTAAACTTCTGGTCGTGGAACTTGCGAGGCCCTGAGGCGATGACCATTGTGACCAATTCGCCAGCCCAACGGGCCAGAGGCGTGCTAAGATCTCCGGTGACTGCTTTAAAATAATCTACTTCGCGCGCGCGGGGCGGCCCCTGGGGGTCCCCGGACGAAAAGTACCCCGGGCAGGTCACCGGCGACTCGGGTCAGAGATGGATTTCCTCCTGGGCGCCGCCCTCGAGGCCGTCCAGAGAGCCCCAAGAAAGGCCAAGAGGCCGCCAAGAGCCGCTCAAGATGATACAAGAGAGCTCCGAGATGCCACAAGATCGCTCCAAGACGCCCAAGATGGCCCCCAGACGGCCCAAGAGGCCTCCAAGAGCACTCTCAAGAGGGCCCCAAGAGGCAAAATTCATTGCTTGCGAGATGTTGGCGCTTTCACCTTTTCGACTTCCCGACGCCCCAAGACGGCTCAAGAGGCTCCCATGACTACCCCAAGAGGGCCCAAGAGGCCCCTAAGAGGGCCCCTAAGAGGGCCCCAGAGAGCTCCAAGACTGCCCAAGAGGCCTCCAAGACGGCCCAAGAAGGCCCAAGAGGCCCCCAACAGGTCCTCAGGAGGCCCCCAAGCGGCCCCAGGAGGCCCCCCAAATGTCCCCCCGAGCACGCAAGCAAGTACCGACGACCCGACGCGTTTAAGAGTCCCCAAGAGGCCACCGAGGGGCCGCCCGAAATAGTCCCCGTAGGCACAACGCTTCCAGACGGCCCGCGACGCGTTCAAGATTCCCCCAGCAGCCACCAAGAAGCCTCCCGAGAGAGCCCCCATAAGCAAGACTACATAATTCTTTGTGGGCCGGCGGAATGAGCGAACCGATCCAATAACCGCCATTCATCCGCATCGCTAGAACGGATTGTGGGAAGCAGCGTTTCGCCGCGCTGAGGCAGTCGCCGCATTTAGAAATCCCATTGGCCCTCCATACAAGTGGCGGTTGGCAGCGCAGAGTAGTTTTTTTTCGCGGCGCCAGGGCGACAAGCGCGTTTTGAAACAACCTCGACCTCCATCCATCTATATGTTGGGCGGATTTCCCGTGAATGTGCGGGGCGCTAAGGCGAACACCACATTTTAGGAAAGATCCACCCTCCATCCGTGCACATGTTGGGAGAGTTCGTAACACAACTTTGGTCGGTGCTGTTTCGAAAACCGCATTGGGAAAACCTCCTGTTCTCAGTCCGTGCAGCTGTTGGACATTTCGAGCTTTAAGATCATCAGCGGTGAGGCGGTCTCAAGCGAAGCGCCTGGCCAGCACTGCCGACGCGTTTGGGGGTGCGACGGGGGAACATATTCTCTTTCAGCCTGTGCATACAGCGATCTGTGAAATCCGCACGGCACGGTACGGCACCGCCCCCACTCCCTTGCCCCCCCCCCCAGCAGTCCAATGCCGCCCCTCAGCCCAAGCCTCTTCATTAGACGCACGGCACCGCTCTGCCGCCGCAGCAAGCTATCCCCGCTCCTTCGCACGGGCTGATTGCAACAACGCGCCAGGAAGTCTCTAAAAGCCTATCTCGAAGCATGCTGACACTTTCCTGACCAACCTGATTGGTTATTCCCTTCAAAGCTTTTCCGTAAGAGCTCTGTCAGTGCATGTATATACCGATGTATACACTAAAACTATCGCGCGTGCTCAAATCCTGCTTGCCATCGTACCAGACGTATAGGGCGCTAAGGGCCGTGTCCAAATGATCGGGTCCTTGGCTTGGAAGCCCGCGCGTTGGTGTCTGAAGTCGCGCTGGGGCATGGTATTCGGGGCAGTCCTGGGCCATCCTTGGGCAATAGTGGGGATCTCTTGGGTCTGCGGACACACCTTGGAGCCTCACTTCGCAAACAAGTTGGAACTCCCTTCGAAATTCCTTCGACTTTCGACTGATGCGGCCCCTCGAAGGTCCTCCGTGGGCACTCTGGCCACCTCGTGGGGCCGTTTTTTCTCGCTGGGAGCCTTCTGAGGAAACTCGGGAGCCTTTTGGGACCGTCTTGGGGATTTCTTGGGCCATCTTGGGCTCCTCCTGACGCCGTCGTCGGCTCTCGCAGAGCTCTCGCGGGGCGGTCCTGGGCCATCCTGGAGCAACATTATTTTGTTGGGGACCTTTTGAGGCTCCGGGGCAACTTTGGAGCCACATCCCGTTAACAAGTGAAAGCCCCATGAAATCACCCAGGGCCCCTTTTTTTTCTTCGCTTGGCCCCTCGGAGGTCCTCCGTGGGCACTCCGGCCGCCTCTCGGGGTCACCTTGGGGCCTTTTGTGACGCTTGGAGCCCAGGGGAGCCCGGGGTAGGGGAACAAAAAGTGACATAAACATAAAAACTCGGAGTTCCGCGCGGATCTCTCGGATCGGCGCTGGGGCCCCCCCGGCGGCGCCTCCGCGCGCCAGGGAGGGGGGTCCAGCGCCGATCCGAGAAATCCGCGCGGACCTCCGAGTTTTATGCTTATGCCACTTTTTGTTCCCCCTACGGGGGGCCTGACGGGACCGTTCTCTTTTCGTTGTCCGCCGCGGCCTCGGGCTCTCCACTGGCGCCGGGGCCCGCCTCCACGGGTCGCGCGGCAGCACCAGGCGCCGCCCAGCCTGCAGAGAGGCGCGGGGGGGCCACCCCGAGGCGCGCAGGCGCTGGAAGAGGGGGGCGGGGGGAGAGAGAGGGTCTCGCGAGGCGGAGATACTCAGCTGCGCCGCGCCATCCCGAGGGGAACAACAAATAATGACACACACATGAGAACTCGGAGGTCCGCGCGGATTTCTTGGATCCGCGCTGGACCCCCCTCCCTGGCGCGCGGAGTGCGCCAAGGGCGGCGCCGGAGGCGCCGCCAGGGGGCTCCATCGCGGATCCGAGAAATCCGCGCGGACCTCCGAGTTTCTATGTTTATGCGATTTTTCGTTTCCCTAATCCCGAGGAGTCGAGCTGCACCGGGCTCACAGTCCAGCGTCAATTGGACGGAAGGAGCGGCTGCTCCAGGCCGCGGGAGCGCCGACCCTGAGCGTCTGCGCGCGGCGCTGGCTCGCCGCGGAGGCGCTGGCAGAGGAGGCAGAGCAGCGCCCCGGGGATGAGGATGTAGCTGATGGCCATGCCAGCAAGCAGCAGGGCGCACAGCGTGTACCTCCATTCGTGGATGAGCTCGAACAGATTCCACATGTCCACAGCGTCCCCCACATAAGCCCTGGGCAGACAAATCCCCTTCACGCTGCAATAGCCAGACTTGCACATGCACCTATTGTCGATGCACGAAGTGTTGCCACGATAGGGGTGGCAATCCATGACATTGCATGTGGCTCCAGTATCGGCGCTGCAATAATCTGGCGGCGACACTGAACCTGAACAAGCACCCTTCTCGCTGCAATTTTCCGAATAGCAAGCTCCACCTATGGAACAAAAGCCGTCCGCACACATACACGTATTGTCAATGCACGATGTCGGACCCCTCGATGCATAGCATTTGAACCAACGGCAACTACCACCCGTGTCTTTCACGCAAGCTGGTGATACTGGTCCTGGTGTTTGTGTTGGTGCAACTTCTGTTGATGCTCCTGGTGCCGATGTTGGCACGCACGTCCCGCTGATGGAACAGAAATCATCTTTGCAAATGCACTTGCCGTCAATACACGAAGCTGGACCCCTCGATTTATAGCAATGCAGGAGCGCACAGCTTCCTCCCGTGTCTTTCACACAAGCTGGTGGTACTGATCTTGGTGATTCTGCTGATGCGGGGGTGGGCACTAGAGCTGGAGCGTCTGTTGGTGAGTCTGTGAATGTTGATCCTGGTACTCCTGCCGGCGCTGATATTGGCACCGGTACGGGTGCCGGTGTTGGTGCCGGTGTCAGCACGCACGCCCCT
Organism: Prorocentrum cordatum; assembly: GCA_963575745.1. Taxonomy (NCBI): domain Eukaryota; class Dinophyceae; order Prorocentrales; family Prorocentraceae; genus Prorocentrum; species Prorocentrum cordatum. The sequence continues at coordinate 85,165 of CAUYUJ010000895.1, forward strand.
CCGACGGAGCAGAAGCTGTCCTGGCAAATACACTTGCCGTGGACACACGAAGTCGGGCCTCTCGTGGCATAGCAGCTAAAAAACATACACTCGCCGCCGGTGTCTTTCACGCAAACTGCTTCAGCGCGGGGAAGCACGAGGGGCGCCGAGGCGGCCAAGTTCCCAAACCAAGCGGCCACCGCCCTCGCAGCTCGCATGCCTGCATAGCTGACGTGCGCCAGCCACTCTTTTGCCGCTGAGCTTGAGCCAACATGGCTACCAAAGGCGCCTAACATCGCGCTTCGCGCTGCGCGAAGCGCGAATAGCTTCGCGCTCTCGCGCCGGCCCCCAGGGGAGAAGAGGAGGATGAAGGGGAATCGGAGCCGAACCGCGAAGCGCGAACAACTTCGCGCCATATGGGGCGCCCTGGGCTGCGGAGGGGGCCGAATGGGACCGCCTTGGGGCCCTTTGAGTACCCTTTGAAAGGACCCTTTGAGTACACTTGAAAGGACCCCTTGAGTACCCTTTGAGTATCCCTGGAAAGGACCCTTTGAGGACCCTTTGAGGACCCTTGAAAGGTTCCTTTGAGTACCCTTGAAAGGACCCTTTGAATACCCTGGGGGGGGGGCGCCTTGAAAGGACCCATTGAGGACCCTTTGAATACCCTTGAAAGGTCCCTTTGAATACCCTGGGGGGGGGGCGCCTTCAAAGGGCCCTTTGGGTACCCCTGGAGGGCTGCGGCCCCGGGCGCCGCGGGCGGGGTTTCCGGTATGCCATCTGTGTGTGTGTGTGTACGTACGTGGACAAATATAGACACACACGCACATCTCTCTCTATACATAGATATATGTATATATATATATATATATATATGTAATCCTCCTCCTCCTCCCCCTCCTCCTCCTCCTCCTCCTCATCCTCCTCCTCCCCTCCCCCCTTGCTCCCCTCCTCTTGCTCCTCCTCCACCTCCTCCTCCTCCTCCTCCTCCTCCTCCTCCTTTTCCTCCTCACCCTCGTTTTCATCTTCGTCGTCTTCAGGGTCGGCGGCACCAGCCGTAAGGCCTTCTCAATATAGACACACAAACATTCCTCTTCCTATATTTCTACAAGCCCGGGCGGGGGGAAAACCCATCACCCCCCCCAAAAACCGGACTCCCGGGACCTGGGGCTTTGGGGCCCTCCGGACGGGCCTCGAAGCGGCCACTGGGCCTCGCAAGGCGTTTTGCCAAGCCTTCCCAGCACACTTAGGGCGATCAGGGGGTCATCGGAGACGTCCCAGAGACCCCCAACACAGCACAAGAGCGCTCCAAAAGTGACCGACGTGACCTCAAGATGGCCCCAGAGGCTTCCAGGACGGCCCCAAAGAGGCCTAGAGGAGCACTCCCAAGAAGGCCCCCCGAGGCAAAAATCATTGATTTTCTGATGGTTTTTGGTGAATCTTGGGGTTCTCCTCTTTTCGGCTTCCCCACGCTCCAGGACGGCGGTCTTCCGGGCGTCCGAAGCCGCCTGGGAGGCTCCCAAATCGCCCCACAACCATCCGAAAGGGCTTCCAAGCAATCCAAGAGAGCCCCAAAACGGCACAACACGGGTCCAAGATGGCCCTCAGAGAGCCCCATGGCGGCCCAATATGGCCCAAAGACACCCTCCGAAGAATTCCAAACCGTGATTCGGTCGTTCAGGGAGACGGCGGTTGGAGGCAGGGTGGCCCGAGGGAGCCCCCGGAGGCCCCCAGAATACGCCCAGGAGGCCTCCAGAAGACCTTAAGAAAGCCCGAAACGACTTTTGTGAGGCCCCTGGAGGCTCTCCAAGGAGGAGCCTCCGCAAAAAAGAGCTGAGGAGGATGGGGAAAATGCGCAGGGTATGGCGAAAATAAAACCAATAAGCATGGAGAAAGGATAACGAAAAACATCATTATAGCGGCGATGCCGGAAAAGGCAACCAGGAGTTATCGCTAAATTGTCGGCTTGACCTTCCTGCCATTCCGCCTGCATTCCAAACTTCAAGGACCAAGGTACATGGCGCGAAGCGCCACTGCAGTCTTGTATATATATATATATATATATATATGTACACATGATTGCCAGCGCTGGCCCCAAACAGCGGAATTCAGCACCGTGGATGTGCAGGCTACGCTGTGCGATATTTGAGATGTGGGATGTGAGGACCAACCCGGGGATGCCACGAGAGGCGACGTCGGGCAACCCAAGCAGCACCTGCAGCGCCGAGGCCTCGAGGAGGCCACTGCACCTCGACTGCAGATCGCTCGCGCACTTCGGCGGCTCAAAGGTGGGGACCTGAGGCACTGCACGAAGGGATCCCAGGTTGAATCTGCATTGCTTGAGGCCCCTCGGCGTTAGGGCCCCGTCCCTCGGGCCCCATGCTTGAACCGCCGAGCACCGCTGCCACCAGCGGCCCAAACGGACTGAACGAGCCCACAGGCGAGACTGCTCTTGGCGCCACATGCTTTTCCACCCTGAGGCCGCCACGCGTGTGCAAGAGGGAAGCACCAGCCTCAAGAAGCCTGTGGGGACGATGTCCAGGGTCAGGATCCGGGGCGGCACTGGAGCGGCACAGGGTCGTATCGGCGGGTGCCGAGCGGATTCGGTCGAACTCCTCCCCGCCCAGGGTCACGAGCTGCACAACTGCTCCGTCAAACGCTGACGTGGACCGTTGGCAGCACGCTGCTAGGCACTGGCGAGAAGCACGCCACGAATCGGAGGCGTGAGGGGCGCCGTGGCCGCATCCAGTCTGTCCAGTGGTGTGAAGCGGAAGGAAGGCTGCGCTTCCCTTCTCCGTTGAAGCCGCAGGCTATTGGGCGTCGCGTAAGGGGGGGGGCGATGAATGGGGGGGGAGGAAGGTGGAGGCTCCCTTTTGGACCCTCGAGGGCTCCCGGAGGGGCCCTGAAGGCAGGGAGGGCCCCTTTCCTGCAGTCCTCGCTGCACCTCGCCCCACTTATCGCCCCGCCACCACGCGACCCCCCAGGCTACAGCCGCTCCGTCGCTCCGGAGCAGGACCGTGTGCGACAGGCCCGCGGCGGCCTGCTCGCAGGTGAGGTCCTCGGGCAGCGCCGGTATGTCGCACTGCCGGAGCAGATTCCCGCCAGCGGGCACGGTCGTCCCGTCGCTCCTGAGCAGCACCGTGTGGCAGCGACCCGCAGCGGCCCGGGAGTAAGGGAGGGAGCCGCTGAGAAGTGGGAAGCTGCACTGCCCAGTGTCGTTCGCGCCCTAGCCCTCGGCCGACCCGTCGCTCCTGAGCAGGACCGTGTGGTCAGCACCTGCGGCGACGAGCCTGAAGTCTGGATGCAGCGGAAGGGTGCTCTGCCCATCCACATGCGCACCGCAAGCCACGACGGCCCCGTCGCTTCTGAGCAGGACCGTGTGGCTGCGACCCGCGGCGACCTGCGTGTAAGTGAGGGCCCCAGGGAGCGTCGGAAGGTTGCACTGCCTATCTCCATTCTCACCACACGCCACGGCGGCCCCGTCGCTTCTGAGCAGGACGGTGTGGCTGCGACCCGCGGAGACCTGCGTGTAAGTGAGGCCCTCGGGCAGCGTCGGAAGGCCTCCCTGCCCATCTCCGTTCGCGCCACAGGCCGCGGCGGCCCCGTCGCTTCTCTAGCAAGACGGCGTGGAAACGACCAGCGCCGACCTGCGTGCAAGTGAGCTGTTGACGCAGCGCTGGAGCGCTGCACTGCCCAGAGCATATTCCAACCGCTCGCCACGGCGGCCCCGTCGCAACTGAGCAGCACCGTGTGGAGATCGCCCGCGGCGACCACCTTGCAGCCGAGAGCTGGCGGACGGACTGCCAGGGCTCGCGAGCCGCTTGCGCCAAGACGACTGCGGATCGACCTCGCCCTCCTCTCGGAGGAGGGCTGGGTGAGATAACGGCGGCTCTCCCGACTGGCCCAACGCCGCTCAAAAAATGACTCCCCAGATCTGAGGGGCAACGATGCGGGGGGGACTGGCACAGGGGGGGAAACATCGACCCGGAATCGGCGATACAGCGCCGATAGATCGGCGATGGGCCTCCGAATCCGCACCCTCCTGGGCAGGTTGGGGCCATCGGGCCCCTGTCGGCGATCAGTGGGCAGGTTGGGGGTCGATGCACCCCCCCCCTAGGCCTATCCCCTCCTACTGGCCATCGCTCGGACGTCCATTCCCCGTGTTTTTTTCGGTTTCGTGCGTGGTTTCTTCGCCAAATGATCAAGGATGCTCCTCGATCCTCGCCGAAGGAAATAATGCACACGTCCGAGCGATGCCAAGCCTATCGCTGCCCCCGAAGATCCCTCGAGGGGGGTCTGTGCAGACCCGGTGCTCGGGGCGGGAGCCCGGCGGCGGCGCCGAGGAGCCTCCCGCAGAATGCCCCAAAGGAGGACGAGGCACGCCAGGGCGGGCCGCCGCTGTCTCGACCGGCCCTCCGCCGCTCCTCGCCCCTGCAACTTCTTCCCCCCCCCTACGACGCACTCGGACACCCACTTCGTGGAGGAGGAGGGGGAGGAGGAGGAGGAGGAGGAGGAGGAGGAGGAGGAGGAGGAGGGGGAGGATGAGGAGGGGGGGGAGGAGGAGGAGGAGGAGAGGGGAAGTGGAGGTGGAAGGAGGAGGAGGAGGAGGGGAGGAGGAGAGGAGGAGGAGGAGGGAGGAGGAGGAGGAGGAGGAGGAGGAGGAGGGCACGATTGCCTCGCCCCGTCGTCTTGGGAGCAGCTGCTTGGAGGGAGCCCCCCAGGCCTTGCGACGCGCCGTCCCCGCACCACCCTGGTCCCACCGCCACCCGGCAACGCCCCCGGGCCGTGGCCTCCTTCCCGCACGGGCCTCGCTCCTGCAGGGACTTCCGCTTCCCCACTGTGCGGGCCCTCCGGCACCCGCGCACAGGGACCACGTGCTCGGAGCGCCTTTCCCATCCTCCTTCGCGCCCCCTCTCTGCCCGCCGCCCACCAAGCCCAGCTCGGCCACGTGCACCCCACGTCTGCTTTGCAGCGCGGCTGCATCGGATTGTCGCCGCGGTGACAAGCCGTGGTCTCGCCGCCACGCCGCCGCACCGTGTTGCCGTCGCGGCGCCATCGCGACATCTCACCCACCGCTTCCTCGAGCGGGCGACGGCACGCCGAGACGGGCAATAAAGGCAAAAGGCGGCTACGTATACTCTGCCACCATCGTGGCGTCGCCACCTGACTCCCACCAGCCCTTCTCCTCCTCCTTCTCCTCCTCCTCCTCCTCCTCCGCTTCCTCCTCCATCCTCCCCTTCTTGGGGTATGACGGCGTCCCCGACCCCTTATTCCACGACGTGCTCCTTCACATCCCTGACCGGGGCATCTGACCTGGGCATCGTTTTTGGATAGGTTAGTTGGTTACGCGAAACGTCTAAGATCTCCAACATTGTTTTGTCGGATGAGGGTTCCGATGTCACGCGACCAATCTCAAACCTGTTCGTGAGAGCATGTAAGATGTGCAACGGCGCCGTGATTGCAACCCTCTCGCGAGAGAACGGGACCATACCATCTCGCGCTTTTTGGACACACGCTTCTTGAAACAAACACCTGCCCTTCACGGCATGCGGTCAGGAACTTTTGCACAGCGCGTCGCGGCGGCGGCCCCACCGAGACGCTTTGCCCTGCGAGCGGAAAGCGTGTCGCTCCGCTTTGAGGGGCGGGATGCTGGGACAGGCTATGACATTGACGCTGAGGGGATGGGAAGAGGAAGAGGATTTTTTCCACCTGCAACGGACTGTTGTGTCAGTGCCCTCTCCACGTGTGCTGTACAGTTGAACGGTTGAGGTATGAGCTCATCTTGAGCCAAATGCCCACCGGTCGGGGGGGCAAATGGTAACCAAACGCCGCGCGACTGCTATCCCACTACATGGGATTGTTGAGCGTGCTATTTGGTGCCTACTGCTACCCGGACCCCGGGGGTATTCCGTGACACCCAGAGCGGGCAACAAATCATGCCCCCCCTCGAAGGCACGAGGGCGGGGGAGGTATTCCGTGACACCCAAAGCGGGCAACAAATCATGCCCCCCCTCGAAGGCACGAGGGCGGGGGAGGTATTCCGTGACACCCAGAGCGGGCAACAAATCATGCCCCCCCTCGAAGGCACGAGGGCGGAAACCGTGACAACACAGATTCCCGATGATACGAAATAGGGACAAAACGTATCACTGTCCTGCTGCCGCGCACGGGATGGGCTCTCACCAAACAGGGATGGCCTCCGAACGCGATATGGGGCTGGGATCAAAGATGGGCTTCACTGGAACCACATAACGGCTCCACCGGTGAGGAAGAGGAGGGAAGAGGAGGAGGAGGAGGAGGAAAGAGAAAGGAGGGACAGGAAAGGAAGGGAGCAGCAGCAGCGGACGACGGAGGAGGGAGAAAGGGCCGGAAGGGGCGAGAAGGGCGCGAGCCCCACGCACGCACCAACGCGCGCGGCCCGAGCAAGACGATCCACGTCTCGCGCTGGGCCAGGAGCAAGTGGACAAGGAGAGGAAGGGAGAGACACGACAAACGACCAGCACGACGACAAGGGAGAGGAGAAGGAAGAGGGAGGGAAGGGGAGGAGGGAGGGAGAGGCAGGGGAGAAAAAGACAGGGCGATAGCAGACATCAGGAGAGTGAAACAAGTCACCGCGTATCACCATGGCGATGCCACCTCCTGTCGAAAGCCCGGGTAAGGTTAGTGTGGCCGTGCGCCCCAATTTTGCACCAGTGTTCCAGTGCATCGGAAACCTTTTGGGCATCAGGCGCCGCGCGACCACGGAAGTGGTTCGTCGCCCGGAACACGGCATACGTGGCGAGCGCTGCCAGGCTGAGCTCCTTATCCCCGGCACTGCCAAGGCACAGGAAACTCTCCAAGCTCACGTCCCGGAGCCCGAGAAATCTGCACCTGAGCTTGGAGGCTTGGCGACCAATGGGCACATAGCGTAATGCTCAATGCAATCTCGCGCTGAACATGAGCACCCCAGAGTACAGTGTCCCACATTTTGGAATCGGCGTGCCGTGCACCACCCGTTCCACTGCGTCCTCCAGACTGCGGCCACCACACGTGGCGGTGCCAACCGGCTCAGCCTCTCGAAAATACCCGGCGCTCGGGCGAGCGAGGCGGCCGATTGGAACTGAAATGGGCCATCTGGACAGCTTGTGGCGGAAACGGGCTTCGATGCATGCAGGGCTAGCCTGCAAAGCCCGAATTGAATCATAGAGAGCGCGCTGACTGTCGGAAGCCCGAAGACCGTTCGAACTCGCGCGGCGGGTGGCCGAACCTAGCACTGATGGGAAGTGTGAAGCATACCACTCTGACCATGCAGCCGCGCGCGCGGGGAACTGCGTGCCCAAGCGCGCCCAGGCAAGCTGCGTCGATATTTCACTGTGATCTTGAATGACAGTATTTGCCACTCGGAGCTTGGCGGCCCATGCGCAGTCCGAGAGGCAGCGGAAGCCGACGGGAAACGAAATCAGCGATTGCAGATTAAACAAATCGGCTGCTGTACGCCACCCGCCCGGTCCTGAAGAGAGCTGCGTGAGTGCAGTGGCCTCTGGGGACAGATCGCAAAGTTGCCAAAGATGTGGCAATACCGGTGCAGCAAAAATGTTATAAACTCTGGCATTCAATTGCAGCCCGAGCCCGAGCCTTGACCACAGACGAACACGGTTGGAATACTTGGACACTGCGTGGGCCCATTCGGCCGCACACCGGGCAGGGCCGATCTTGAATCCCAAATACGTGGCCTGCAGTGCGAATTCCGCTCCCGCCCACTCGGGTAGCATATCCCGAACCGCACGGCGGAATTGATGCCCTGAAGTTTCCCAGAGCGGAACGGAGGAGGAGGAGGATGAGGATGAGGAGGAGGAGGAGGAGGAGGATGAGGAGACGGACGAGGAGGAGAAGGAGGACGAAGAGGAAGAAAAGGAGGAGCATGAGGAGGAGGAGGAAGAGGATGAGGAAGAGGAGGAGGAGGAGGAGGAAAGGAGGAGGAGGAGGAGGAGGAGGAGGAGGACGAGGAGAGCAGAGAGGAGTGGATAGCGTGTCGCGCCGCAGCATGGCGGGCCACAGGCGGCGCAACGACACGCCAACCCAAAAAACTCCTGACCGTGCCATCGTGCTGGACGGCCTTCAGACACTCGGCGTGCCCGCAACACTGCCATCTCGCCGCAATTCCAAAGGGCCAGCGCGACGGAGGATGAGGAGGAGGAGGAGGAGGAGGAGGAGGAGGAGGTGGAGGAGGAGCAGGAGGAGCAGGAGGAGGAGGAAAAGGAGGAGGAGGACCCCTCCTCCTTCTCTGCTCCCTCCTCCTCCCCCTCCGCCCCTCCTTCCCTCCCCCCCTCGTCGTCCTCGTGCTCGTCCTCGTCCTCCCCCTTCCTCCTCCCCCTTCCTCCTCCCCGTTCCTCCTTCCCCGTCCTCCTTCCTTCCCTCACCCTCGCCCTCCTCCTGGCGGCCTCCGGGGGGTGCCCGCGCGCGCGACAGGGAGCGAGGGAGGGCCACGTGCCCCCGCCCGCCGCGAGGTCGCTGAGCTGGTCCTCCAGCTCCCTCTTCTCCGCCTCTCGCGGTCCGCCGTCGTCGCCGCCGTCGTCGTCGTCGTCGTCGTCGTCGTCGTCGTCGTCGTCGTCGTCGTCGTCGCCGCCGCCGCCGCCGCCGCCGCCGCCGCCGCCGCCGCCGCCGCCGATGCCGCCGCCGCCGATGCCACCGCCAGCATCCCATGGCCGGCGGGGCTACGCAGGGGCCAGGCCCAAGCCGAACTTCCCGCGCCAGCCTGGAGACCCTGCGAATGCCACCGGGGCCTCGTGGGGGGCGCTGTGGGTGCCATCGGGACCTCCCCGGATGCGCTCGGGCCCGCTCGGGCGAGGGTCTCCTGATTCTCAAAAGGCTTCTCGGAGGGCGCGAGGGCTTCTGAGAAGTCCCGCCGCCTTCTGAGAAGGCCTTCTCCTTCTCTAGGGGCCTCCTCTGTGGGGTCCGAGTCGATGGGGTCGAAGGATCGCGCCGCGTCGCCAATGCATCGCCCATGGATCGCCGATGCATCGGCGATGCACTGGTGACGCTGGCGATGCATCGGCGACGTGGGCGTGGAGAAAATCGGGCTCCGCATCGAGCCGCATCGCCGATGCATCGGCGATGCGTCGGCGATGCGGCGCGATCCTCCGACCCCATCTACTCAGACCCCATCTAGGAGGCCTAGATTTAGGTCGGGCATGTCCCCCTACAGACTAAATTCGGGTGAAAAATTACACATCGTCAAGACATGCCACCAAATAGGTATACATAATCAAACAAATCGTCGTCAGCTTATTCTTTTGACTATTTTTGAATTTTCCCCCTTTAGAGGGACAGGCCCGACTTAAGCCTAGATTCTCAGGCCCGACTTAAGCCTAGATTCTCACCTCCCCCCGCGCTCGCCCTGGCCGCAGCGAGAGGCGGCGGGCCCGCGCAGGGGCCAAGGAGAGGCGGGTGGCTGCCGCCACCGCCGTGCGCGGCAGCCGAGGCCGCCTCTCGGCAGGCGCGGCGGGCAGCCCTCGGCGCGAGCACTCCTGCGTCCTCCGCCGCCCTCCCCCTCCTGCAGCCCCCCCCTCCTCCTCCTCCTCCTCCTCCTCCTCCTCCTCCTCGTCCTCCTCCTCCTCTCCTCCTCCTCCTCCTCCTCCTCCTCCTCCTCCTCCTCCTCCTCCTCCTCCTCCTCCTCCCCCTCCCCCTCCCACCCTCCTCCTTCTCCTCCTCCTCCTCCTCCTCCTCTCATCCTCTTCCTCCTCCGCTCTTCTTCCCAGAGACCCAGCGCATTGAGAACATCAGGATGGTGTTTGTTTGGCTGTTCTCGGCCTCTAAAGACCTTCGTTGGGCGCGTGGACCGTCAAACCAAGACTCGGGATGTAAAACTGGTCCCAAGGAATCGGTCGAGACTTCCAGGGGGGGGGCGTTTCGAAAAACGACATCGGATCTCTGGGCTCCTTGGCCCCCTCCGTCGGCCTCCCGTTGGTCTCGGAAACACTGTCACCGCAGAAGCACTGGGGCCGCAAAAACAGTGCGGATGGAATGGGATACTACCGAGGCTGGTCCTTAGATACCCACCCTTCGGCAATCCAAACCGAGGCCCGACCGACTAACATGAGATTTTGAACTGGGGACGGTACCGCTCTTGAGCTTGGTAAAACTCCCCATGGCGTGGCGATTGGCAAGACCCCCAAGGCACGGGCAACGCAGGTCATGGGATCGAGAACTCGCGAAGGCACCGCAGCACGAGCACCGCGCCACACGACCCCACATCAACCAGACCCGATGCGTCCTGTGACTGGTCCTGGCAATCTTGAGCGGCCCACCACAGGGGAAAGCACAAACCGCTGCGCGAGACTTTCCTTTCTCGCCGCAGTGCAGAGACAAGACCGAGGATTCTAAACCTTCTCACCAGCATACCCCCCGGGATCAGGAACGCGCTCGGGGGGACGCGGCTTGGCCCGTCTGGGCCGACAGAACCGAGCTACGTCAGGAAAGGACCGAGAACTCAAACCGTTCACTGCCTCGGCTATGAGCCATGCTACCTGCCGCACTCGCGGCACACATTCATTGCATCACTGCTTCATGTATGGACTGTGGGGTTGTGCTCGAGTCCCTTCTTGGCCAGCTCGTCAGCCTTCTCGTTCCCCCCTCCACTTCCATTCCTCAATCCTGCGAGCACGGGACTGGTGGAGGGACAAGCGAGACGCAATCTTACTCAAAGATACACTGTCGATCCCCACGTCAACCGCTAACCTGAACATCTCCTCCCAGAGCTCCGAGAAGGCTACTTTCTCAAGGTCCGGTTGAGGCCCCTTCTTCCACACGTCAGTTTACCATGGAGCAATCGGTGACCGCTTCCATGGCCTCAGCGTCTGCAAGACGGAGACACATGAAGACCGTAGCACACCTGGCCACACCCAGCAATCTGAACCGCATGTGGAACTGGTCCGAATGCCAGTCCGTGGATCCATCCTCCGAACCTGTCCTCATGAACACATACCACAGCCCCCCCCACCCCGGAGAACTGCGGGAGCTCTGGGTCTAAGCCTGACCCATCAATACAAACCCTGGTCCCTACGACGCCTCCTGGGGGAACCACTTCCCACTTGCGGCCAGCCACGGTGTACGGAACAGGCCAAACGGTCGGGCTGGGAGCCACCCCCCTGGCCAACAGCACGACAACGCCTGGATAGTCTTTTCGCACAAGCGCAATCAAACCACAACCTGTGACACGATGCTTCTGAGATCCCACTGCTGCATGGCAAACTTGACAGAGTGGGTCAACACCACGACGGTCATCAAACAATTGAAGCTGAGATGGTTCCTTGGCACCCTCCTCCTCTTCATCCTCCTTCTCGCCACCTTCTCTTCTTTCGCCCTTTCCTCCTCCCGCCCGCCTTCACTTCCTCCTCCTCTTCATCATCATCCTCCTCCTCCTCACCCGCGCCGCTGCGAGCAGAGGTGTGGTTCTAATCAGGGGTCCACGACGGTGGCTGGTGGCGGCCCGCGGTGTCTGGTCTTTGCAAAGATTGGATCTTGCGACCGTGACCGCGTGTTCTGACCACTGCTTGGCTGTCCAACGGGTGCCGCATAGACACCTCGCAGCCTCCTCCATGTTACCCCTTTCAGCACTTGCACACACGCTGACCGCATGGGCAGGTCAACGCTGCCCCACACCGAGGCCACCTCATCATTGTCTTCATGGCTATCTCAAGTACTACCTCATGCATACGCACCTCGCCGACATCTCATAGCCGCCTCAGGGCGACCTCTTACATGTCACAGGCTAGTACGAGGAGGATCCGCACCACATACCAAGGATGTCGAGCGACACACTCTTTTTGCGTCGGCGGCTGGGCAGAGGGTGACTGCTCCGGCGATCGGGCATCAGGGGGGCGCACTAGATGCAAGTTGGGCCGCGATGCACGTGGGAAGGGGAGGAGACCCCAACGCGACGAGTTGTCGAGCGACTCACGCGCAGAATTATCCGAGATGCGGCCATCCACTCTGCGCCCTCCGTGGCCCCAGCGTTGCCCTGGCAGCGACCGCTGCCCTGCGCGGAGCCCGACCGAAGGAAACCGCCGCCCCTTGTGCGGCGGCGCGCGCGACAGGGCAACCGCGGGCCTTCTACAATGAGAGGACGGCACGGGCCTCTCAGAAGGCATGGGCCTCTCACGGAGGCCTTCCAAACGTGGTCCGCGTAGATTGGGTCGGAAGGTCGCGCGATGCATCGGCGATGCATCACCGATGCATCGGCGACGCTGGCGTGGAGAAAGTCAGGTGCCACACCGATCCACATCGCCGATGCATCGGCGATGCGGCGCGATCTGCCGACCCCGTCTACTCCGACCCCATCTGGGAGACCTAGATATCAGAGGCCCCCCAGGCTTCCAAGACGCCCTCCCTGAGGGGCCCAGAGGTATCTGCCAGGACTCCTCCCTGATGCGCCCGAAGGCACCTGCCAAGACGCTTCCTTCGGCAGCCCGAGAAGCACCTGCCAGAGCGCTCTCCCGAGGCGCCTGGAGGTATCTGCCAGGACGAGGGCATCACAGCCACGAGAGTGCCCAGAAGCCCCCAAGGGCTCCCACCAGGACGGCCCCCTGCCTTCCACGAGGCCCCTTGCCCCCCCCTGCCCCGCCCTGGGGAGGCCGCCTGCCCTCTTCGCGCCCCCCCCCCCTGCCCGCGCCGCCGCCGCCGCGCGGGAGCGGCCACGGCGGCGGCGGCGGCGGCGGCGGCGGCGGCGACGGCGACGGCGACGGCGACGGCGACGGCGACGGCGACGGCGACGGCGACGGCGACGGCGACGGCGACGGCGACGGCGACGACGACGACGACGACGACGACGACGACGACGACGACGACGGCGACGACGACGACGACGACGACGACGACGACGACGACGACGACGACGACGACGACGACGACGACGGGCGGAGCCCGCCGCGCAGCCGCGGGAGGCCTCTCTGCTGCCGCGCGGGGCGGCGTGCGCCCGCCTCGCCGCGGGCTGTCAGAGCTCCGCCGACCGCGCCAGCGTCGCCGCCGCCGCCTCGGCGGCCTCCGGCTCCGTGTGTATCGCGGGGGGGCCCTGGGCGGCCCCGGCCGAGAGGGTGCGGGGGGGGGGGCCTCGGAAGGGCGTGGGCGCCCGGGGCTGGCCTCTCTTTGACGGTCTGCGCCCTCTCTGGGCGCCCTCCGCTGCGCTCTGGGGGGGAGGTGGCAGGAGGAGGAGGATGAGGAGGAGGAGGAGGAGGAGGAGGAGGAGGAGGAGGAGGAGGAGGAGGAGGAGGAGGAGGAGGAGGAGGAGGAGTGGGGGGGGGAGGAGGGGAGGAGGAGGAGGAGTGGAGAGAAGGAGGAGGAGAGGAGGGGAGGAGGAGGAGGAGGAGGAGGAGGTGAGGATGGGGGGAGGAGGAGGAGGAGGAGGAGGAGGAGGAGGAGGAGGAGGAGGCGGAGGAGGAGGACCGATCGCCCCGCCGTCGCCCGCCCCACCCTCGGCCCGAGGGCGCCCTGCCCGCCCCTGGAGGAGCCGAGGGGCGCTGCACCTGGGGATCCTCAGGCGGGGGACCCGGAGTCGCGCCGCCGGGCCGAGACTGCACACGTGTACTGATACTGATAATATCGGCGGTGGACATAACTCCCTTTAGTAAACCTCCCCTTGCAGTCAACGCGCCTAGTAAGGACGCGCGCCTTCATCTAGGATACCCTTGCGTCCTAGCCTCTGTGGCCCGTCCTTTGCCGTTTTCACTGGTCGCCGCCGCCCAAAAAAATCCCAACTTCAGCCTCCAAGGGTCTTGCGTCCTTACCACGCGTCCTTACTATACGTTTTCACTGTAGTGAAAACGGCCTCAAGCGTCGAGGCTACGTGCAGGGTTGCTGGAGTCCTGCAGTGCCAAAAGAAGTCCCTGAGTTGGGAAACATACTCGCTCTTTACGCTTGTCCCTTTAGTAAACCTCCCCTTAGTGAAAACGGCCTGGGACCGAAACCGACGGACCTGGACCCGCAAAAATGACGGCCGCGACGCCCGCTCGCGAACCGAAAACGGCCAATTCCTTAATCGACGTGTCAGGGTAGGAGGTCTATCCACCTCCGATTAAAGGGCTTCAAGATCCCCCAGCGACGAGCTTCCTGGCCATCGCTCGGACGTCCATTCCCCGTGTTTTTTTCGGTTTCGTGCGTGCTTTTTTCGCCAAGTGATCAAGGATGCTCCTCGATGATCCTCACCGAAGGAAACATGCACACGTCCGAGCGATGCCAAGCTTCGCGCTCCGCGAGGCGCGGTCGCATCCTGCCCTCGCAGCTGACCCCCGAAACAGAGCAGCTTCCTTGTCCAGGGTCCTGTTCGCGCCCTTGCGCCTGACCCGCCCGTGGCTCCGCCGCCGCCCCTGGAACCCGCACGGGCCCGCCCAGAGCGCGGATGCCCCCACAGCCATCAGGGACAGCCGGGGGCTCGCCATTCCGCCGGACCGCCGACGTTGTGACCTTTTCAATGCATGTGGCCCTCGAACCTCTCGGCCCCTTCCTCGGGGCCAGCTTCTCGACTCGTACTCTTTTTTTCGACGGACCCGTGGGACCCAGAAGCGGGCCTCGGGTGGCCGCAGTGGAAGGACCACCGCCGGCGTTGCAAACATCATGGGCCCTACTCCGGAGGCCCTGGACCCCAAACTGTGGACCTCTCACTTTTACTGTTGCCGCCTCCCGCCGACCCGTCGCTGGCTTCCGCTCCAGCGGACCCGCCACCGCTTCACTTCCGCCGGCCTTCCACCGAATGCAAGGCGCGCCGGAGACGAGGCCTCTCCTGGAATGTGCGCCATGACCTCGGAGGGATGCCCTGAGATCCGACGCTGCGAAAGAACATCGCGAAAAATCACGCCTGGAGGTATGGGCCCCGTCTTGCTGCGTCATTTTTCGATGCTGGGCGATCTACTAGGTCCCCAGTGAAGGGGCCCTGGGACACACAAATAAATACACACAAACAACAGGATCCCCATATTTCCCCATATTTTCTGGGTTTCTGTCTTCCCCCCCACTTCCCATATTTTCCTATATTTTCCTGGGAGTCGACGATTAATTGTGTCTGTGTTTTTTCCTCTCCTGACTCCAGGTGACCCGATGAGGCGATCCTCAAACCAGCGCCCTCGGCGTATGGGCCGGTACCAGAAGTCCACGGCGGCGTCCACACATCCTCGGGCGTTGCTGAATGGGAGGGGGGGCGATGCGTGGGGGGCGGGGAAGTGGAATCGTGCACCTTTCGCGCCACTTTTGGGGGCCCCATCAGGACTCCTACTTAGGGCACAAGAGGTGCGCCTTTCCTCGCCCCCCCCCTATTGATCGCCCCCTCCCCTACTAGAGGCCTCCGAGATGGGGTCCGGGTAGATGAGGTCGGGGGATCGCGCCGCATCGCCAGTGCATCGGCAATGCATCGTCGATGCATCGCCGACGTCGGCGACGCATCGGCGACGTCGTCGCGGAGAAAACGGGGCTCCGCACCGAGCCGCATCGTCGATGCCTCGGCGATGCGGCGCGATCCTCCGACCCCGGCTGCTCCGACCCCATCTATAGGAGGCCGAAACTTTCGACTACACGCAAGAGTGACCCTGGGTAAGAGTGACCTTTGGTGCGCGGCTTTGGGGGGGCCGCGGGGGGAGCGAACACGAGCGCGCAAGACACTATCATCGCATCGCGTTCGGCGATCGGCGCATATGATCTATGATGATATATGATGATATATGTTGTAAGGTGATGCGAGATGTTGTAAGGTGATGCGAGATGATGCGGAAGAGTTAGAACTATGATCCATCTCCCGCTATCATCTAAGATCATCTCGCAATGCCGCCGCCCATCTAGGCATCTTGCCCGCACCAAAGGTCACTCCAGCGAGAAAGTCACTCTTGCGTCCAGTCGAGCTCACGCAGCGCCCAGCATCCGCACCGGGCCCCGGCGTCTGGGCCCCCGAAGGAGCGCCGCTGCTGGTGCCAGTAGGCCGGCAGGAACAGGGCGTCGCCGGGGAGGACGGTGCACCTCCTGGCATGCGAAGGGGGGGGGTCGGGGAGGGCAGGGACTTCTCCGGGCGCCCTGGGTCCTCTCTGGGCCTCCCGAGGGGGAGGGGGGGGGGGGGGCAAAGGAGGAGGAGGAGGCAGGAGGAGGAGGAGGAGGCGGAGGAGGAGGAGGAGGAGGAGGAGGAGGTGGCAAGGAATGGCAAGGGGGAGGAGGAGGAGGAGGAGGAGGAGGAGGAGGAGGAGGAGGAGGAGGAGGAGGAGGAGGAGGAGGAGGAGGAGAAGGAGGAGGAGGAGGAGGGCGAGGAGGAATGAATGAACGAACGAATGAATGAATGAATGACTGACGGAATGCATGAATGACTGACTGGATGTTTGACTGAATGACTGAATGACTGATTGATTGATTGATTGATTGAATGAATGATTGCATGAGTGAATGAATGAATATCCTCCGCTGCCCAGTGTGTCGCACTTGGGCCGCGCTGCGAGGGAGGCCGGGAGCCGACGGAGGCAGAGAGGCGAGGGGTGCCGAGACGAGATGGCCCGGACCTCCGACGCCGCGAGTCTTCCGCACCGTGGACCCGAGGAGGTCTGGACCGCTTGCCGGGGACCGCTCCTCCACCCCGCGTCGCTTCCGACGGCCCGGGGCCCCCGCGAGGGCACCCTGTGGGGCTGGACGTTGCCGGGAACCTCCCGTCGTGTTCCCTCCACGGCGCGAGGCGCTCCTGCACGCCGAGGGGAGCCCCGAGGGGGGAGGCAGGAAGGACGCGGAGGGAGGAGGAGGAGGAGGAGGAGGAGGAGGAGGAGGAGGAGGAGGAGGAGGATGAGGAGGAGTAGGAGGAGGAGGAGGATGGAGGAGGAGAGGAGGGGAGGAGAAGGAGGAGGAGGCGGACGAGGAGGAGGAGGAGGAGGAGGAGGTGATGGAGGAGCCCTTTCGGGGCGATCTCCTGGGCAGCGCCGGGGCCTCGGCGCCCCCCTGGCGGGAAGCTCCGCTGCCGGGTGTGTCTGGCCCCCGCGACCTGGCGAGCCCGAACCTCCCCGATGCAGGCAAGGTTGCGATGCCCGAAGGGGGCCCTAAACAGTAATCACACCAAGAGAAAAAAACCCAATCAATGGATGGTTGCATCGATGAAGAGGTCTACCGAGAACCCGGGAGCCCGGCCAGAACCCACCGAAATCGGCCCAGAACCAAGAACCTGCAGGAACCCGGGAACCCAGAGCTGGGAACCCAGCCCGCCACGAAAATCGGCGGGAAACTTTCGCCACATCTATCAATTTCCGCTAGGACCCCTTCAGCGTAAGCACTGATTGGGGAACAACTTCCTGCGGGGTTCACAAACACCCATGAGCGAGCGCCCGTAAAGGTCAGGAGCTTCTGCTCAGCGTGTCGCGGCGGCGGCCCCAGCC